>JARHVA010009930.1:0-175000 GCA_037957365.1 Torreya grandis | reverse complement strand
ATGGTCAGGTCAAATTATCGCAGGTCAAGGGTCGAGGAGTGCCAAAATTGAAGTAACTGGGCCCTGGCATTTAGTCATCTACTGATCAGGTTATTCAATCATAGCTATAGCTCCAAATGGTCACCATTTTCTAGGTATCTCAGGCTCAGGAAGTGCTCTTAGAAACACGAAAAATTCACAATTAGTGCGGCGGCTTACGATCCTATACTTGTGAGGGTCTAAAAAAATATAGTCTACGCATAATTTGTTAACCAGTCATGAGGTTGCATATATGCAAAAAAACAACCAAGGCAACATTGTCTTGGAAGTGGTCGAAGTCAGAGGAGATAGGCATGATCTCTAATGGTCATTGGTCAAGGTGGATGGATGGATGAAAGGATGTGGTCGAGCTAACCTCAAAAGACGTAATGTGATCTGAGTGCTGCCTACATAGCCCTTCTGTGAAGGGCCTCAGGCCAATGTAGTTCTCCCTAAAAGGGAGGAAGGGTCAGAGAGATTGATTGGGCTTGGTCAAAGTGGTTGATAGACTAGTCTTGGTCAAGGTTAAGGTCGAAATGATGAGGAGAAAAAAGATGTTACAGCCTTTTCCAAATGGTGTAGTCTGTAACATTGGTGATGTGGTCTTTCATCCCTAGCAATTTTCCATAATTGTGATGGATGTATGCTAAAAATGAAATGAGGTCTATTTATGCTTTAGTAAGTATTGGTTTATGCTTAACATAAATTGAGTCTGGTCAATAGTTGCCATGTGTATTGGTGTCCATAGAAACTAGTGTGAATAGGCTATGATGATGTGACAGGTCTAAAAATGTTGGGTTGAGTTGAGGTAATTGACAAGTGATGAAGGTGAATGTGACCAAAGTGAAGAAAAAGGGAAAGGCATATTGCGCTTTCATTGACAAGGACCAAAATGACAGCATAGATAGGGGTATTAGAACCAAGAGCCCCATTCATGCATGACGTCGTTGACCATATGTAGTGTTAGAGCGGTAATTGAATCACTTTGACATTAAAGTGAGCTTGAAGTCCCTTGAGCAGGTGATAAGAGGAGGATAGGGTAACCTTGTTTTAAGAGTAGAGATAACTTTGCCCCTTTTTATAAGAGACCCTGAGACAACTACAAGCCAAGTCCATGACCCATTTTTTTTTTTTTTTGAGTGCAGACTGATCAATGTGGGAAGTCTACATAGAGATGCCATTTGCTTGGTGGTCATTGGTGAAGCTGATCAATGCGGGAAGCTTCTAAGAAAGATTGATGTTGGTAGAAAGAATTAATCATAGCCATCCTTCGAGGGAGTGGTCTATATTTTGCGTTATGTATAAGGGCTTTGAATAGCTGTCCTTCGAGGGAGTAGTCTATTAGCTACAACAATGATAGTATAGCTGTCCTTCAAGGGAGTAGTCTGCCTTTTGATTCTAGTTAGGTGACCTAGATATTTTGACATCTTGATTTGTTTTGACAGAAATGTGAGTCATGGACAAGACTATAGAAGGTCAAGAGCTCCCTTTTATTAGGACAAAGCATCCATACTGTATAAAAGGGGTATATAGGATTTGTTAAGGGGAGTAGGGTTGAAAGGAATGAGGACTAAGAGGATGGGGATTGCTCAAGGGACGAGCTCAAGATAAATGTCAAGTGGATGAGTACTTGACTAATAAAAGAATGGTCATAGATGCAACACATTAAGAGGCTCAGGTTCTGGTCGTCCATCAAGAGAAGACCCAAATTCCCACTAAAATGTCTGCCACAAATCCCATCGTGGACTTGCTTAATGGCCTGAGATGCTTCAGTGGAGGTGAGACAGCAAAGAAGGAGGCCATCGAAGCCTCACTTATAGAGAAGACCCCCTAGCATGGTATAGCGAATGGTGCGCTTGATAAAAGCTCATCGTGCATTGCTAGAGAGGTCGGGAGGAATGACAGACAAAGACAAGAAGTCCACAAGTTGCTTATACCAAACATCTCATGGGCTAGAGTCTATGGTGTTGACATGATTAATGTTAGGAGATATATAAGAAGGTAACGGCACATGATGCACCATGACAAAAAGTCTAGATGTAGATGAGGAAGATGGGATATGGGAAGTGAGAGAAGCCATGGTGTCAACAAACTTATTCGTGGATCGAGGAACAGTCTGCAGGAGGTAATGGTCGAAAGATGCAAGGAGAATGTCAACACAATTTTTGTACCTTTGCAAAATTTCATTTTTACAAAGGTATGAACCATTGACTTGATTGACGATGAGGTGCGAGTCACTGAAGATGTTGATGGACTTGATGCTGAGAGAGAGGCCAGTCTGAAGTCCCAAAATTAAGGCCTCGTATTCAGCCATATTATTGGTACAATGAAAGTCAAGCTTGAAAGACAAAGGCATGAGCTCGCCATCGAGTGGGATGAGAATGACTCCTACACCCCCACCAAGTTGACATTTGGAGCCATCGAAAAACATGGTCATTTGGTAGATAGTGTCATCGGTGGAAAGCGCGGTGATAGACTCATCAGGGAACTCGCACTGTGAAGGTTGATTGTTGGGAAGAGGGGCATCTACCAGTTGATTAGTGATGGTTTGCCTCTTGATAGATTTCTACTGGATGAATTTGAGATCAAACTTAGCAAGCAACATGAGCCACTGAGCCATACGTTGATGTTGATATGGCTTGGAGTGCATAAATTTAAGAGGGTCAGTGTGAGTGATGACAAAGGTTTTATGATTAAGGAGATAGTGGCAGAGCTTGGTAGCGGCAAAGACTAATGCCAAATAGAGTTTCTTAGTATGAGTATATCAAGTTTCATAATCAACTAGTGTTCAACTGATATAGTAGACTGCTTGTTCATGGTGATGCTCGTCTTGGTGCGTGATCATGGCACCTAACGAATGATTGGTGACAGAGATGTAAAGGTAGAAGGGTTGATCATCTTTAGGTGGAATGAGAACTGGTGGAGAGACTAGATAGCGTTTAAGGGCTTCAAAAGCCTCTTGACAGTCCTTATCCCATGTAAAAGAGATGTCCTTCTTAAGGAGATGATGAAAAGGTTGGCAGCGGTTAGAAAGCTGCGAGATGAAACAGTGAATGGACTGGAGCTTCCCTTGTAGACTATGAAGCTGCTTGAGATTGGTCAGGGGTGGCATTTTGAGGATATCACAGATCTTAGTGGGGTCTATCTTGATGCCATGGAAAGAAATGATAAAGCTGAGAAGCTTATCAGAGAGGACCCCAAAGACACATTTCTTGGGGTTAAGGCAGACATTATATTGAAGAAGGCGAGAGAAGATGATTTTGAGAATGGTCAAATGGTCACGACGAAGCTTGGACTTGCCGTGCAAGTCATCCACATAGTCCTCCATGATTTTATGGAGGAGATCATGGAAAATGTAGGTCATGGCACGCTGATAAGTGGCGCCTACATTCTTCAAGATGAAAGGCATGACTCAATAGCAGAAAGTCCCCCATGGGATAATAAAAGTGGTCTTGTGCTGATCTTCTAAAGCAATTAGAATTTGATTATATCCTAAAAACCCATCCATGAGAGATAGCATCTCATGGCCGGCCATGAGATCAACAAGCTGGTCAATGTTAGGAAGAGGAAAGTCATCTTTGGGATAGGCTAGGTTAAGGTCGTGATAGTCTATGCAGATTTGGATCCCCCTAGTCACCTTGGTGATAGGGACGATGTTAGAGACCCACTGTGGATAGTCGATGGGCTGGATGAAGGAGACAGAAAGGAGGCATTGAAGCTCCTCTTTGACAAGGAGGGAAATGCGAAGATGCATCTTTCGAAGCTTTTGCCTAACAGGCTTAGCCTCTGGTTTGGTGACAATGTTATGGGTAGTGATGATGGGGTCAATGCCAGGCATGTCACGGTAGGTCCAGGCAAAGGCCTTGCTATGGTCTGAGAGGAATTGGGTATAGTCAAGCTGCTCCTGAGCGTCTAAAGATTGACCAATCTTTAAGATGTGAGGAACATCAGAAGAAGGGAGGTTGATGTCAATGGTTGATTCATTTAACATAACTTGGGTCTCAGAAGGGAGATAGTGTTGAATGAAAGAGTCATCGGCACCCATGTAAGAAAGAATGGCATCATCGTCAATGCAGTGGACAGTGTGAATGGTTGCCGACTCATCTTCTACCATGCTGGGAAAAATGAGAGGGAGAGATTTGGACACCCCATTGAGCTGATAAGTTAGGGGTTCCAGGCAGATGGTGTTTATGGAAAAAAAAACTAGGAGGGATGGAAACCACTGACTCCATAGGTGAAGGAGGAGGGATGGGTGAGTCTGGAAGAGGTTGTTCAAGGGTTGGTTTGGGACAAAGGTCTGCAGGGGTCTGAGTGGGGTCGTGTTATCCCAGGTCATACCATTTCTTAGCATCGTCATCATTGAGCAGTTTGATGGGCTGATGGGAGCCCTACTCATAACGTCCAAAACTAAAACCCTTCCATGCACACCTATAAAGGTAAGTATGTGCAAAGGCAGGGTTTCTAAGAAATGAGAAGTTTGATGTGAAAGGTTGAGGTGAAGGAAGAGGATTGCAATCAGCAGGAGCTTGATTGAGCCCCCCATATACAATGTTGGTTTAGAGGTGAGGGGGACCATAAGGTACGATCATCCTGATCCGATGGTCATAACTAGGGCTGTGATGAAGGTGTCCATACTCTTGTGGAGTTTGGAACATGTCTAAGGCCAGCAAGTGATACTCCCCCAATGAAAGTCTTTAAAAGATGTCTTCCATGGGGTCTGTGGTCATCACTTGAAGGGGAGGTGTGAGGGCGACTGCCTATTGCGAACTGGTCGAAGCTTCCATAGATGGAGGTGGTGCCAGGGTTGATGGCTTGATAGGGATGAGGATGTCATTAGGACGGTAGGTGGTGTTATAGGTTTTGAAGGGTGAAGGGTCGGTGGGAATGATATGGACTTGCCCATTGTGCTCAAATTTCACACAACAGTGCAGGGTGGAAGGGACACAGGCCATGGTGTGGATCCAGGGTCAACCTAGCAAGATGTTGTATTGAAACTCTCCTTTGATGATATAGAAGAGCTTCGAGACTGTGCGTGGACCAATGTGTATGTGAAGGATGACTGTGCCAATGGTCGTGGCAATGGTGTCATTAAAGGAGCGCAAGATTGCATCAGTTTTGGAGACACAATTCTTGGGAAGGGCCAACTGTTCAAAGGCATGGGTGGAGATAATGTTGATGCTGGTGCCTCCATTGATCATAATGCATTTAATGCATGTCTGATCAACATAGGCAGTGATGAAGAGGGTGGCATCTTGATCTTCTGTGTTAGATGTGGGAATCTCAAAATTGCTGAATGTGATGGAGGTAATAGGAGATAAAGAGTGGATGAGGGCAGCAAGTGGTTGGGGGTCTTTGGGTTGGACCTTCGCTACCTGTAGGGATCGAATGAGGGCTTGACAATGTTGAGGTGAGGTTTGGATGAGGTCGTAAAGGGACATCTTCATAGGCATTTGGTGAAGCTATTTCAACATTGAGTCATGGATTGGTCTGGAAGAAGAAGAAGAAGATGAGGGTTGAGGTGTGCCAAGGATAGAAATCTTAGGCTTGGGCAGTTGAGGTGGCTGGATGAAAGGGTAGGTCTAAGGAATGGTAGCTTTTTCCTTTGCCTTATCCTTTTGTGACCTGGTGGTTATGTGAATGGCATTGATTTCAAAGATAGGGGTGAAGGAGATGAAGGGGTCGTGGTCTACTGATGAGATGTTGATGGGTTTGAAGAGGTTGGGGGGTTATGAGGAGTCAGGGGGCAGTCAAGAGTGTCCTCAAAGAGAAGAGTGTCTTTCTCCAGATAACAGTGAATGACAGTCTTGAGAGCATAGCAAGTTTCGGTATCGTGTCCTAGCATACGATGATATAGACAAATCTTCATGTCGTTAAACCAGGAGGGCTTAGACCTGAGAGGTTGGAAAGGCCTGATGGGTAGAAGGGTTATGCTAGAAGTCTACAAAAGTTGGTGTAAGATCAAAGAGTATGAGCCCACTAAAGGGTCCATGCTCGTCGATGTATGTGATACTGGTGACTTTTGCTTGGGCGGAGTCGGAGGAGGTTTCCGTACCACCTTCTGGGTTGATGGTGTGGTGACAGGTAGAGACGATACTTTTTACATGAGAGGTACCACCCTTTTGGGAGAGGGTAGGCTAGTGGTAGGCAAAGGAAGTAAAGGAGGCAACTAGTTTTGATTAAAGGTCGAAGTGGGAAGAATTTTGGTCAAGGTCAAAGGATGGGGCCCCAAAATGGAGGGCAATGGTGACAGAAGAGGAGGCATTCACCTCTGTGGTTTAGCAGTCTTTTGTGACCTAGGTTGAAGACTACTATTGGTCGAGGTCTGGTCTAGGTCCACCTTCACTTGTGGATGAGTGAGGTTGGAGACAGGACGAATGCCAAGTGACTTGATAGGTTTGGATGGGGTAGATGCTGGTTTTGGTTTTGAAGGGGTCGATTGAGGTTTAGAAATGGGAGTCTAGTTTTTGTTAAGGGTCTTGGGAGATTTCACCATAGGAGGATTGGCTACATGAGACGAGAGGGCACGGACATGTTGAAGAGCTGTGAGATGCTCCCATAATCCCTGATGCTCCACTTTCCTTGAAGGGAGAAGTTTGAGTTTCTCCACTAGTCAGGAAAATGGCTGAGAAGATGTGGGATGAGGTTTGGGATCTTGAGAAGATGTGGATAGTTGTGGGGTTGAAGATGAGACTGGTGTAGCAGTTTCAGACCCAAGGCATGATGGAGTCGTGACAGGTTCTTTTGTGGTTGGAGATGAAGGAGAGGCAGGTTCTTCTCTGGGTGGAGAAGAAATCAGAGAATGAGGCTCCTCAAAAGGGTAAAGAGCAGGGATGATGGTGCCCTCCACTTGTGGTCGAGGAGTAGGAAGGGTTAGGTCCTCCATGGGTAATAGAAAGGAGGTTGGGGAAACCGGCAGTGCTGGTAAGGTTGAGGCATCCTCTAGGATGAGAGAGGTTGACAGAGAACTAACTAGAGAAAGAGGTTCATCCACATGTGATGGACTGATGGGTGGATTCACCTCTTGATGTTGGTCAGAAATGAAGGGTGAGACTATATTGACTGTTCGTATATTGTGTTCGTGAATGTTGTCAGTCAAGGTCTGGACATTGTTTTGAGTTGGTGGATGATTGGGGAATGGTTGTTTAAAGATGTCGATGCCTTGGTTAGGTGGTGCATTAGGATTGTCGAGGATGAGGTCACCCTTTTCAAGCATATCTTGGATGATGTTTTTAAGGGTTTTACAGTTGTCTGTGTCATGTCCCTTGACATGGTGGTAGTTACGGAAGTCATTTTCTGATACCATGCAGGGATGGCATGTGAGGGATCAAATTGTGGTGGTGGTCGGATCTGAGGGAGATTGAGGACCCCCTGTTTGATGAGTTTTTCTAGCACAGATGCATATGATTCTCTGAGTGGAGTATACTTCCGCTATATGTATCTCTGTTGGAATAGGCGGGTGGTGCTCTGAGATGTGGATGGCTCAGGTTGGTTAGTTGAAGGTGAAGTAGAGGAAGATCTAACGACCATAGCATTTGCTAAAGCTTTAGATTTAGGATTAGATGATGAAGACTTAGAAGAGGGGTCATTGGTCTTGGAGTGGGGATTCTTGCTCCACAACTTGACTTTATTCTCCTCGACGGCATGTAACTCAAGTTTATGGGCCATCGTGAAGGCTTCGTCAAAAGTGTGAAAGATTTGAACCCTCAAGGTGGAAGAAATGTGTCTAGTGCAGGCTTGGGAGAATAGTTCAATAAGTTTAGGTTGGGGTAAAGAAAAGGAAAGTTGATTGATAAGGCCCCTCCAACGAGCAACAAAATCAACAATGGATTCATCCTCGAATTGGTGGATAGAATAGAGGTCTGTGATTGAGACCTTCTTAGTGATGTTGATGGAAAAATGGTCGAGGAAGAGCTGGGCCAACTGAGTGAATGTGAAGAGGGAATGGCTGGTAAGGGAGCTATACCAGTCAAGCACAACACCTAAAAGAGACATAGGGAATGTGTGTAAAAGCAGTGCATCGTTATGGGTGATAAGGTAACAGGCATGTCTGAATGCCTGTAAGTGCTATTGTGGGTCTTCCTTGCTTTGAAAATGAGAAAACTTAAGAATTTCCCACTAACTGGGATATGGTCGGATCAGGACGGAAGGATGGATAGGCTCATTGCAAATTTGTTCGTACGACAGAGTATTGCATGAGCCAAAAATGGAGGTCTCTAGGTTGGACATCTTGTCCATCAGCATTTTGATGATATCTACTGACGGATTGGTGGGTGGAGCACCCCTTAAATTGTAAGGTGCTTGAATGAGGCTAGAAGAGGCGTACGACGTAGTTGGTTGTATCAGTAAGGGTGTAAGGTACGGATGACTAGTCGTAGGGATAGAAGAGGAGACTAAAGACAGTTGGGTAGAAGGCACGGCTAGGTTTGATGTTGTGACGGGAGGTGGGTTAGTCGTAACATGGGCCAATGGATAGGTAGCCACCCTAGTGTTGATAGGAGTAAGGGTAGGTGAAATAGAGACGACCAGATTCTGAAAGGGGGTAGAAAGTGGTTGAGTGGACTGAGGTTGATGGGGGACCAAAATATTGATGGAAGTGGGCTTCATGATAGAAGGAGAGGCCACACTCGGATGGTTGGTCAAAGGCTGGTCGTTGGTCGAGGTAGTAGTCTGGGCATCTAAAGGTTGAATTACAGATGTTGTTGATACGGCCACAGTTTTGAGAAGAGAGGTCGGCATTCCATAGATTAGATTGCCCAAAGGGTCTCGCATTTGGTTATTTGCGAGATAGTGTTGTAAGGCTTTGACGTTGAGGTCCAAGAATCATGCAAAATCTTGGTCCCCTTTTGGGACGATAGGCGTCTGGGTCGAGGATGGGCGAGTAGGAGTTCTTTCAGTTTCTGAGTGGAACTCCATTATAGGACTGGTTATGGATGGGGTAGATGGAAGTGGGTGATGTCTCGCGTGATCGACTAGAGTCTTGGCTTGGCTATGAGTCAGAACCATTCAAGGCAAGAAAGAATGTCCTCAAAAGCTCAAACAAGCAGATAAGAACTAAAAAGATGAAAAACACAAGCAGATCTTAAAACCCTAGGATTATAGTGGCTTATGCCTTAGAATGTGTGTAGAGGAAGATTGGTTTTTGAGTCGGGTCCTAGGAGAAGCAGTCTATGGATGGTTTCAAGTCAGTTATGGTGCTCATGAAGTCTGTGTTAGGTTTCATACAAGGCCTGGTGCTAAGGAGCAAGCTCCCCTCACTTCACGAGTCCAGTGATAAACTAGGCCTGCTTAGCCAAAATATACTTCCCCTATAGTTTAGACTCTGCCAGAGAATAGAGTGGGCTTTCTCCTTGGTGATGAAATCCAAGTAAGATCATCGAGACAGGTAAGGTATCTGTTGGGGGATGAAATCCCAGTCGGGCCTTGTCTCAGGTAAGTTAAGATGTTTGTTTTGTGCAGGTGGTTTGGTCATGTAACATCAAGTGATCTAGATTAATTCAATATGCATTTGTTAATTACTAAGTGTGATCTAAGAAATGCAAGCACAAGCAGAAATGAAAGTGCAACATATTTTAAGTCCAAGTCGAAATGTTTGATATGAAGACGAATGGAGAAAGAGTCGAAGAATATGAGTTTTGGCTAGTCTAGAAATGCAAGAAAGAAAAGAAAAGTTCTTTTTAGTCCTGCTTATGATGTCATTTAGAAGAGGTGAAAGAGGCGAAAAGGAAGGAACCTAATGCACCCTATATGAACAAAAGAAAGAAAGAACCTGAGGAAGGCCCTAGGATCCCACCGGGCGTGCCAGAATGTTTCTATGCTAAATCGCTTTCTACATTCAAAAGATAGAAATGAGAAACTAAGAGATGGTCTAGGGTTAGAAGATACCCAAATATAATCATGCGCATGAAATTAGACATTGGAAGGTACTCCTCGTTGGCTATGGAGGAATGACACCTGTAAAGAAAAAGAGACTAAACATGAAAAAATGTTAGATAAAGATGTGGTGGGATGTCAAGCAAAACGTTAATCTTGGAAGTATGAAGACTTCCTAGATGGATATCAACCCACTGATAAAAATCAGACTATATGATAAAAGTAGAAATAATGAAAAGATAGAATGACAGGAATAAAAGACAAAAAATAAAATGCGTACCTGAGATGCGGTAAATTGTTCTGCATAGTCACCGGTGTCAATTTCTGTGTCGACGTCGGTTAGGGAAGAGTGCCGAGTCGGTTAAAGTGCCAGCGTCGGTCAGGGTAATGACCGGCGTCGGTCAGGGCAACAGTGCTGGATAGAGTCTGGGTGGGTCTGGTCAGGTCTGGTTGAGTCGGGATAGAGTCTGGTCGAGTTTGGATAGGGTCTGGTCAGGTTTTTTGGGCTTTATAGAAGGTCTATTGTTTTGTTTGGGGTTTGTGCAGGAAGTCAAAATAGAGTTACATACTATGTAGTTAGGGGATAGTGGGGAGAGGTGTAAAGGAGGAAGTCAAGTCTCGGGTCTACAGTCTGAAGATCTGGGGTGATAGCAATAATAAACAAATAATAACCAGAGAGAAACAAAAACACAAAGGGAGATACTTACCTGTTACACACTGCAAGTATGATAAAAGACATGATTGAAGTCGTCGATGTGCTGCCAAAAGTTGATCGAAGTGAATGCAAATTGGTTGAATGCCAGAGTTGATTGATCATCAGAGTTCCGAATGATTGCCAGAGTTTTCCCGAATGATTGCCAGAGTCTGTTCGAATGGTTTTGCTAAGGAAGGCGAGGGACGGTTTGATAACTTATCGGGAAACCGATTGGGAACTGAATGGATAACGAATAACGGGTAACGGTTTGAGAATGCAGTGTTAAGGATGACCGACGTCGGCAGGATTGCCGACGTCGGCTGATAAGTGACTGACGTCGATGGAGTTGACCGGGTAGAGACTGTCATCGACAGATGTAGAATGGGGACAGAGGCTATCTTTAGCTTTCTGCTCATTTTTACATGCTGCCAGGGTTAAGGCTCGTAGGGAAATGGTCAACAGGGGCAAAATAAGCATGGAAGAATAAAATGAGGGAGGACCAGGGGAGTAGACATGATTTTGGTGTCTACAATATACATATATATATATATATACACACACACACATATATATACATATATACATATATATATATATGTATATATATATATACATATATATATACATATATATATATACATATATATATATACACATATATACATATACATATACACACACACACACATATATATAATGAGATTTGATACATCAAATACAACTATATATAATGATCTAGCTCTACGGTTGAGTCCCATCCTAATATATATATATATATATATATATATATATATATATATATCTCACAAGATTTGATATAAAAAATACAACTATATACAATGATCTAGCTCTAGGGTTGAGTCCCATCCTATCTATCATGTGGCCTAGCCATGCTACTTGATGAGGCCTTGATATGATTCCTCCAAATAGTATGTTATAAGGAGGCTTTCCAAGATCTCAATTCTTCTACCTATCCCTATAGGTGTCCTACCTACACATATGACTGCATTAGTTGGGTCCAAATATCTATCATCTCTACCATTATGGCTAAATACAAAACTCTCTCCTTAGCTAGGGCCTACCATACCTACATATTGCTTTCACCCATCTATACTAGTGGCTACATGATTTCTTTATACATATGTATCTATCTTGATTCCTCCATAGTTATTTTAAATTAGCCTATCTAAGTTGGGGTAGATGGTACATTATGGTCATTTAATATAGTAGGGTCATATGGTTATAGAGTCTCATCCAGGATGTCATGGAGTACTCCCCTCACTAGGGCCCCCCATCTCTCCTCTACATCCTTATATATGCCTAAAAAATCAAACCAAATAGATATTAGATCACTGTTATATGTCAAAATATCTATCTATCTCTATTTTCAAATAAAAACGTCAAGCAATAATTTAACCATCTTTTCTTACCTATCTGTGTCTCAGCTAGTAAGGTCTTGCCATCCATGTGATGATCTAACATAATCTCCCTATCTGTGTGACCTCTTAGTAACTTCTCTATAGGCCACCTCCTCAACTCAAATCCCTCTATCATGGCTCACATCGATCTCAACCTACACTTGAGTGATCTCTCTATCATCCATCCTTTTTTTGGCTCCTCTATTGGCTCATTAGGGATGACATCAATCTGTACTATCTCTTACTACCTCTATCACCATGGTATCCTTGGTGGTCATAGGTCCTCCTGCTATGGAACTAGTCTTAGTACATTTGGTATCTCTACCTTCACCTCCCTATCCTCATATTCTTATCCCTATCATGCTCAACCAGTCCATGATCACTCACAACATGGTATAAGTTTTAGTCTCACTATTTATGGTCTTAGTCTTCTCTTCCCCCATGGCTCTCTCACATGTCAATCCCACTATTCAAGAATCAATATCAATGTCACTAGATGAGGTAGGCCCATTTATCCTAGTACTTATACCATTAGATTTGGCTTTCTCCACTATATGTAGTGTATGACCACCTCTATCCTCTCTATCACTGGTACAACTATGTTCTAACTCACCTATGTAGTCTCTATGTGCTCATATGGATGCGATACCATGCATATTCATCTCACTAACTATAGTGATGACATGTGGGGCTTGGCCCATGCTACCTAGTCCTCTCTCTATCTCTACACTTGAGGTGACCTATCATCAATCACATGGGGTAAACCAACTAACTGATACATAGGAAACCTCTCATATATCCAAGTTGTTAGTAATATAATTAGTCCCATAGTCTTCTACCCTTTGACCAACATCACATACAAATCAGGTATGAGCTAGACCTAGATGATAGATCCCAAATTATATAGAACTCACTCTAATATCATCCTACTCAAAGCTACCACAAATAGTGGTACATGTCATCTGACTTGTGACATAACACTCACTATGTCACAAGTCCTATCATAGAATTTTGAATATCCAAAATCTATGATGTATATGCATCATCCATACTAACTTTCTATCCTCCCAAAATCATCTCTAAGCCTATAGCCTACATGGCTAAGGCTCTCCTCTCCTGTATGCTCTTTAATATCCCTATGATCAGCAGTGATCCTACTATGGGCAGCCCAAGGATACTATGGACATCCTTTAGTGTGATGGTCACCTCTATCACATCCCCATTTGAAGGTGTTATTCATTAATTCCTAGTAACTAAGTAACACAACAAACAGATCTAAACTCATGGGGATCCTACATATATTAGCTATGCCTCATAGACCTATGGATACTAGTATAGCTCTATCTCTATTTAAGAATCACTCTAATAATTCTAGTAACCATGCCATAACCACCAATATTTAAAACCTCCATCATATATGTAACCAAGAAACAACAAAGGATGTATCCATTATTTCATGTCATGTATAGTCAAAATACATTATTTTTACTTTTTTACATAAAAAATAAGACTAATTGCTTTTAAACTTTTTTTTTCATTTTACCCTATTTCTAGCTTAAGCAATCCTTCTTTCCCTCGTTTGGTTATTTCAAGCAATTTTAACCCTCATTCAACCTTCTTCATGCTTTTTTGTGCTTATTTTGGTTCTTTGGTCAAACTAGTTTGACCAAAATTTCCCTCTTTTTACCCTAGTTGTCTTCAAAATCTTATTCAACCCTCTTATATTCCCCTTCCTAGTTTTACATTATCATTTTAAACCTTTCAAATCAATTTTCAAACTACATTAGGGTGGTATCCTATAGAATGTACGTGGTTGACCCATACCTACTAGCTTGACAATGTAGATTTTGCCTAGTTTTAGCCTACTGGGTGGACTAGGTTGACCTAGTTCATTTTCCCTACCGACCCCTTGTATTTTCCATAAAAAGTGATTTT
The DNA here is from genome assembly GCA_037957365.1 of Torreya grandis. NCBI lineage: Eukaryota > Viridiplantae > Streptophyta > Pinopsida > Cupressales > Taxaceae > Torreya > Torreya grandis. Next base: position 161,065 of record JARHVA010009930.1, on the reverse strand, counting down.
TTCCCACTTTCTTCCTAATTCCTCTAAACCCATTTCCCATCTTGCTATTTTCTACCCATAAAATCTAATTTTCTCTCATTTTAACATCTAGAAATGCTTAAAATTCAAAATTATTGAAAATACACTTAATTCAATACAAATTTCAAAAACTAGTTTGAGATTTATAGCTACATATCTGTAGTGTACCCTCTACTACCTCTAGAAACTCTCCCTATCTAGCCTATCATCAACTTTCCGTCATATCTTGTTTGGTCTCTAAAGCTCTTTTTTTCTCTCTTTCACAGGTCAAAATAACAAATGACTTATCTTTTCCCATATTTTAAAACACTTTTCAAAATTCAAATTCTTCAATTATTGTCCTACAAATTTCCTTATTTTGCCTATATTCCAAAAATTTTATTTTTGGCTATTTTTTGCACTAACTTCTATAGGTTCACCTAGTGTTATTCACATTAGATGCCTTCAATTTCTCTTTCAGTCTACTTCTTTATCTAGAACACTAAGGTAAGTAAAGGTATGTGTTTTTTAATTTTTTCCTTTCCTTTATATTTTTTTCTTACTGCACTTTACTTAGAACCAACATTGTGTGCTATCATGTTCTATTTCTTGAAGCACCATCCTGTGTTACACTTAGATGAGACATGATGAGATTCAAGTGTGGCATATGTATACACATAATATTTTGAAAATTTTATTGATTAATAACACTTTTTATCTTATAGGAACCTATCGAGTCTCAATCTCTTTGAGTGCATGCCTTAAGGGGTGCACCGAGAAAGGGGTAAGTAGACCATCGATGCTTCATAAGATTGTTGGCCTTTTTGCCACTTTCCATCTACACACTCATCTCCTAAAAATATTAACCCTAAGCTTATTATTCTTATTCCTACCCATTCTAATCATTTTCCTCTTTCCATCCTCCTTTTTTTACCTTAATTCCCTTTTAAACTATTGATTTTACTAGGTTGACCATGGTTGACTCTATACAATTTATGGGTATTTTTCACTTTTTGGGTTTGAAAACCTTTCAACTAACCTAGCTCAGACTTAGTTAATTATCCCTAAAAATATATAGGGTTGACCATGGCTGACCCTATACAATTGAAGTATTTGGGATGTGTTAGGGAAAGATACACCTATATATATATAAGTTCATTTCCAACCATTTTTATAGAAGAGAGAAGCAAAGAAGAATAAGTGTAAATGAACATCTGTTTATTGACCATTCTACCTGAGAAATAAATCTTAGGGTTCCATAATTTATTTAGAGAAATGGATCTTATCTTGTGGAGAAGTATTTTAGATGCATAGATAAATTATGTATCCTAGATCTGATTTGTCTTTGTTATCCTTACATACCACAACAATCTCTTGTGAAGCACCTTGGCCAAGGGAGAGATTGAGGCTTGATAGGTTCATATTCAAGGTAATAATTCCTAAATTTATTTGTCCCTTGTAAGAGTAGATAGATAATAGGATTTTGTATATAGTAGATGACTTATATTCATGTTTAGTTTAGTTTTTTGTTTTGTTTATAACCCGAACTTTGTTCCACAAGCTTTGGTGTGCACTAGATTAGATTTACTTTTTTATTTATTAGCATTGGTGAAATATTAAACCTTAGGAATATTTTAGGGTTGTTGTTTGATTATGTTAGATTGTATGCTTTGGAACCCCACCTCACATGGTGTATTATGACAAGTGATCCCCTAATCAGGTCTAGTGGATCTACATATTTCTCATGCTTTTGATTAATAAATGCATACCCAATTAGAAGTGTAGGTATGCTCTATCTTCTCCAAGCCAAGATTGATTTATAAACATGATGCATTTCTAATTTCATACAAATTTTTTATTTGATGGCTCATATCTAAGAATGGAAGTGGGGTAAGTTTCATGCTTATATCTCATTATAAAAAAGGTACATTTATTCCATGAGGTTTCAATTTAGTTGTACTTACAACACAATAAACTATGAGGCCTTCATCCATGGGATAAAATAGGCAAGAAAGATAGGCATCAAACTCATACAAGCCATGGGAGATAATGAGTTAGTAGTAGAAATAGGGGAGAGTGTATAATGCAATCAAGAAACCACTCTTGAAGGCATACAAACATAGGGTTTGGGACCTCTTGGAAGACTTTCAGGCCTTTGACATTTAATCCATCCCAAGAGAGGACAATCAATATGTAGATTAGTTAGCCACCATAAGAGCATGATATCATATTATAAGTGGGGCCAAGGACATCAAGTAATAATCCCAAATTAATGTGTTTTTCATATCTTTAGTCCCTAACAATAAGGGCAGTTAAAAGGTGTTTGAAGATGATAAGTAAATAACATACTTATTGCAATAGGATGCAGAGTTATATTCAAGGAACCAAGGAAAATTATAACAATATAATGGGGACTAGATTATCCAATTGAGGACAAACAAGTTACCTAAGAGATTGGTAACATTTGAAAATATATTGAATGAAGATGATCAGCTAAGGAAAGACAAGGTTAATATATCCATAAAAGAGCACTATGAGAAGGTTATAATTTTCAAAGATAGGCTGATTAAACTAGGAAAAGTGAAAACCAAGGAAGATGAGGTATCCTGCATAGAGTTATGCCAGGTGTTTATAGACATATTTTATTGAGAGTATCATGACTTGAAGGGGTTTGACCCTAGTTTGGCTCAACATACCACAGAGTTGGAAGCAAGTTCTAATCCTATGAGATGAAAACAAATACTTATCAACCCTAAGATTGGTATCCTTATAAAGGAGTTGACCATGCTCATTAAATCTAACATCATCTTATCCATAAAACACTTTTCAACTTATCTCAAAAAGGTGTAATTGAGAGATCACTACCCCTTACCATCCATGGATTAGATTATTCAAAAGGTTTCAAGTTCATAAATGTTCTCATTATTTGATGGATACTTAGGTTAAAATTAGGTGTTAGTGAAGGAGGAGGCTCAACACAAGAATACCATTATAACCGAGTGGGGTACTTATGCTTATAATAAGATGCCCTTTAGACTATCTAATACATGAGCCACCTTCCAAATGGAAATGGATGTAGCCTTCAAAGCACTCATCAATGAGATGTTTTTCATCTACCTTGATGACATAAGAACATTATCTAAGGACCCCAAATATTATTTAACATATTTGAGGCTGGTGTTTGATATGTGTAGGTAGTATGGGGCCTGCTTAAACCTAAAAAAGTATTATTTTGTAGTCCATGAGAGTAGACTTCTAGGACATGTTATGTCAAAATAAGGACTCTCTATAGACCCTAAGAGGATAAGTGAAATATTTATGTTATCACTACCCAAACATAAGAAATGATTGTAGAGTTTTAATTCAAAATTGACTTTATTAGAAGTTTCATACCCAGATTTATAAAATTGGTAAAGACTCTAACCCACATACTTAAAAAACATAAAGAGTTTTCATGGACTAAGGAAGTTAAAAGAAGATTTTAAGCCATCAATCTGGCCATTTCCCAATATCACACCCTCTCCAACATTTAGTTTTCAAGGGACTTCTTATATGCATTCTCTACCAATTACACCATTTTTTCCATGCTTATGTAGTAAAATAGTGAGGGTCTTGAGTAGCCTATAGCATTCTTTAGCCAAGAATTGGAGGGGTATGAAGATAGGTATACCTTTGTTTAAAAACATGTAGTTTAAGTCATGATATGTCTCAATAGTTTTAGATACATGGTGTCTAATAACAAACTCTTTGTCATGGTGGTTCACCCTAGCATTAAGGACTTCATCCGTAATAGAGACTTGAGTAAAAAGAGAGCTAGTTAGGTGACTAAATGAATGGAATATGACATAAAAGTGAGGGAAACCATGTTAGTTAGGGATGGGGGAATGTGTGAATGCATTGTATTATTTTTGAAATAGGATAAGGAAGTGGTTTTAGCAATTCCAAGTGATCAACAAATAATTGCACCTCCATCTTCTTCTAGCTGGAATCAAGACACAGTGAGATTCCTCCAAATGGGATAATGTCTTATAGGATTAAATAGGAAAATAAAGAGTTACTTCAAATTTTAATCCATTCCTTATGTATTTATTTATGGGTTAATCTTAAAAATGGACCTTGATGGCATGCTCTTGAGGTGTGTAGAAACTAGTCAAATTGAGAAGCTCCTAGACCAATTTCATGATGGGTCTGCATGAGGACACTTTGTAGCCAAGACCATAGCAGAAAGGATCATAAGATTAGGATATTTTTGGCCAATTTAATTAAAATAATATCATGATAGGTCTAGGAGGTGCCAAAAATGTGATATGTTCATAGGCAAGTAAAGATTAGCTATTTTGCTTCTTAAGCCTATTCAAGTAGAACAACCCTTCTTGTAGTGGGGCCTAGAATTTATAGGTGTGATTCATCCCCCATCTAGTGAAAGACATAGGTATTGACTACTGTTGATTAATTTACTAGATGGGTGGATGTAGTTACACTTAAATAAGTAAATGAGAGCTTAGTTTTGGAGTTTTATGATAGTCTAGTGACTAGATTTGGGGTCCCCTCCATGATCATATCAAATAATGTACTAGCCTTAAATAGTGTAAGGGTGAGTGAGTTTTATATTAACCATGACATATACCTTAGTTATTCATATAATTACTATCTATAAGGCAATGGAATTTTAGATTTCACCAACAAGAATCTAATTAGTATCATAAGGAGAAACATTGAGGATAAACAAAGGGAGTGGCATAATAAGCTAAGGATAGCCTTCTGGGAAGATATGATTACTCCTAAGAGGGATACTAGCCATTCAAGTTTTTGGTACCCAAAATTACACTAGAGTAATTGGGCCCTTATCAGTAAAATTCTTGAGTCTAAATTGGGTGATTATAAATATTTGTCATTACCCCCATTGATGTTTATATATTTTATTTTAAAGGTTATATTCATGTTCACATTTTGTCAAGTCTTTTATCTTGATTCTACTATATGAAAGTGTTCATTTGCTTCAAATTTTCAATATTTGTGCATGAACATAATGCCTAAAAAAATTAGGTCTTTAAGATTTTTGTCTATAGATAAAGGTTCTAGAAACTTAATTTTGTCAGACATTTTATTCTCTCTAAAAGCTCTAAAAGTATTATATAACTTACCTATTTAGGTCTTAAGTATTTTTGGGATATTTGTTTTAGACTTTTTATCCACATCAAAGAATCTAAAGGGCATTTTATATAAAAGACATTTTCAAATGTTCTAAAGGAATTATAGGTTTATACTCAAGGTTTCATGGTTGGATGATTCACAATGAGAAGATAGAAGTATAGCCAATCCTCTTTTTGTATGTGAATTTATTGCCTCGATCAAAGAAGAAATTCTAGGGCCCCAAATGAAATTTCCAATTTGTACCTAATGTGTTTTAGTGACTAAGGTGAGGAATTTACCAATGAACCAAATGAAGGACACATGTCTAAGTCATGGGGCTTATATGAATATTGCTGAGGGTCAAAAAAATCTTGCACCCTTTTCCAAATGAAGAAAGCTAGTGCAAAGGTAAAAAGAGACCGAGAGTCTAGGTTTAAGTATAAGTTGGACACGTGGTAGATTCTTGGGTTTTTATATGTTTTAGACCCTTTGTAAAGATTTTCCCACTTAATTTTTGGTGGGAAAAGTGATTAAAGTCTCTAGGGCCCAAGTGCCCAAACTTGCAAAGAAGGTGATGCCATATGGTAGTTCCTTAGGGTCTTCTTAGTTTTGGTCCCTTTTTAAAGATTGCCTCACTTAAATTTTGGTAGGAAAAGTCAAAAGGTTCTTGAAGGTCAAAATTATTGAATTTTTAAAATTAAATAATGACACATGGCATTCTTACATCTCATAAAGAGCTTTGCGGTATATTGTGTCATTGTACCAAAGGAAAACAATGAGTGAAGAAGTGCAAAAGTCCCTAAAGGCACATAAAGGTACCATGATGTATTCTCCACTTGTATGGTTCTACATGTTGTGAGGAGGATTGATTTGCATAAAAGAAACATTTGTACTTTCCCTCTCTTTTTCAAATGAAGATCAAGTAGTTAATGAGGGTGGTTGGTGATTAGCCATTATGCTTTGAAGCATTAATGGAAACCCTAATTTTGAAATGCAAAGGATTATAACTAAGGCATTTTTATTTATTTTATGTTTACCCTTTGCCTTCAGAGCTTCCATTTTTAAATTTAAGCTATTTATGTACCCTAACTAAGTGTACCATGAGAAAGTGATTACGGTGAGTTCTTCATAGATTTTTAGCTTCTATTGTGTGCCACCCTATAGATTAATAGTAAGGGTTCTTTCAGATCCTTGTGTTGTGTTCTTTGATAGGAGTTGAGAGGTATTACAAGGGTTGTTTGAGTGAAGGGTTTCATCAAAATTTGAAGTATTTAATTATAAAGCTAGGGTAAGAATGGTAGAATCCTTGACTATTATGAAGGCCATCATTATCTCTATCTTGGATGGGATTAAGGATACAGATGTCATGGGGTTAAATTTTGAACTCTTGTTAAATGTATTACAGTAATCAAACCCCCTCTCAATAGTAGCTATTATTTGTATGAGCTATATTTACCCTATCACAAATTTACCATTAGATACACCATACCTAGAACTAATGACTGCATATGCTCAAGAATACCAACCAAGCACTAAAATCATCATCGATAGTATCCATTCAATTATTTTCTCTTTCACCACTATGGCCCTCAACACCATATAAAGAATTCTTAACCAACCAAAAAGCATGACACTCACCATGGAGGAATTCCAATAATATGTAGAGAATAATGATAAGGTAATCTGGAGACTGGGACATTATCAACTCTTGTTGGCTATCCAAGAAAAGACAAAAGGTCTCCAAGATGTTAAAGAGTTTTGAGCTAGTGTAATTTAATGAATTGACCTAGTATGCCATTGCCATAGCTACAAAGGTTTACGGGATGCTCGTCATAAAAAAATTTAATCCATGGATGTTAATGATTATAATATGCATATGGGAGAGGTAGAAGAAGCTAGATTCGACCACTATCCTTAGTGATAATATACATGGGTAGATGATGCATTTCCATGATACAATTCTTTCAAAAGAGGCATTTACTGGTACATTCTACATGTCCTCTTATTTAATGTATATATCAATGCATAAAAAGACATTCTAGGGGCTTACCAGGAACCGTAATGGAATGAAAATTTATAAGATATACCTAGAAATCACCATAGAGGGCTTCAAGAAGAAATTTTATAGAGTCTAAAATTGCTTCTTTAATATTATGATGAGTGTCTTATTTCCTTTGAGAAGCTTCAATAGAATGTCTAGGGTGGCTAAATAATAAATTAAAAAATATGGCACCTATTACATTAAATTCAAGACATTCACATATATAAGGATAAGTAGTTACTCAGGGTACCCACACAAATTGTAAAGGTACCTAGATGACAAATTGGTAGTAATGGAGATGAGATGACAAATGGTGCCTCTACACAAAATTATAGAAACCAAGAAGATTAATAATCCCTTCAAGTTTTAAATTATAATTAGATATTATTCATGTTCTTTGGTTGCCAAGGTAAATGGATTAGAATAGGAAATGGGCCAATATGTAATTGATATGGTGTCTAATGTGATATTACATCAATCACATTATGAAGACATCTAGTCTGACTATATCATTAAGGAAGATGTCAAGAAATTGGAGTATAAGAAGCTAATGGTGTAGAAGGCTATTACCTATAATATCACTCCCATCCCCAAGGACATGGTAGATGACACTAGATTCAATGTATAATATAGCCAATATTGAAGCCCAACCCATCTCACAAGAATATTTTAATGTTTAAGAAAATGATTCCATCCCCTAGAGATCATTTATAATTATGAGATCTTTTAGATGGTTAAAGGAAAATGGGGTAGATCTTAGTACATATGACACCCCTACCCTCCAAGAACCTAGGAAAGTTAAGGAGCTAAGAGGTTTCCTTCTAGAATACTATTGTGATCCTACAGCTCCACCACTAGCAGTGAAAGGTAAGGGCAAGCATAAGCTTAGTGATGTTGATTTCACCAATCTTGTTGATGTGGAGTTGATAAAAATAACATAGTCTAAAGCTAGGTTATCTTTCTCAAAGACAACAAGCTTGGTGAAAAATTGGGATAAAATTATTATGGAGGAGGTTACGTTAGCTAGTGCCACCCTCATATCCATTTCAGGAAAGGGAGCCCCAATAGTGCCAGTCATTTTAGTGGCCATCCCCATGGCCAATCTAACTACAGTTCCACCTAGTCTATCAACATAACAAGTAACAACTACTCCTCCCCCAAAGATATATTCAAGAAAGAGAGGAGGTGAAGATGAAGGGTAGAAACCCAAACAAAAGAGACTTAAGAAGGCTCTATAACCTTTGAGTGGATTTCCTACAAAGAGGAAGGAGGTTATGTTTAAGGACCTACCATCTAAGGAAAACCTTATGAAAAGGATAGAATACCAATCCTTATACACCCAAAGGTTGAGGTATATGAGAAATGATGAGGATTGAGATGAGGATAGGCCCATCACTAAGGTAAAAATTAGGCAAAAAACTCTGAGTGAGAGGCCCCAAACCCTTGTGAATGCCCCAATAGTGGTTTTATTTTCAGAAGAGGGTCCCTTGATAATAGAATGCAAAGGTGATGAGGAAGATATCCTAGTCTCAAATGATCCTTTAGATTTTGATGATGTTGTACATGTCAATGTTGAGGTGGGTATGCAATCTCAGGACCCTCAAGAGAAAGAAGTAGTTTTATCAGACATAGAGACATTTTTTGATAATGTGATCACCTAACCACCAAGCCAAGGTGATCAGGGTGGAGTAGAAGAGTTGAAAAATCTTGATAAAAGAGCTAAAGTGGAGCTAGAATAAGATGTTGATACTACCACTAATCCAAAAGAGGTGGTTGAGTAAGAAAAATCACAAGCAACTATATAGGTACCATAATATTCCCATTCACCTCCAAAGGTGTCAAGTTTAACACTAGAGGATAAGGTGATTGTAGAAAAAGGTGGGAGAGTAAACCTACAAATAGGTACCCCCACCCATACAAAAAAAAAGAATTGGGTGATTTAAATAAATATGTTGGGGAGGATGTTTTAGGGAGTGGTGCTTCAATTAAAGTACCATAAGTCTTCTCCCTCACATCAGGGTCCATGACCTAGTCCATAATAAAGGTCTTGAAGCTATGACTAATGAAGAGTTGCTTGAAGGCAACAAGGATTTCACCATAGCATCATTCATGCCTGAATGGAGAGTTGCTTGAAGGCAACAAGGATTTCACCATAGCCTCATTCATGCCTGAGGCCTAAGTAAATAAAGAAGGTGAAGTGATTGTGTAACCTTCCATATAATTGATAGAATAAGGAAGTTTGATTGAGAAGTCACTCAAGGAATATCATCAACCCAAGTCAGAGTTTGATGTTTTATAGTAAATAGAACTGAGCTTGGAAAATGAGCATGGAGTGGAAAAGGGTGTCGAAGGTCAAGAGAGTGATGAGGAGATTAAACATTTTGTGTTGAGCCCATAGCCAAAACCTATAGCACTCCTTACATCCAAAACTTCATTGATACCAACCTTCACTATCTCAAGTCCATCAATAATGTCTACCAATTCAATTAGATTTTAGACTAGACCCCGTCTTTGGGTTGAAGAGCAAGTCAAGGAAAAAAGAGACATTATGAGAAAATTATGGGAGATCAACGTAATGAAGATCACTTAAGCACATAAGGCTAAGCACCCTAAAAAATCCATAATACATTCCAAAACCACCTTTAGCACCATGGGAGAAAGGATTGTCAAGATAGCTATCACTCCACCTAATGATTTGAATAAGGATAATCCCCTCAAAAGTTAAACTATTGATAGCTACAATCTAGGGGAACCATCATGAAATGAGCTAAAACATAGCTCACAGGTCTTGGCTAACATTATGGCACACATAATGGATAAAGATAAGGCTACTATTGAGGAGTTAAAGGTAGAGAACTAGGCTATGATCCAATACTTACAAAAATTATCGAGTGAGCCTAAGGTAGTAACTCCAACTACCAACATAGCTCCAGGTCCTCTCCATCTCTCCTTTGCATGTCTTGAATCTAATTGAGTTGATGATTTCAAGACCAAAAGATGGGTAACCGAATACTAACAATAGGACTTGGGCATTAGGGTAAAGGAAATAATCCACTTAGCATCTAAATGCTTGAGTGACATAGTGGAAAATAAAAGAGAGTGTGATGCCCAAGTTTTTTTTTATGAGGTAGACATCAAGAAATGAGAGGAATATCAATAGAAGGAAGATGAGATATATAAAATTACCATAAAAACTTTGATTGTGGAGAAGATCATTGATCCAAATTATCTTAAAAATACCAAAGACTATCAAATAGAAAAAAATTATCATCTGATGATTTTCAAATATGGTATCTTTGATCTAAAAGGAGAAGAATAGTCTCTCAATACTATGACAAGGGAGATAGATGTTTTTCTAAGGAATATGGTGAGCCTTAATGGTGTAAATGATTTGGGGGAGGAGGTAGTGTGAACTACTCTGAATAACCTCATTGATGTGTCACAAGAATCCTTTGATGTTTATAATATAAAGCAGTTGGTGTTAGTTGAGAAATCATATGACTAACTCAAAGAACTCATTAGATGGAAGAAAACCATGCTTTGGTAGACTATTACCTAGATTAAAGAATATAGAGTCAAATTCAACTATTAAGCAGGCCCAAACCAAGGGAGTCTCACCCCATGTTCAAGGAATATATCAAATAAAAAAATAGGTTGGTGAAGGATTCTATCATTTAGATCAATTTTAGAACTTAATTGAATATTCTGGTTTCTTTTGAGCTGGCATCACCTCTCCTTTCTCTTCACTTCCCTTTTCCTTTCTCTTCCTTTTTCGTTTTCTTGTTTCCCATTAGGAAACCAATGTATTTTTCTTGATAATGGCATGTCCCTTTTGAGGTAGTTTTTGTAATCATGTACATAAGAAAGGGATTTTTTGTTTGTTATGAAAGAATATAAAGGTTTGTTTTGTCTCTTGCAGGATTATCCTCCACGTGGATAACAATAAATATTCTACAAAGGTGGAGGATAAATTTTTACATCATCATAGGAGCATGTGCATAATCTAAGGAAATCATGTTTGTTATAAGTCTGATAGACTCCAGGCCCATGAAGGAATCTTTCGATTGGAGCATCTTTAGGAATATGCTAGGCTTAGCTTAGTTGTATAAGTAAAGGGGGTATGTCCCTTTACAAGGGTCGATTAATTTTTTGATTCAAGAGCTATAACCTGAGAGAGTTCTCACTATGTAAAAATTATAGTGTTAAATTGATTTCTTATGTAAAATAATTGGCAAGTTTTGAGAGCATTACATATGTCTCCCTTGTTACAGAACTTGCTTACAATGTGTTGATACTGTTATTTTTCTTAATAAACATTATAGTCATTTCTAGTTCAGTTTATAAATGAAATTTCCTTATGGTTTCCATTCTCTTTCTATCATTGAAGTACAATGCCATGTTTTACATGATTAGTTGATTGGTGATATGATATATTCATCTTAATGGTGGTCATTTAGAGTGTATGTCTAGATTTCAAAATCCTTTCTACTTTTGGGAATATGGTGTTGATAACCTTTTTTAAGGTTAGTCCTAGGCTCACATATTTGATTAGAATGGGTTCCTAAAGGATATCACTTGTGCATGATTTGAGTTTCATTTATGTTAGGTATATGGTACATTTGTTGCTAAAGGTGATGTAATTGTTTAATTGAAATTATTTATGTTCATATGTTAACCCTCCACTTTTTATCTCTATTAATTGATAGTTTTTATCCTACCTTATTTTACCCTACATACAACATGACCTTTACATATCTGAATCATTATTTGCCTAGGATCATATAAATATTTTATACTTGGCATGTGTTTGAATTTTGTGCATTAAAAGATCAACATTATAATCTCTTATTTGGCCTTTCATTATTGAAGATTATGTTAGAATGGAAGTTACAATCATATCCATATCTATCTTTAGTAGTTTTTGTCTGACCTAGAACATTTGCTCATCTTAATTTGAAACCTTTGCCAAGTGGTTGGAGTAAGCTTGGTTATGTTCTAGTCAGATTTATATTCCCTTATGCAAAATATGCCCATAAAGATTGAATTATAGAATCCATTCCTTTGAGTTAATCTACCCCTTAGGTCCTCTCACCTTGGTTTAGGTAAAGCTAAAAATAGCAAGAAACTGATCATACCCTTTGTAGGTGTCTCCTAGTCATTTTATGTCTCGATCTAGTCATGATGTCAAACCCATCCTTAACTATAATGCCATATTAAGCAAGTTTACCAGATTTTATTGCCAGTCTCTTCAGGTGTGTAAAGATGAGTGATAAAGGTGTATAACTAGGAAACAACATCTTTTTATTACTATTGTTAGGGACTAAATTGAATTCTAGGATACTTGCATTGTTAGGGACTCTTGCAAAGAGCTTAAGCTATTGTTATATTTTAAAATTTTCCACTTGTATGGATAATCATCTGATTATCCTTGATCTTGTTGTGTCAACATCACCAACATCTTTTTGGCACCATTACTAGGGATATTTCTTGTTACCTATGATATTGGGAGTACTCATAGAGAGCTATAAGTGTTTTGTTTATTTTGTTCTCTACTATTACTACATTGAGTTGTTCATTTTTTATTTGTTGACATCTTTGAAGCTTTTCTTGATGACTCTACTAGGGATGTTCACCCCTATGATAAAAGAGGTTATTTAACATTCCTAGAATTGGTTTTAATGTCTGAAAGTTTATATTCTATTAATTATTGTGTGTGGTTTTATTTGTTCTATTCTAAAAATTTTGATTCTAGTGGTGACTCCGTTATATCAAGGTTTAAATATCATTTCCTACCATATATACTCCTCTTTTTTTTGAAGAGTTTTATTTAGATCTAAAAATATGGAGGGTTTTAGGTATTCATTTTAGAATAATCCATCTAAATAACTTGTCCTTGAGTTAAAAGGCCTATCCAAAAGTAGAAAAGTGTGGAAGCCTATTGTAGGCCAAAGCTCAGGCAATCAAGTAAGACCTAATAATTTTGTCCCCCATTTTATTTATCCCTTATTATCTAATATCCATTTGGTTGAAGGATACCAAAGCACCTCATATAAATTTGAGCTCCTTGCAAAGTCAAGTTCCTTCTTTACAAAGAAGTTTTTATCCTCCTGTTAGGCAATTAAGGCTTCATTCTATTTCTCCTCCTTCAATTCCTCCCCATAGTATTCATTCTTAGTCATCACCTAGTTCATATTCATATTTATATTTAGATATGGGAGACCATGATTTAAGAAGGAGGATGTTTAATGTAGATAATGATGGAGAAGAAGAGCAATGTCTGGCTAATAGATGTAGACCATTTGTGATCCCAAGGTTTAGACCTATCAACTTTAATGGTATGACTGGTTTCCACAATGAGGTTCTTGTAAATATTATAAATGTATTACCTAAGTTTCAAGGGAATAATGCAATGTTTAGGGAATAACATATGAAATCCTTCTTAAATGTCATTGAAGATTATGAAATAGACCTAGAAGATGTGTGTATAAAGTTTTTTGTCAACACACTTGAAGATGAGGCTCATGAGTATTTTAAATCCCTCCTTGATGGATCCATAAACACATGACAAGCCATGATTGATGCAATATGGTGATACAAATTATCCCAAATTCTTTCTTGACAAGTTTGAGAACCTAATGAATGTGTGAAGGACTTCAATTCTAGATTCAATAATGTATTAAGAAGGCTATCAAAAGACATCAGACCTAGTGGTGTTGCTTCTTTGATTAAGTGTTTTGATGCATTTGACAAGAAGGTAGGCTATTATCTTAGAGATAAGGCTCCCATGAATCTAAGGATGGCTTTCAATTCAGCTATCCAAATATAAAATAATAGCAAAACTATGGGTAAGCCTTTAAACAAGAGGGTTAATGTCAAGTTGGTAAATATTGAGAATCCTCAAGCCTACCACAAGAGTGTAGACCTAGAGGAAACTATGAAGAATCTAACCACTATTATGAAAGAGATATCCTACAAGTTGGCTAGAGTAGAAAAGGGGATATCTTAGGGTTCTTATAACTATGATGATAAGATGGATCACAAGAGGGAGAAAATGGCTCATCCTTGAGATCAGGGTCAAGGCAAGCCAAATTTCCAAGCTAGGAATAATGATAAGGGAAAGTGGATATCAAGGGATGAAAAACATGAGAGAAACCAGAGCTGAGGAGGTAGAAGGGAAGCATAAGATCTTTTAGATACAAAGGTCAACATAGTTGATTATGATATTAACTAGTGTGATAAGTGCTTCCTCACTCATCCCATATAACATAGTTGATGATGATGGTCAAGATGTAGAAGGATTTCAATCTACATCTAATGAAGATGATATCTACATGTTTAATTCCAAGACATGGAAAGTTACACCTTCCAAGAGGAAGATGTGAATGCTCTAAGGGTCCTTAATTATGAAGACATTCCAACATATGAATGTTTTAATTTTGAACTTTTGAACTAGATGTGATGTTTGTATCTCCATATATAGAGATAATGAGTATCACCACTACTCAAACATTTTGGAAATCATGTGAAAAGGTAAGGGTCCCAACCCTATATTTCATCTATGAAGTAAACACGATACATGAATATGAACTGCCTATTCATGATTTTGAGTTTCTAAGATCAATGATGAAATAAAAATATGGATATTATCCTCCATATATTGAGGAATAGAAATTGATGATCCATGGAAAAATTTCCCAAGAAAAGGAGTACAATTTGAGAAGTAAGGATCATAATACTTTGAAATATAAAGACTCTACTACTCCTAAAGTAGAGACTAAAGAGAAAGAGACTAAAGGGAATAAGGAGGTCTAAAATTCCACCAAGCCTAGTTATGCACCTAATAATGTCAAACCAAGAGGTTCCAAGGCAATTAATAGAACTCCCTTGTTGTCTATCATTCCCAAGAAGGATGAACCTAGGAAACCTCCTTTGAAAAATGAAGTTAAGAGTGTTGGTTCCCCTACTTATATTCTCATAACTCTTGAAGGGTGTATCTTAAATGAGAATTTTACAAGATTACCTGGTAATACTCCTCTGACCAAATACAGTATTTATGACATGGCCCATATTTTGAGTTAGTTGAAAGTTAAGGTACTGTTTATGAAATTACTTAGAAATCTAGAGCACAAGAGAAGATCTTTTGAATATTTAGGATTCACTGATAAAGTTACCACCAAAGAGATTTTTAAAGTGGAACCATCTCTTTCTTTCCCTAAAAAATGTGAGAACACCTCAAAATCCCTTGACCACTACCTATAGGTGTATTTGGGAACAACATTAGTTGAGAGTTAGATGGATGTCAACCCATTCTACACTACCCTACTGATTAACAAACTAATTATCCAAAATTTCATGTTTGAATTTGGTGCATCCTATAATATTATGTCACTGGCTATGTTGAATGAGATTTTAATAAGGATAATTGGATCATATGGATAATGCCTCACCATGGATTATAGAGAAGTACCTATTGTTGGCATGGTTAAAGGACTAATTGTGTAGCTCGCATAATACCCTGGTAAGCTCCTAAGTATGGATGTTATTATTGTAGATTATCCACCAAAATGGGGTATTTTATTGTCAATATAATGGGCTACTAGTATTAGTGGAAGTGCTTAGATGTACTTATCCTATGCCACTATACCTCTAGATGGGAAAATGGTTCACCTGAATTAGGAGCCATAAATGCTCCATATCTTAGAAGATCCAAAATACCATTTGAATGAAGTATTATATGTGGATACATACATTGGGAATTTTTTAAGAAGTATTGAGTAAGTGGAATATCCTCCCACATTTTGTATTCCTGATGAAGACTCCATTTGGACCATGCATTTTGATGGAGCATGTTCAAACATTGGAAGTGTAATTTGAATGCATGAATAATATTATAGAATAGGAAGTACTCTTAATTGGCCTTTGGATCACCCATGAATATGGATTCAAGAGGTTTATAGTTAAGGAAAATTTAGAAATAATGGTGAAATAGGTCCAAGTTATTTATACCACAAAATATAAAAGATTAAAGTAGTACTAAAATGCCTTATGGGACTGTGTGGAATGGTTTAATGCTTTCAATATTGAGTATCATGCCTAAGATCTTAATCAAGTGGTAGATATTCTTGCAAACAGGGATACAAAGTTTAAAGTTAAACATAGAAATCCCTCTTGTGAGTATAAGGTTGAGGTACTAGTAAGGCCTTTTATCCCAGACAACATTGATCATTGATAGGTCTTTGACAATGATGATCAAATAAAAAGGTTTCTATGTTGTGTAGATGAGTTTCAAGGAACCATTACATATTTGGATTCTATGTTACAAGTCTGTGATGAAAAGGAAACCTTATATGGAAAATAAATAATCTAGTTAAAAGCTAATACTATTCCTAGAGGATTGGTTAGTCTGGAAGTATTGTTGGATGGAGCTGATAGAGTCAAATATAGAAATATTTCTATATCAAAGGATGTGACTGAGATTAACAATGGGATAGAAAAAAATATAAAGAATATTTGGCTTGGTACTCATCTGAGTAAGGAGGATAAAGAAGCATTTATCAAGCTATTGAGAAAGTACCAACACTATTTAGCATGGTCATATTCATGTCTTACAAGGAAAACTTGTTCTATCATGTTATCCCCCTCCACCCTAATACAAAAACATTATACCAAAAATAATGGCCTATTAATCCCATCTTGGCCACCAAGATGTAGGAAGAATTGAAAAAATTAAGGGATGGTTGGATCATCCAACACATCAGGTATTCATAGTGGGTGGCAAATCTAGTCTCTATCAAAAAAAAGAATGGAGACATCCGAATTTGTGTTGATTTATAAAACTTGAACAAGGATTCATTAAAGGATAATTATCCATTTCCTAACATGGATAACATGTTTGAAGATGTTATCAGATGTAAGCTGTTGTTAACTCTAGATGAATTTTATAGCTATAACTATCTAATTGTGAAGGAGTTTGAAAGTTCTAAGACTACTTTCACTACCCCATGGGGCACCTATGTATATGTCCACATGCCTTTTGGCTTAATGTATATAGGTGCCACCTTTTAGAGAGAAATGGATGTAGCTTTTTCTAGATTAATTAACTAGTTTATTATTGTTTATTAGGATGATATTATAATATACTCCAATAAAAGAGATGGCCACTTGGTGAATTTGGAACAAATTCTTATCTGATGTAGGGAGTTTGGAATCTCACTCAATCCTAGAAAGTACCATTTTAGAGTAAAAAAGGCAAAGATATTGGGACACATTATGTCTCAACAAGGTGTGATGATAGATCTTGAAAGGGTAGAAGCCATTGATAAATTACCTATCCCAAAAACCAAGAAAGGTAACTAATCTTTCTTTGGTGAGATCAACTTTGTTAGGATGTTTGTTTATAAGTTTATAGAGATTAAATTGCTTATCACTTGAATGTTGAAGAAGGATCAAACTATAAAGTGGGAGGAAAGGCCACCCAATAATTTTGGGACATTAAGGTAGCTTTGAAAATTTCCCTAGTGCTTATTAGACCTGATTATAGAAAAGATTTCTAGATCTTTTCATTTGCCTCCAAACATACTATTGTTGTAGTGTTGCTAAAAAATAATGATGAAGGGCATGAGAAACCAATTACCTTATTTATTAAGGCTTTATAGTTATCTTAAATAAACTATACCATAATGGAGAAAAAAGATTTTGCTCTCTTAAACGCTGTCAAATAGTTCAAAACTTATATTCTGAGTTCAAAGATTATAGCCTATGTTCCTCACACTATGGTGAAGGACATATTAACTTAGAATGAGAATACTAAAAAAATATGATGATGGGTCCAAAAACTTCAAGAATATGACCTAGAAATTAAAACAAATAATTTGGTTAGAGGCATGGGTCTCACCAAGATAATGATTGAAACCAACTTATAGGTTTTAGAAGTAAATATTGTAGAAGGGATGATTAATAGCCCTAAATCTAAGTAAAACCAATATACATTGTATAAATACATAGTATATCATTTGAAGACTCTAAATTATCCTTCCCATTAAGACAAAAATCAAAGGACACTGAAGTTAGTGTCCCAAAAATATCTTCCATTACAAGATGATCTAGCTTGGAGGAACTTGGATGGTGTCTTCTTGACATGCTTAGTGGAAGGTGAGATTTCTAAACTGGTTACATAGTTCTATAGTGCTATGTGTGGTGGTAACTTTTCTCCTAAAGTCACTACACACAATATTTTGAGGGCTAGGTATTAATGGCCCACACTATTCAAATATGTTGCTATTATGATAAGAAGATGTGAAGAGTGCTAGCAATTCTTTGGGAGAATGAAAGTATCTAGATCACTTCCCTTATAACTAAATTCTATTGAGGGACCTTTTAGGCAATGGGGAATGGACTTCATGGGTGAGATATCAAATTCTTCAAGTGCTAGTGACAAATGGATTTTAGTAACTACTGATTACTTCAAAAAATGAGTTGAATTGAGTAGTCATTGATTTCTTTTTGAATAATGTGATTTTTCAATTTAGAGTGCTAATTAAAATTATATATGATAATGCCATGTGCTTTAGATCTAAATAGTTAGTTACATTGTGTGAAGATTATATGATTGATCTAACATATTCCTCCAATCACAATCCTTAAGGAAATGGGTGAGTTGAGTCTAGTAATAAGAATTTATTGAAGATCATTAAAAGGACTCTATATGCCAACAAAAGGAAATGGGGTGAGTAATTGAAATTTACTATCAAGGATGACATGTTGAATCTAAAGAGGTCTACTAAAAAAATCCCCTTTGATCTTGTTTATTGAGTTTAAATTATTTTACCCCTAAATTTGTAGTTACCTAATTACCAATTCATGCAACAAGTAGCCGAAGATGAAGAAAAAATAAACCACTATGAATAAAGGGTCAACCAAATCATAGAGACTGATGAATCTCATAGACAAGCTCATAAAAATCATTTAATGTTTAAAGAGAGACTCAAAAATATTTTCAATAAGAAAGTCACCCTAAGAGCCTTTCAAGTTGGTAATCAGGTTCTACTCTGGTATAGTAGACATGAAGACAAGGGAAAATAGGGTAAATTTGACTCCTTATGGATGGGTACCTACACCATTGATTATCAAATAGGAAATCATACATTTTATCTCAGATATGTTGATGGAGAAATCCTAGAACTATGAATTAATGGTAGACACCTCAAGTATTTTTTGGGTTGAGTCCATGTTAGATTTTGTAAATATGTACATGTTTTATAGTCCATTTTTGTTTTTAGTGTCCTATTATGGTTTGTGTCTATACATTTTATGTATTTTCTTTTCCTTCATTATTATCTTTGGATGGATCATTATAACTCTGATCACCCATGGTATGTTTTTCATTTCCTCTATGGAAAAATCCTTTGATGCCATGGCCTAATGGATAGGAATCTAGTTTGGTGTTCTTTGTTTACCCACTGGGGGTACCCATCCTCAAACAAGAGCTAATGTTGGTGCCCAAAATTGCACTGGAATAATTGGCCGCTTGTTAATAAAACACCCAAGTCTAAATTGGGTGAGTATCAATGTTTTATTCATTATCCCCATTCATGTTTATATATTTTAATTTAGAAGGTCAAATTCATGTTATCAATTTATCAAGTCTTTTATCTTATTTCTGTCAAATGAAAGTTTTCCTTAGCTTCAAGTTTTTGGGATTTTTGCATGAACACAATGCCTAACAAAAATAGGTCTTTAGGAATTTTTTCTTTAGACAAAGGATCTGAAGACTTAATTTTACTAGACATTTTATCCACTCCAAAATCTTTGAAAGAATTCTATACCTTACCTTTTTGGGTTTTAAATGTTTTCAAGATATTTGTTTCAAACTTTTTATCTACATTAAAAAATCTAAAGGGCACTTTATGTAAAGGATATTTTCAAAAATTCTAAGGGAATTATAGGGTTGTACTAAAGGTTTCATGGCTAGATGATTCAAAATGAGAAGATAGAAGTATAACCAAGCCTCTTTATATGTGTGGACTTGCTATGTTACAATCATAGAAGAAATTCTAGGGCCTCAAATGAAATTACCAAGTTACAACTAACATGTTTTAGTGATTGAGGTGAGGAATTTCCTAATGAACTGAATGAAGGACATGTGTCTATCTTAGGGGACTCCTATGAATATTTGCAGGGGTCAGAAGAATCTTACACATTTCCCTAAATGAAGAAAACTAGTGTAAAGGTAAAAAGAGGTTGAGAGTCTAGGTTTAAGTATAAGTTGGACACATGGTAGATTCTTGACGTTTTATATGTTTTGGACCATTTTTTAATATTTTCCCACTTACCTTTTGGTGGGTAAGGTGCTTAAAGTCTCCAAGGATTGAGTCCCTGAACTTGTAAAGAAAGTGATGCCACATGGTAGCTCCTCGAGGTCTTCTCAAATTTGGTCCCTTTTTGAAGATTGCCTCACTTAAATTTTAGTAGACAAAGTCAAAAGGTCCCCAAAGGCCTACATTCCCAAATTTGTAAAACTAAATTATGACATGACATTATTAATTCTAATAAAGAGCTCAGGGCATATTCCACCGCTATACCAAAGGACAATAATGAGTGAAGAAGTGCACAATTCCATGAAGGCTTGAAAAGGTACCATGATGTATTCTCCACTTGTATGGTTCTATGTGCTCGGAGGAGGATTACCTATCATAAAAGAAACATTTGCACTTTCCCTCTCTTTTTAGAATGAAGCTTAAGTAATTAATAAGGGTGGTTGGTGATTAGCCATTATGCTTTGAAGCATTAATGGTTGCCCTAATTTTAAAATTCAAAGGATTATAACTAAGGAATTTATCTTCATTTTGTGTTTACCCTTTGCATTCAGAGCTTTCATTTGTGCCCTAACTAAGTGCAACATGAGAATGTGATTATGACAAGTTCTTCACAAATTTTTAGCTTCCATTATGTGGCACCCTCCAGATTAATACTAAATGTTCTTTCAACTCCTTATTTTTTGTTATTTGAGAGTATTTAAGAGGTATTGTGAGGTTTTTTTGAGTGAAGGGTTCATCAAAATTTGAAATATTACACTAGAAAGCTAGGGTATAAATGGTGACATCTTTGACTATTGTGAATGGCATCATTGTCTATATCTTGGATAGGATTAAGAATATAGATGTCATGGGGTTAGATTTTACATCCCAATTGAATGTATTATAGTGATCATACCCCCTCCTAAAAGTAACTAATGTTGGTATGAGATACATTGCCCCTATGGTAGGATTCCCCTTAGCTACCCTGTACCCAGAACTGATGATTGCATGTACTTGAGCATACTAACCAAACACTAGAACCATCATTGATGGTAACCATTTAGTTGTTTTTGATTTTACCCCTATGGCCCTCAAAACCATGCTCAAAATTCATATCCAACAAAAAATAAATATACTCACCATAAAATAATGCTATAAATATGTGGAGAAGAATGATAAGGCAATCTAGGACATTGTTAACTCTTGCTAACTATCCAAGAAAAGATAAAAGTTCTCTAGGATGTCCAAGAATTTAAAGTTGGTGGAATTTAATGAATTACCCTAGTATGTCATCACCATGGACACCAGGGTTTACATGATGTACACCAAATAAAAATTTGATCCATGGATGTTCTTAATTCTAATTTGGACTGGGCCACTATCCTTAGTAAGAATTTGCATAGGAAAATGATGTAGCTCTAAGCTATAATTATTTCAAAAGAGGCATTCATAGGTACATTATACATGTCCTCCTATTTAATGTATAACTTATTGCATAACAAGCCATTTCAAGGGCTCACCAAGAACCCCAATGGAATGAGGATTTGTGAGATATGCCTAGAAATCACCATGAAGGGATTTAGGAAGAACTTTTGTAGTCTAAAATTGATTCTTCAATTTTATGATGAGTGTCTTGTTTCCTATGAGAAGCGTCAATAGAATGTCTAGGGTGGCCAAGGAATTAATTGAAAAATATGGTTCCTCTTACATTCAATTTAGGACATTAACATATATCAGGGTAAGTGGTTACTCAAGGTGCCCACAAAAATTACTAAGGTACCTAGATGACAAATTGATAGTAATGGAGCTGAGCTAACAGATGGGCCTCCACACAAAATGATAGTGGTGAAGAATATTAATAATCCCTTCAAGTTTCACATTGTAAATGGATATTATTCATGTCCTTTAGTTGCCTAGGTGAAGGGATTATAATAGGAAATGGGTTAGTATGTAATTGATAAGATGCTACCGAGGCCCAATTACAACATCAAATGGCTAGTGAATATGGTGACTAATGTGATATTACATCAATCACATTATGATTACATCTAATCTGACTTATCCATCAAGGATGATGTTATAAAATTGGAGTATATGAGGATATGGTACATGAGGTTATTGCCTAAAATATCTCTCCCATCCCCAAGCACATGGTGGATGAAATATGACACTAGATTCAATGTATAATATAACCAATATTGAATCCTAGCCCATATCATAAGTATATTTTAATGTTTAGGAAAATGATTCCATCTCCTAGAGATCATTTATAATTATGAGAATAACTTTCAGATGGCTGAAGCAACATGGGGTATATCTTGGTGCATATGACACCCCTACCCTCTAGGAGCTAGGGTAAGTTTAGGAGCTCAGAGCTTTCCTTTCAAAATATAATGGTGATATTATGACTCTACCACTATTAGTGAAAGGTAGGTGCAAGCAAAAGATTAATGATGTTGATTTCACCAAGCCCATTGATGTGGAGTCAATAATAGTAGCACAATTGAAAGTTGGGTTATCTTTCTCAAAGATAACAAGTTTGGTAAAAAACTAGGATAAAATTATTATGGGGGAGGTTATGATGGCTAGTGTCACCCCCATATTCATTTTAAGAGAGGGATCCCCAATAGTGATAGCCATTCCATCCCCATGGCCAATCTAGCTATAGTTCCATCTACTCCACCAAAATAATAGTAAATGCTCCTCCCCCAAAGATATAATTAAGAAAGAGAGGAGGTGAGGATGAAGGGAAATAACCCAAATAAAATATACTTAATAAGGATATACAACATCTAAGTGGATTTTATATGAGGAGGAAGGGGGTTGCATTTAAGGACCTACCATCCAAGGAAATCCCTATGAAAAGGAGAGAAGACCAGTCCTCATATGCTTAGAAGTTGAGGGATATGAGATATGATGAGGACTTAGATGAGGATAGTCCTATCATCAAGTTGATGAAGAAGCAACGTTCATTATTCATCTATAGGTAAAAACTAGGTAGAAAACTCTAACGGAGAGGCCCCAAACCCTAGTGAAGGCCCCAACAATGGGCTTATTTGCAAAAGAGGGTTCCTCACATTTAGAAAGAAAAGTTGATGAGGATGACATCTTGACCTCAAATGATATTTTGTCTTTTGATGTGTTGTATAAGTTAGTGTTGAGGTGGCTATGAAAGCTTAGGCCTCTCAAGAGAAATAAGTGGTTTCATTAGACACAGAGACATTTATTGATAATTTCATCACCCAACTACCAAGCCAATGTGATTAGGGTGGAGTAGAAGAGTTGAGCAAGCCAAATGAAAGAGTTGAAGTGGAGATAGAATAAGATATTCAAACTACCACTAATCTATAAGAGGTGGTTGGGCAAGAAAAATCACAAGAAGCTCTAGAGGTAACACAAGATGACTCTTTACCTTCAAAGGTGTCAAGTTCAACACTAGAGGAGAAAACAAGTGTGAAATAAGATAGGGGAATAAACATAAAAATGGGTACCCATACCCATATAAAAAAATAAGGAATTAGGTGATTTAAATAGAGATTCTAGGGATGATTTTTTAGGGAGTGGTGCTTTAATTGAAGTACTAGGAGGTTTTCTCCCTCACATCAGGGTCCATGACCCAACCCATAATAGAGGTCCTAAGGTTGTGACTAGTGAAGAGTTGATTTAAGGTCTTAAGGATGTCACCATAGCCTCATCCATGACTGATGCCCAAGAAAATAAAGAAGGTGAAGTGGTTGTGTAACCTTCTAACTGGTCAATATAATAAAGAAGTCTGATTGAGAAGTTTCTCAAGGAATCTCATCAACCTGGGTCAAAGTTTGATGTTTTGAAATAGATAGAGATGAGCTTAGAAAATGAGCATGGAGTAGATAAGGGTGGTGAAGAACAAGATAGTGATGAGGAGATTAAACATTTTATGTTGATTCCATATCTAAAACCTATGTTGCTCCCTACATCTAGCACTTCATTGGTACCACCCTTCACTATCTCAAGGCCATCAATGATATCTACCACTTTAATGGGATTTTTGACTAGACCCCTTCTTTGGGTCAAATAATAGGTCAAGTAAAAAAGGGACATTATGAGAAAAATATGGGAGATTAACATAATGAAGATCACTCAAGCACATAAGGCCAAACCCCCTAAAAATTCTAAAACACATTACAAAACCACCTTTACCACCATGAGAGAAAGGAATGTTGTGATAGCTATCCCTCTACCCAATGCATTAAATAAAGATGATCCCTTCAAAAGTTACACCATCTATAGCTACAATCTAGGTGAGTCATCATGGAATGAGATGAAACATAGATCACAGGTCTTGGCTAACATGGTGGCACACAAAATGGATAAATACAAGGCCACCATGGAGGAGTTAAAGGTAGAGAACAAGGCTATGATCCAGTACTTTTAAAAGTTATTGAGTGAGCCTAAGGTATTAAATCTGACTACCAACATAGATCCAAGTCCTCTCCATCTCTTCTTTACATCTCTTGACTCTAGACAAATTGATGATTTGAAGACCATAGGACAATCAACTAAAGACTAGAAAGAAGACTTGGGAACCAAAGTGGAGGAAATTTTCCACTTAGCATTTAAATTCTTGAGTGATATATTGGAAAATAAAAGAGAGTGTGATGCCTAGATGTTTTTGTATGAGGTATAGACATCAAGAAATGGGAAGAAGCTCATAGAAGGTGGATGAGATCTATAAGATGAGCACAAACACTTTGATTATGGAGAAGATCATTAATCTAAATGATCTTAAAAATCCCAAGGAATATCAAATAGCAATCAATCATTGTCTTATGATGCTCATAGATGGCATCTTCAATTTGAAAGGAGAAGAATAGTCTCTCAAGACTATGATAAGGGAGATAGATATCATGCTGAAGAAGATGGTGAGCCTCGATGGTGCAGATGATTTTGGGAAGGAGGTAATGTGCACTAATTTGAAGAACCTCATTGATGTTCCCCAATAATCCTTTGATGCCCATAAGATAAAGCAATTGGTGTCACTTGA
The DNA here is from genome assembly GCA_037957365.1 of Torreya grandis. Classification (NCBI taxonomy): domain Eukaryota; kingdom Viridiplantae; phylum Streptophyta; class Pinopsida; order Cupressales; family Taxaceae; genus Torreya; species Torreya grandis. Next base: position 135,576 of record JARHVA010009930.1, on the reverse strand, counting down.
TAAATCTTGTGACCAACTCAAGAAACTCATTGGATGGAAACAAACCACACTTTAATGGACTGCTGCATAGCTTGAATAATATAGAGTCAAATTCAACTACCAAGTAGGCTCATACCAAGGGAGTCTCACCCCCATTTTTAAGGAATATATCAAATACAAAAATAGGTTGGCAAAGGATTCCATCATTTAGATCAATTCTAGAATCTAATTAAATATTTTGATTTCTTCTAAGCTGGCATCACCTCTCTTTTCTATTCACTTCCATTTTCCTTTCTCTTATTTTTTCCTTTTCTCATTTTCCATTGAGAAACTATTGTATTTAACCCTTCACCCTATAGTGGCACATCCCTTTTGAGGTAGTTTTTATAATCATGTACATATGAAAGGGACCTTTTTTGTTATGCAAGAAGATAAAGGTTTGTTTTATCTCTTATAAGATTATCCTCCATGTGGATAACAAGAATTATTTTGATGACATGGATGATCAATTTTTACATCATCACAAGAGCACATGCATAATATAATGAAATCATGTTTGTTACAAGGTTTGACAGAAGCTAGACCCATAAAAGAATCTTCCAACTGGAGCATATTAAGGAATATGCTATGTTTAGCTCAGTTTTAGAAGTAAAGGGGGTTTGTCCCTTTACAAGGGTCGATTAAATTCTTCATTCAAGAGATATAGCCTCAGAGTGTTCTCATTATGTAAAAATTCTAGTGTTAAATTGATTTCTTATGTAAAATTAATGGTAAAATTATTGGCTAGCTTTGAGAGCATTATATGTCTCCCTTGTTACAAATTTTTTTTGCACTATGTTGATATTGTTATTTTGCTTAATACACATTGTAATCATTTTCAATTCAACTGATAAATAAAATTTGCATATGGTTTCCATTCTTGTTCTATCACTGAAGTATAATTCCATGATTTACATGCTTAGTTGATTGGTTTTCTGATGTATGCATCTTAATGGTGGTTATTTAGAGTGTATGTCTAGATTATAAAATCCTCTCCGCTTGAAGATTTGGGAATAAGGTGTTGATATCATTTTTAAGGGTAGTATTAGGATCATGGATTCAATTATAATGGTTTCCTAAAGGATATCACTTGTTCATGATTTTAGTTTCATATATGTTAGGTATATGGCAAATTTGTTTCTAAAGGTGACATAGCCGTTTACTTGAAATTATTTGTGCTCATATGTTAACCCTCCACTCTTAATCTCTATTAGCTAATAATTTTTATGCTACCTAATTTTACCTTACATACAACATAACCTCTGCATATCTAAATTATGGTTTGCCTATGAGAAAATAAATATTGTATACTTGACATGTGTTTGCATTTTGTGCATTAAAAAATCAGTATTGCAATCTCCTATTCATCCTTTTATTGTTAAAGATTTTGTATAATGGAAGTTGAAATCATATCCTTATCTATATTTAGTATTTTTTGTTTGACCTAGAACATTTTCTCATCTTGAGTGGAAACACTTACCAAGTGGTTTGAGCAAGCTTGGTTGTGTTCCAGTTAGATTTATATTCCCTTATACAAAAGATCTCCATGAATATTGAATCATATATTCCCTTCATGTGAACAAATATACCCATTAGGTCCTCTCACCTTGGTTCAAGTAGAGCTAGAAGTGGTAGGGAATTGAGTATACCCTTTGTAGGTTTCTCCTAGTCATTTTATACATCTTAGTTTTGTCATGATGTCAAACCCATCCCCGACTACAATGTCATATTAAGCAAGTTTCCCATCTTTGCTTTCCACTCTCTTCAGGTGCATAAGGTTGAGAGACAAAGATATATAATCAAGAACCAACACAACATATCTTCTTATCTATGGTAAATATGTAAGGCTACCCATATTAGTTGAGATACCAACCTTGGAACTTGCACACCAATTTCAACTCATGGAGAATGATGAAATGGAGGTGAGAATGAATGAATTAAGGGAGATAGAAGAGACAAGGGATGATGATATGAATTCCATGTGGTCCAATAAATATCAAGTCAATAGATCATTTGAAAAGGGATATTCTTTAAATACTTTCCAATAAGGTGACATTACACTCAAGTGGGATGAAGACCTTGCTAAGCTAGGTAAGAATTCAAAGTTTAATAGTATTTTTAGTAGATCATATGTTATTACTGACTAAAAAAAATGCCTTATAATTGTCCAAGATAAGTGGTGAGTAACTACCTATCCATGTCAATGGGGTGTTCCTTAAGTATTTTTACTAGGATTCATAAAACCATCATGTATATAGTAGTTATATTTCATTATTCTAGGTGTTGCAGCACATGATTTGCATTCTATTATATGTCTTTGTTGTGTTTCCTCATGTTTTTTTATGTGTCTTTTAGTCCTTGTTATAGTCCTTGAAGTCTAAAAGGTATTGATCATGAGGTGTCAGTTTAGCCAAAGAGTCCTTCATCTAGACATGAGTGATATATAAGATATCCTAGGTCCTCTTCACCCCTAGGTAGGTCAAGCCTTCAGAGTTACCAATAATGTTGACTTATTTCTACCCTTAGGCTTAGAAATTATTTAGCCTATGTATTGAGTACCCAATAACACCATGGTTATCCTTCTATATCTCTTGAGGTGTTAAGGCAATCCAAAAAGGGATCACTAGTCATCATAAAGAGGCATCAGGTTCAAGTTTTTTGTCATGTTAATGAATACCATGTTAGTTAACTTATACACCCTATTGAGTTTGAGTCAAATACTCCTTATGATTAGTTATGTATAAGGATCCATAATAGGTGTTGAAATGGTCCTAATGGTTTAACTCACTCATATTGAAGATGACCTAATGTTTATAGCTCATGCCCTATCATGAACCCATCTATTATGTTGAGAACCTAAAAGGTATGAAAATATTAGAATATTAGAGATGTTATAACAAATGTGGGTAACATTGTTTAGGTCCTTAACATGTTTTAAGGTCCTTTGGATATATATTAAGGTACCTTATTTTTAGACATTCACTTGAGATCACATCCATTACTTTTAAAATGGGTGTTTAACCATATAATGATGTTATTTTAAACCCAAAACACCAATAAAACCATCAATAAACCCTTAAAAATTCCCCATGATTACTATATTACCATGATCAAATGGTTTTATATGTAAAGGGTGTCTTCTCATAAGTCAAAATGCTTTTATTATTCACTAAAGGGGCCCACACATGGGAAACAATGGACCTTTAACTTCCCCATTAAAAATTCATGGTTTTAAATGAATTTTTACCCCTTATTTTACCTTAATCTACCCACAAATAACGTTTTAATGTCTAAAAACCTGAGAAAATGTAGGAATCTAGTGTTTTGTGAAAGTTCTCAAGCAAGTACAAATCCATACAATATGGACATGGTCAAAAAGGGCCAGGGATTTGTAGAGGGTAGTTAGTATAGACATTAGGTGAGATAATAAAGGTTTTTAAAGATATTGAAGACCAATAAACAACCCCTCCTTATAATCTTCTTCGGTATCCATGGATAACACCTCAAGTTCTTATTCAGTATGGACATGAGAGAGAAAATGTTGACCTAAGTTCTTGGATAGATTAAGAGATTTAATGGCATTTTGATCCTTGGAATTTGTTTGTATAATAATGGCATATGATTTATGAATAAATTTTAATAAATTAAGGTAGTTAGACTAGCCTTAAACATCCACCTAGGGTAAACACTGGATTGGTTTCAATACATTTTAGGCCTGTTTGATGAAACTAATGATTTTTCATGTCTTAGCCAATCCTCAAAGGTCATAAAATTACATCCTCCACCCCTAGTTAACATGTGTGAGCCTATGGGATTAAGAAACATACAATTCATTTAATTTTTAGATTTCAAATAATATTTCCTTGATGAGGAAAAACATCTAATTCACATATCTAAGAATAAATAGTGGTTTACGGTTTGATGATGGTTATTTGAAGTTGTTCAGATCTTACTATCTCCTTAGCATAAGTGGAGTGATAATATGATCCTTTAACCCTCCTAAGAATCTAACTTTAAATGATTATTATTATGTAGTTAAACTTATTTGCAAGTGAGAACATAATGTTCCATTATAATAACTATTGGAGATCATTATAACATGATGGAGTAGGAGGGAGTGTTGTATTCATGTGTAAAAATCATTATTTTAGGATGATAAAACTTAATTATATCCCTTAAAATAAATAAACCATGATATAACTATCCAACACCTTCATAAACCTATTTAGTAGAAGTTAAGGTTTATTAACATAAGTGGAGGTATTTGTAGAATCCTAGGTTTCAAATCCTCCTTTCATACGTCTGAGTAACCAACTCCAAATGTCTTGACCTATTGAGTATGTGAGTAGGGGGTTCCTAAAGTCTCCATAGGTCATCTTGAATATTAATCAATAGTAAATTATAACCTCTCGAGGAAGCTCTATGTAGACACCAATATCGTGTTAACCCCCCTTGGTCCCTTTGTAACATGTTAACACTCCTAACCCACACTTGAACCCATTTCACCTTGGACACCTCACCTAGACACATCACCTAGACACCTCACCCTAAGACCATTTCTTACCCTATGAGTCACCCTGAGACTAGGTCATCTAAATCCTAACTACCCATGACCTATTTTCACTCCATCCTGACCTCCTAACCAACTCTCATGCCTCATAAACCCATGTTTTAACTATTCTCCAATGGAAAAAGAACTTGGCAGGTGGAGAAATAGGCAAAGAGCTAAAAATAGCCCTTTTACCCATTCTTTCTCCACCGATGCCAGTCAACGGTCGATCGACATTGGTGAGATCACCGACATCAGTTACATAACCTGAGCTCTAACATTGAGCTGACCCCTCACCTTCTTGTAGATCGACGTGCACACTCTAAGACCAATCATCAGAATGCAACTATCGCTCCCCTGGTTACCGAAGCTTTGCACAAGTCACTCCAGACATTGGATTGAAACACTATATAAGGACCTCAACATCAGCCATAATAGGAATAAGCATTCTGACACCTCTAGTTCTTCATCTAATAGAGCTAAGTATTCTATCTCATTTTAGTATTTTATAATACATTGGTAATTAGTTTCCATTTGATATTTCTAAGAACTGTTGAGAGAAACCCAACTTCTTCTATGGAGAGGTTGAAAAGCCTTCCTCTTATTCTTATCCTTTTTTCACACCTATCCCCACCTTTGCCCTTTCTCAGACCTTATTCACCTTCCCGTAATCCTACACAAACCTCCTAATTCCTAGAAACTCTTCTATCCATCATAAAAATATCGTCAAACCCATCCAAGGCCCATTGCCCCTATCGACATCAGCAACAAAATTGACGTTAGCATCATTTCCAAACTGACCTCGGCAGGACTATCGACATCAGTGACTATGATAGACTGACTGTAGAGAATAGGTATGCGTTATCTATTTTTCTCTTTCTTAGTCTTTCATCATTTCTTTTTATATAACACACTTTTCTTAAATAGTGGACTATCATCCCTCAGGGAGCTTTACACTTTTGGGACCGAGCGCACGTAGCTTGGTAGTCCACCATATCCTCCTCTAACATTTTTTTGTGTTTGAGTCTCTTTTTTATTACAGGTATTTCCTCCACAACCAAAGAAGAGCTCCACAATGCTTGGATATGGTGCACACTTAATCTGGGTAATGTAAAACCCAAGACCTTCTTAACCTTAGTTTCATCTTTCTTTTAAATTAATTAGCGAAAAACTTAGAGAAACATTCTGGCACACTCGGTGGGACACTTGGATTTTTCCTTGGGTTCATTCTTATTCTTCTAAAAAATCAAACTTTCATATAGATGCATTAGGAAAATATTCTCTTCTTGCATCCCTTCTTTTATCTTTTTATTTCAAAAGGAAACCATTAGCAGAAGTTAAAAAGAACATCTCTTATTTTTCTTATTACTTCTTGCATGCATCTTAGAGTAGTGAAAAACTCATACTCTTTACCTCTTCTCCAATTGTTTGCATTTGAACAACATATTTCAATTTGGGTTAAAAACTACTACATTTTATTCTTGCTTGGATGCATACTTAGCCCATTTAGTAATTAAAGCATTATGAATAAATCATAGTGCACAAATGTTACACAACCAAACCATTATTACATCAAATCAAACATCTAAACTTACTTGAGACAAGGCCCATCTAGGATTTCATCACCTAGTGGATACCTTACCCTACCCGATGATCCTACTTGAATTTCACTACCAAGAGGAGGACCCACTCTATTCTCTGGTAGAGTATAAACTATAGGCAAGGTATATTTTGGCTAAGTGGCCCAGCTCAGCTCTGGGTTTGTGAAGTGAAGGGAGCAAGCCCTATCACCAAGCCACATACTAAACCTAACACAGATCTTTGAGCACCATAACATAACCTGAAACTAGCCATAGACTTCCTCTCTAGGACCTATTCTACAAGCCCAATTCCCAACACATTCTCTTAAGGCATAAGCCACCACGACTCTAAAATTTATTCCTAGGAATCTAATGTTTTAGAGATTGCTTGCCTATTCATCTATTATACTATTTTTATCTGAGTGTTTGAGCTGGTAAGGTCATACCGTTCTAAAGTTTAAAATGACCTAGAATATTTTCTTCATCCAAAAACTATCAATTTTATGTGTTTTTGGAATGACATAGAAATTGACATCAATTTTTCCACCAACGTCGGCAACATTTTTTAACTGACATCAGTTAAACAACCGACATCGGTCACTATTAACAAATTTTCTTTCCAAACAACAAGCTTAAAACATGACTTTATTGCTGTTAAATACAAATTCTAGTTTTTTGAAACTAAAACACATAATTTTTGGAACTTGAACCCGTTTCACCCTGAATGGTTTTGACATGCAGTCAATCCAAATCTCTTGTTGACCACGAAAGTCAACAACCACTCCCACCTTCACCCTTTGTACCAAGTCATCTAATGGAGTATACTTCAGACATCGAGCATACTCCTATCCAACCTACCCCCAATCAACCTCCTATTGTTCCCAAAGGGGGTCAAGACTTTGAGAGATTCCTTGACCACAACGTTAAGGCTCTCCAACATTATCTCACTAGAAGCCAAATGTGAGATCCTTTAGGTAACCCTATTTATGGGATGCCAAGTTCTTTGGTTGAAGTGGCAATGATATCAACAGCATCCGCTACCCAACCTATGGTCACTCAAGCTATTGCCTTGACCAGTAACCCCACCATGTCCAATGTTTAAGATTTGGCCTCCCCTTCTATCCTTTTTGGCCCTACCTCCATTGAGGTTTCTGTACCCCCTCAACCATAAAAAATTCAACTAAGTTTGACACATTTTCAGAACTTGATTGTCTCTATCCCATCCACTCTTGCACCCATAAACACAAGAGTGACCAATTATCCTTTAACCAGTGCCACCACCATTCAACAACCCTTGGCGGCATCTAGTCAAGTTGTGCCCTCCAACTTCATGGCACAAGCCCCCTTGGCCTCGACATTGGCCCCTATAACGAAATACCAATATGTTACACCTACACAAATGCAACCAAGTATGTCATATGCCCCTCCCAATGCCTTTGAGGTACCCTATAACTTAGGGGGTGCCCCTCATGCCAATCCATCTGATGATCTAATAAAGATGCTGATGGATAAGATGTCCAACCTTGAGACATGTATTTCAAGTTTGAGGAATGTTCTTTCATATGAACAAATCTACAACAAACCTTTTCACCCTTCAGTTCCTATTCGACTATACCCTAGCCAATGAGAACTCCCAAAATTTACTCACTTTTAGACTAAAGAGGACCCACAACAACATCTTTGAGCGTTTAGACACGCTTGCTACCTCATAGCACATGATGATGTGTTATTACTTCACACATTCCCTATGTCACTTTCTAGTGCCACCCTTGACTGGTATAGCTCCATTACCATTTTTTATCTCTTTTCCTTCACTCAACTCACCCAGTTATTCCTTGACCATTTCTCAATCAACATCACCAAGAAGGTCTCCATCATAGACCTTTATTCCATTAAACAATTTGAGGATGAGTCAATAGCTGACTTCATTACCCATTGGAGAGTTTTGATTAACCAACTCTCCTTCTCACTACCTCAACCTGAGCTCATTGAGCTCTTTTCAAGAGCATATGCCAAGCACATCTCATCCACTTTTCAGGTTCAAACTTTTTGCACATTTGATGAAGCTTTCACTATGGCCCAAAAGCTTAAACTCCACATAGTCAAAGAGGATAGAGTCAAATTGCATAGTAAAAATACCAACACAAAATCCAATGACCTTCTTCTTCCAAATTTTCTTCTTCCCACTCCAAGTCTAAGGGATTGGCGAATGTTGTGGTCCTCAGGTCATCATCCTCTACTACAACCAACCAATCTGAACCTTCCACATTGCAAAGCATCACTAGACAATTCCAACAACGGTATGAACAATGATGATACACTCCAATAAGAGAATCATATGCTTCCGTATTGGATAAATTAGTGAAGTAGGGAGTCCTCAACCTTCCTCAAATCTAACCAGTCCAATTTGACCCCTCATGAGCCATCCCTGCATGGTATAGGGAAAATGACTTTTGTAACTATCATTGTGTCAAAGGTCATGACACAAATAATTGAAAAACCTTTAAAAACATTGTTTAAGACATGTTAGACAAAGGGGACCTTGTTTTGGATAACCCTAATGTGCCAGCTAACCAAACCATCTATGTCTTTAGGCAACCATCTCCTAACCACCACCCAAGTCAAAACAATGTCTAGACCATAGTTGATGACCCTCAAGAATGCAACATATGCATAGTCAACAGAGTCTTTCCTATCATTCCTAACTAACCTCTCCCACAATATGAAGAGGTTGATCAACCCATTTCTCCACCATAGGTAGAAGGGCCTATTTTACCCACACCAATCCCATGCAATGAAGAGCTCCCTTTGCCTAGCCCTCTTCCTTGTGTGGATGAACCTGTTTCACCTATATCACCCCCACGACATCAAGCACCTCCTCTACCCATTCTTCTACCTCATGAGGAATCCGTATTACCTTTTGAGGAACCCATATTACCTATTCCTCTTGCCCCAAGCTTCCCTCTTCTTCTACCATTGGAATAAGTTACCATTCATACCCCACACCCTCATGTAGAAGGGGCCATAATCCCTCTACTTCACCCTTTAGAGGAGCCTTCCTCTCCTATTTGTCCTCCATCCACCCCTCTTTCACATGGAGAGTCTACTTTGGCCTCTCCCATGTTGGAGGATGTTTTGACAATACCAACGCCAGCTACCCTGCCCTTATCCTTCTTATCACCAATGGAGGATCATACTTTCCATGCTCCTAGACCACATGTGGAAGGTATGATCATACTTACGCTCTATCCACTTGAAGATCCAAATTCTCCAATCCCTTCTCCACTGAGAGAAGAAATTGCCACCTCACCCACTTCAGCGGAGGAAGATTTAGGGATGGTTCTCTCTCGCCTTTGGCCCATGATTGTTGCATCCAACACATTTCCACTCTCACAATCATCCAAATCCTCCAAATGACTGACTATAATACCTCTTGTGATGTCACCTAAACCCTTCTTTCAATTGGTAGAAAACTTAGGATTCTTCCATTTTAGGAACCTAGAACATGAGGCATTATGGGAGTGACTTAAGGCTCCTTGTCTTACACATTCCACTTCATATTATACTGCTAATCCTTCCATGACAATTCACCCCAAAATATCTGATGAGGATTAGGCTTCCACCTCTAAATCTTCAAAGTATCAGCCTTCCACATATGAATTTAAACCCTCGTAGGTGTCTACCATGCTGAAATAGATTAAATCTCTCAGTGTTCACCCTGTATCAAACCTCACTCACCCACAAGTGAAGGTAGATTTGAACCTCACCCCACATAGTAGTGGTCCTTACAGCATACTAAAGAAGGGTGCTAAACCACGTCAAAGAACTCCTCCCCCACCTTCACCATTTCCCTCTATCTTGGGTCCACATCCTTCCACTTTAATAGGAGTGCTCCCTATTCCAACACCTCCCAAAATTAAACTACCTCCATTACTCCCTCTACCTATCAAAAACATATTTTATCCAAAAAATGTGACACATATCATCAAGAAAGTGTCATCTATGCATGTGACCACACCACCAACTAAAAAAGTGGTGTGAAAAACTCCCCCTACAACTCCTAAATAGAAGTTGTCAACCCCTATTGCAACAATGAGTGTAGACCCATTAGTGGGTTCCTATGCATCACTGTTATGTCGATTGTTGTAGTCATCTACCATCATTCTCCTGCCCATTAAGCCATACCAACCTCTCAAACCAAAACCTTCTTGGTTTGATGACACTCAAATATACTAGTATCATCACACACCTGGGCATGATACTAAGAATTGTTGTGCCCTTAAGGTTGTCATTTGCCAACACCTAAAAAAGGACACCCTTCACATTGAGGATTCTCTTGACCACCTTTGTGAAAAACTACCGACACCATCCCATGCCTCCCAAACTTCCTCACTTGAATCAGGATCCCAATGTGAGATTATGGTCCCTCTACCACCTTCTCCTCCTTTATTCAAAATCAACACCATTAATGTGGCCACTAGGTCCCAAATCCTAAAGGATAAAGGAAAAGAGCAGGTTTCTACTCCTTGGACATATCCACTCACCCAGACCTCTCCACCACCAAAGCCCAAGATTTCTATCTTGGGTACATCTCAACCAACATCTTCAAGGGAAATTCCTCCTAACCTCTCTAGTCCACATGATGTTTGGTATAAGCAACTTGTTGACTACTTGACTTATTTTATCATTCCTCCTAACCTCTCTAGTAATGGATGGCAGGCTTTTATGAAGAGTACTGCTCGATACACCATGTTAGGGGGTCTTCTCTACAAATAAGGCTTTAATGGCCTCCTTCTTCAATGCCTAACCAACACTGAGACATCTCCTACCATCAAACAAGTCCATGATGGAATTTGTGGGGGACATTTTAGTGGTAACTTGGTTGCAAAGCGCATCCTCCACCTGGGCTATTATTGGCCTACTCTTAACCAAGACTGCAGTGACTATGTTTGACATTGTATCAAATGCCAAAAACATGCTAACTTACTTCACGTCCAACATCGCATCAAGCATGCCTACAATAAAAATTTGAAAGAGCGAGATTTCAGAATTAGAGATCTCATCCTTAAAGAAAAACAACACGTGACCAATATAAAAAGAAGCAAATGAGGCAAGTTTGCTCCTAATTGGCTTAGACCTTATATAATAATGCACAAGTATGGATCAGGGACTTATCATCTATCTTCTCTAGAAGGCCGTCTAGAACCTGAGCCCCTTAATGCCTTACATCTATGACCATTCTACTGTTAACCAAGTAATCATTCACTTAGTGTTTAACTTGAGCTCATCCCTTGAGTAACCCCTGTCATCCTCATTCCTATTCCTTTCAACCCTTTTTCCCTACAAATAATTAGTTAACCCTTTTTTAAAGAAGTAAATGCTTTGTCCTAATAAAAATGGAAACCCCTAAACCTCTATAGTCTTGTCCATAAAAAAAAAGAAACATAAAATTGGGATGCCTAACCAAAGGTCATTAACTATAAATGTAGACTACTCCCTTGAAGGAAAACTACATTATTGTTATAACTAATAGACTACTCCCTTAAAGGACAGCTATTCAAAGCTATCAAAACATACAAAGCAAAACATAGACCACTCCCTCGAAGGATGGCTATGCCCAAATTTTACCACCATAACAACACCCCTCTCAGAAGCTACCCACATTGATCAGCTTCACATGACCACAAAACAAAACAACATCCCCAAGTAGACTTCCCGTATTGATCAGTCTACCAAAAAAAAAAAAACACTGATTGACAAACTATTAAGTCATGGACTTACCTATAGTCGTTCTCAGGGTCAGCTATAAAAGGGGCAAAGTTATCCCTGCTAAAAAGGGTTACGCTATCCTGACATCTCACATAATCAAACCTATTACCCCACAATACTCAAGGGATTTTGAGCTCACTTAGTGTCAAGTGATTTGACTACTTCTCTAACACAAACCAATGGTTAATGATGTAATGCATGAACGGGGCTTTTGTTTGCAAAAACCCTATCTATGCTATCATTATCGTCCTTGTCAATGAAAGAGCAATGTGCCTTTCACTTCTTACACACCTTCATCACATGCCAATAATATACAACCAAAACATTTTCTAAACCACTAACATAACATCATGATTTACTTAATGCAAATACCAATTTGTGTTATATAAATTATCATAGCCCATTCACACTAGTTTCTATGGAAAATAATACACATGGAAACTATCAACCAAACACAATTTATGTTAAGCATATACCATCACCAATATGGAAACCTACTGAAACATAAATAAACTCATTTCATTTTTAGCATACACCATCACCAATATGGAAAATTGCTAAGGATGAAAAACCACATAACCTATGTTACAACATACACCATCACACAATATGGAAAAGGCTATAACATCATCATATACTCATCATTTCAAACATAACCAAAATAATTATCAACCTCTTTGAATTTTTTTTCCTTTTTAAGAGAAAAATCATTTCATTTTTAGGATACACCATCACCAATATGGAAAATTGCTAAGGGTGAAAAACCACATAACCTATGTTACAGCATACACCATCACACAATATGGAAAAGGCTGTAACATCATCACACACTCATCATATCAAGCATGTACCATTACACATATGGGAAATGCTAAAAAGACTAACATAACCAAACCAACCAACAAATTTTCCTCCCTTTTAGGAGAACTACATTGGCCTGAGGCCCTTAAAATAGGGGATATGTAAGAAACACTCAGTTGACATAGGGGTCTTCTAAGGTTAGCTCAGCCATTCATTCGTTCATCTACCTAATGGACCAATCATCTAACCTTTAACCATGACTTAACCAAATCAAACCCAATCCATAACCTAGCCTCTGTTTTCCCTTTTTGGGAGAACTACATTGGCCTGAGGACCTTAAAATAGGGGCTATGTAGGTAGCACTCAGTTGACATAGGGGTCTTCTGAGGTTAGCTCGGCCATTTGTTCATCCATTTACCTATTAGACCAACTATCTATACCAAACCAAAATCATGACCAAACAACTAGCCCTAACACTGTAGAAGTAACCTAAACTTTTCATGGGGCACATTGGAGATCACATACATCTCCTTACCCATAACAAACAACCCTTGAGATCACTTGAGACCTTGGAGATCATGACTATCTCCTCAGACCATGACCACTTTCGAGACAACTTTGCCTTGGTTGTTTTTATTGCATATGTTACTTCACAAATAGTTATCAAATTTTCCATGACTCTCACACCTATTATTGGATCACAACCAAGCTGATCCCCAATATTTGTGACATTTTCATGTTTTCCAAGAGCACTTCCTAGCCCAAATACCTAGAACACGATGACCATTAGAGCTACAACTTTGATTGATCTAACCCAATCAGCTACCAATAATAAGCTGGGGACTGATTAGTTTGATTTTACTCCTCCTTGACCATTAGAGCTATAGCTTTGATCATTTAACCCAATCAGCTACCACTAATAAGTTGGGGATTGGTTACTTTGATTTTAGTGCTCCTCGACCTTACCTGAGATAATTTGACCTACCTATCATGTGAAGTGGTATACATGCAATATCAATTATTGCAACATTCACACTCCCACCTCACCTTACCCATCCACTACCTATCACATCGACACCTAATTTTGGGTTCCCTTCTCTTGATTCTGACTTTGAGGGGGAATACCTCATCTCATACCTGGGGCAACCCACATCTATTTTTGTCTTGCAGTTCATCAGGACAAACCACAAGACAAAAAGGGGCAAATGTAGACTCTAATATCGTATCAACCCCCCCTTGGTCCCTTTCTAACATGTTAATACTCCTAACCCACACTTTAACCCCTTTCACCTTGGACACCTCACCTAGACACCTCACCTAGACACCTCACCCTAAGACCATTTATTAACCTATGAGTCACCCTGAGACTAGGTCATCTAAATCCTAACTACCCATGACCTATTCTCACTCCATCCTAACCTCCTAACCAACTCTCATGCCTCATAAACCTATATTTTCACCGTTCTCCATTGGAAAAAGCACTTAGCAGGTGGAAAAATAGGCAAAGAGCTAAAAATAGCCCATTTACCCATTCTTTCTCCATCAACGTCGATCAATGCTCTAACATTGAGCTGCCCCCCTCACCTTCTTATTGATCGATGTGCACACTCTGAGACCAATCATTAAAATTTGACTATTGCTCTCTTGGCTACTGAAGCTCTACACAAGTCACTCCAGACATTGGATTGAAACACTTTACGAGGACCTCACCATTAGCCACAATAGGAATAGGCATTCTAACACCTCTGGTTCTTCATCTAATAGAGCTAAGTATTCTATCTCATTTTAGTATTTTAGAATACATTAGTAATTAGTTTCCATTTGATATTTCTAAGAATTGTTGAGAGAAACCCAACTTCTTTCATGCAGAGGCTGAAAAGCATTCCTCTTATTCTTACCCTCTTTTGACACCTATCCCCACCTTTGCCCTTCCTCAGACCTTATTCACCTTCATGCAATCTTGCACAAACCTCCTAATTCCTAGGAACTTTTCTGTCCATCACAAAAAAACCTTAAAACCCATCCAAGGCCCATTGCCCCTACAGACATCAACAACAAGACTGACGTTAGCATCATTTCCAAACTGACCTTGACAGGACTATCGACATCGATGACTATGACAAACTAACTATAGAGAATAGGTACATGTTATCTATTTTTCTCTTTCTTAGTCTTTCATCATTTCTTTTTATACAACACACTTTTCTTAAATAGTGGAATGTCATCCCTTAGGGAGCTTTACGCTTTTGGGACTGAGCATGCGTAGCTTGGAAGTCCACCATATCCACCTCTAATATTTTCTATGTTTGAGTCTCTTTCTTATTGTAGGTGTTTCCTCCATAGCCAAAGAGGAGCTCCCACAATGCTTGGATATGGTGCACACTTAATTTGGGTAACATCAAACCCAAGACCTTCTTAACCTTAGTTTCTTCTTTCTTTTAAATTAATTAGCAAAAAACTTAGAGAAACACTCTACTATCTAATGGTCTCATCAATCATATTTACCTTATAATAGGATCTGAATTCTAAGTTAAAATCATATAGGGTCCTGTGACCATCACCTATAGGTTCAGACCTTCCTACCCAAGATTAAAGCATAGATACTAGGTTAAATTAACCATAATGATATCAATATCCATTTATAATATGATAAATGGGGTATATTTAGGTGTATGTTTTATTGAGAAAGCATAATGGCCACATATAGGAGGCCAACTCAGAACCAACCTTCAAAGGGTTTCAAAACCATCATATGTAGTTGAGTCTTAAAATGAAAAAGAGTCATAGATGGTGAATATGGATATATTAAATAAGTATTATTTGGATTCAAGGAAGGATAATATGGTCTCAAGCATGGCATGGAATCATTCCTCTTATTCAAGAGCCTACTTAAATAACCCCTTGATAGTCAACATATGTAGATCACCAAGCTCATAACTATAAATGGTCTACCTCCAACCTTGAATAGGAGACAATATTTAATGGAAGAGATAACTTAGACTAATATGGTGGTTAGATGATAGATAGAAAAATCACTTTGAAAACATTCACTTGTGATTGTATCAATGAATCCATCCATGAAATATTATACTCTTTTTATTTCTACAATCTTCTTTCCTGATATTCCTTATGATGCTTGAAACCCTTACTAGCTTCTCTTGCCTTAATGGAGCTTTAGGTATTCAATCTATAGTATGCATCTATCTGAAGCTTCTAATAAGTTTAAACACATGTGATTCAATGTATCTAACATGTTTCAATCCTCATATAATATATAAGACTCCAAGATATTGAATTTTGTCTCTAAACTCCCTACCTTGTTCAGAAGCTTGTAGGTCTTATTAGGCCTAATTGTGCCTCCAATAGGTCAAAATAATTATTATCCCCTTATTAAATCTGATTTTTTTTTTATTAAGGTCTTTCAAACATAATAAATATGATCCAAGCCTTATACCAAGTTATAGCACTCAAAAGTAAGGAAAACTCAACTTTGACTTTTTGACAATTTTTGAAAAATGAGCACCTACAGGCAGATAAAAACACAATCATCTATATATGAAAATATATAGATCATTTTGGCATGAAAAAACTTGTATTACATCAAAAATAATTTTATATAACTTTTACAAAAATAATCAAGTCATTTGGATTAGTATTTTAGGAGTTATGTCCTTTATAGTGACCTGAGAACACATTTTTCTGAATTGTTTCAGAACTGCAGGTCTGTATTTTGACCGTATATTTTTCCACATTGTTACATTAGATCTGAAAAAATTTTAATTTAATTCATAACTCCAAGGATCATCTACACAAAAAATTTCATAAGTTTTCATTGAGTAAATATTGAGATATACTCATTCTTCCAACCGTGCCTAGTTCTCTGTCCACACAGGCCGAGAGCTTACTAAATGTAACTGGGAGTATTTTATCCTATTTCAAGGGTTAAAATTAATTTATTATGGTATACCTAAATACCCTACACCTTATAAAATCATCATCTGGATCATACTAACCCCCTATGCATTCCAAGTAAGACATCTCAGTTATCTTTAACTGTATATGCATGACAGTCAACAGGGTTCATGATTTTCTTCTCAATTTCAATGGTCAATAGAATTTCAAGGTGATGTAAAAACATGTAAATATATTAAATTACTTCTCAATTCACATTATCATATCAAATCATGAGCTTATCAATCAATCTACTATGCAAAACATGCAAATTTCTTATCTTTGCCTGTACATTGTCATCTACAGGCTCGAGAGCCAACTGTTGGGGTGTTAAGATATCAAAGGGGTTTCTAAAGCCTATTTATTCTTCATTTAGGTTTATACTTTCCTTATATACCTATCTCCATGCCATTATATACTCCATGTAAACATTTACATGTTGATTTACCTTGGACAGTGGGTTGTAGGTATGCATGCCTGAATACCTTGTTCATACCCTGTTTAGGATTCTTACAACATTTCATGCATTCTAAAATTCCTACAAACAAACACAAGTCTTGGATTTTTTCTCCTTTAAAATAATTAATGGTTTCTCATGCCTTTTATTATGCTAATAGATATTCATTATTCTTTATGCTCAAAGAAACACACACACAAATCTGCATACTATGTAAGTCAAACCTCTTATACATGAGAGAAATATTTACATATAATAACATGAACATCAAATATTTGTCTTCTTAACCAATCAAGAATAATTAAAATACAGGAGTTAAAATATCCCATACTCAATGTCTTAACAAAGCCTTATGAGATACTTCATTTCTTCTCTTTTTCTTCACATACAAACTCCTCTTTCTCCCTTACATTCTTACATACCTTGATCTCCTGATTCACCTCTCTATCTCTCTTCCTCTCTTCTCTATGTCCTACTGTCCTTCTTTGAATGAATTTTATTTTTCTCTTTTTAAGAGCCTCCTCTCTAACCTCTATGCCCAACTTGGGCTCAAGATAAAACAAAAATAGCTTTTAAATTGCAATAATATACCAAGGTTGAAATATTTTCAACCACTCCTCAATTTTCTCAACAGCCCCAACAATTATTTTTGTACCTTTACTTTTTACAATTACTCCTCATTAACAACATTTTGGAGGGAAAAATACAATAAATTGAAATTTTAATTCAAACATGACTTGCATCCCAATGTAACCATGTTTTGCATGAATTTTATATGTAGATGCTCCTACATCATACTCTCCCTCTAGAAACAATTTGAACCTTAGTTCAAATGAAATGCTTCCTCCATGCATTAGTATTCACTATATGCCTAGATCCCAAGGTCTTGTTACCAATACCAATGCTTGTCTTTGATAGTCTTTGTCTTTCATCTTCTTGATTTTCTTCCTTTTCTGGTATGTTCTTCTCCTCATCTCTTTCTCAGCTACAATCTTCCATGTCCATGTTTCATCTTCATATGTGTCTCCAAAGTTTTCTTTGCCTTCTTGGTTCATCAATGCATCCAATGAGTTATGGTTAGAATTTACTTCAACAACTTCCAGTCCTACATTCAAAACATCAAAGGCAATATTAGAAGTAAAAACTTGAGACCATAAAGTCTCTTGGCTACCTCCACTCTTCTGCTCTTTGGCCAAAACTGCCTTTGCCTCTTTAGTGTGCTCTTTTCTTGCTACGCTTTCACCAATGGTGTCTTCACTATGGCTTGTACCTTCATTCATCTCTCTTGAATGACCAAACAGCTCCTCCAACATCTTCAACTCTTCTTTTAGTGAGATCTCATCTATATCACTATCTTCATCAAACTTGGGCTCATCAACTTGAAAGATTGCTTGTTCCTTATTGGCCTTACTCTTCATCTCATCGTTTCTTGATCTATCTTCATACAAACCAACTTCTTCAATATACTCATCAAATACAATTGAAGCACCCTTACCTTGTGTTTCCTTACTCTTTTTAATCTCTGCTTGAAGCCATCTTGTTTGTTCTTTGTTTTCAAGGAGGCATTGCTTTGCTGCATACTCTCCTCTTTCCTCATCATCCATCCATTTGGAATTCTCTCCTTGCTGCATATTAGTCCACATATCCACTTTCCATTTTACATTTCTCATGAAAATATCATTAAAGGATTCAAAAACATCATCATAAACAATTTGTTTACCTTTTACTTCTTTGGTATACCTCTCAAGTGTCCTGTCTTCATGGAATGCCTCTTCCACACTCACCATCTTACCTTCATTCTCTTGGTTTATTGAATCACCTTCAATCCTATTCCATTAAATTCTTGGTGTTGTTGCCTCAACACTCACATCTTCTCTCTTTGCCTTCTTAGGCACCCATACTTGTTTTTCCTTCTTATCATTTGTCTTCTGAAACCATGTAGGCATCCTGCATCCATGCTCTTGTACCAACACTTCTTGTTGCTTGGGAGTTTGATTCTTCCACCCCTTAGGCATCACATATCCATGGTTAAATTCTCTTTTTGAGGGATATATCATCTTCCTTAACTCTTGCACCTGTACATTAGTAGCTTCATGCTTACAATAATCATCAAAATCAGGTTTTAGCACTTCAATTACCTCTTTGATAGCTTGTTCCATGGAGAAATCTTTCTCTCCCTTTGTGCTTGGCTATTCTCTTTCCTCTTCTTGGCATTCAATAGCATCATGGAGGTCATCCTCATCTTATATCTCTCCTCTTGCTTGTAGGGGTTATTCAACACCTCCCTCATGCATTAACCAATGCATCTCTTCTTCTTTATCAACAACAACAAACTTTTTCTTTTCTCTTACATATTCACTTGTGTACTTGGTGTCTTCTCTTGCACCAATCTCTTCATTATTCAAGGCCCTTCTCTTGACCTTCATAAGGCTGCTCATACCTGTAATTACCCATGCAAAGACAACATTAGATATAAAAACAAGAGACCACAAGGTCCCTATGAGTGTTCTCTTCACCAACACCCTTATCTTTTCAAGTGCTCTTCCTGACACATTATCTTTTCTTTCTTCTCTTCTCTTGTTCTCCTCAATGAGAACCTTCTTCACAATCTCTTCCTCTTTTTGTTGCTCTCTTCGAAACCTTATTATCTTCTTCAAGCCTCTATGGGCTTCTCTCTTCTTGGCAATATCATTTTGCCTTCTTCTCCTGTTCATTAGGAGATCAATTAGCCACTTCAACCTTTTCTTTATTGGCCATACCCATGCTTGCTTGTCCATCTGTATCCAATACTCATATCTATTTGAAAACTTATCTAAATATCTTTTCAAACTATCAATCTCTTTATCAATTTCAATAGTATTCATAACTTTCTTCTTTTGAAAGCTTGCTTTCTTCTTGGTGCCCTCATGTACCTTGCTGCTCTGTAGTGTCTTCAACAATACTTCCATTTCTGAGATCTTCACCCAAGTCTTTTCCACCTTGGTATCTTGATCCCTTTAGGTCCACTTGTCTCATCTTAGACTTTCTCCTTGACTGGTCTTTTGACAATCTCCTTGATCTCACCTAGGCCTTTTGCATCCTAGTCTTTTGATCCTTTTCTCAATCCTGCAGTAACTTAATAGCAAACATGCCCAATTACCAAATCCCAAGAGCTTCAAGATCTGATACCAAAAATGATAGATAGAAAAATCACTTTGAAAACATTCAATTGTGATTGTATCAATGAATCCATCCATGAAATATTATACTCTTTCTAGTTCTACAATCTTCTTTCCTGATATTCCTTATGATGTTTGAAACCCTTACTAGCTTCTCTTGCCTTAATGGAGCTTTAGGTATTCAATCTATAATATGAATCTATCTAAAGATTATAATAAGTTTAAACACATGTGATTCAATTTATCTAACATGTTTCAATCCTCATATAATATATAAGACTCCAAGATATTGAATTTTGTCTCTAAACTCCCTACCTTGTTCAGAAGCTTGTAGGTCTTATTAGGCCTAATTGTGCCTCCAATAGGTCAAAATAATTATTATCCCCTTATTAAATATGAAACCAAATTTATTTATGTATTTTTAACATAATAAATATGATCCAAGCCTTATACCAAATTATAACACTCAAAAGTAAGGAAAACTCAACTTTGACTTTTTGACAATTTTTGAAAAATGAGCACCTACAGGAAGATAAAAACACAATCATATATATATATATATATATATATATATATATATATATATATATATATATATATATATATATATATATATATATATATATATATATATATATATATGAAAATATATAGCTCATTTTGGCATGAAAAAACTTTTATTACATCACAAATAATTTTATATAACTTTTAAAAAAATAATCAAGTCATTTGGATTAGTATTTTAGGAGTTATGTCCTTTTTAGTGACCTGAGAACACATTTTTCTGAATTGTTTCAGAACTGCAGGTCTGTATTTTGACCGTATATTTTTCCAAATTGTTCCATTTGATCTGAAACCACTTTAATTTTATTAATAACTCAAAGTATCATATACATAAAAAATTTCATAAGTTTTCATTGAGTAAATATTGGGATATACTCATTCTTCCAACCATGCCTAGTTCTCTGTCCACACAGGCCGAGAGCTTACTAAATGTAACTGGGAGTATTTTATCCTATTTCAAGGGTTAAAATTAATTGATTAGGGTCTGAATAAATACCACAAACCTAATCCAATCATCATCTGGATCATACTAAACTCCTATGTATTCCAAGCAAGACATCTCAGTTGTCTTTAGCTGTATATGCATGACAGTCAACAGGGTTCATGATTTTCTTCTCAATTTTGATGGTCAATAGACTTTCAAGGTGATGTAAAAACATGTCAATATCTTAAATTAATTCCACATTCACATGCTCATATCAAATTATGAGCTTATCAATCAATCTACTATGCAAAACATGCAAATTTCTTATCTTTGCCTGTACATTGTCATCTACAGGCCTGAGAGCCAACTGTTGGGGTCTTAAGATATCAAAGTGGTTTTTAAATCCTATTTCTTATTAGTTTAGGTTTATAATTTCCTGATAGACCTATATCCATGCCATTATAAAATCCATGCAAACATTTACACGTTGATTTACCTTGGATAGTGGGTTATAGGTATGCATGCCTGAATACCCTGTTCATACCCTGTTTAGGATTCTTACAACATTTCATACATTCTAAACTTCCTAAAACCAAAAAAAAGTCTTATATTGTTTCTCCTTTACAATAATTAATGGTTTATCATTCCTTTTCTTATGCTAATAGATATTCATTATTATTTATGCTCAAAGAAACACACACACAAATTTGCATACTATGTAAGTCAAACCTCTTATACATGAGAGCCCTGTTTGCATATAATAACATGAACATCAAATATTTGTCTTCTTAATCAATAAATAATACTTAAAATATAGGAGTTACAATATCCCATGCTCAATTTCTTAACAAATCCTTATGAGATACTTCATTTCTTCTCTTTTTCTTCACATACAAACTCCTCTTTCTCCCTTACATTCTTACATACCTTGATCTCTTGATTCACCTCTCTATCTCTCTTCCTCTCTTCACTACATCCCACTGTCCTTCTTTGAATCAATTTTCTTTCTCTTTTTAAGAGCCTCCTTTCTAACCTCTACACCCAACATGGGCTCAAGATAAAACAAAAATAGTTTTTAAATTGCAACAATATACCAAGGTTGAAATATTTTCAACCACTCCTTTATTTTCTCAACAGCCCCAACAATTATTTTTTTACCTTTACTTTTTACAATTACTCCTCATTAACAACATTTTGGAGGGAAAAATAAAATAAATTGAAATTTGAATTCAAACATGACTTGCATCCCAACGTAACCATGTTTTGCATGAATTTTGTATGTAGATGCTCCTACATCATTAGATTATAGATCTCATGTTTTTGAGGATAAAGAGTTTGAAGGAATGACCAAATAAACTAACTCAGGCATGTACAGTGATCTAGGTTTACCTAGTCACTTTGGAGTACATAAATAAGGTGAATGAAAATGTCAATAAACATGTAAATGATAACCCTAGGGTAATGATTACATCTATACCCATCAATATCTCACATGATGGTGTGATTAATAAAGAGTGCTTCATGTTCTGAGTTGGATACTGATAACACATAGGATTCAATGAATGACTATATGGGTGGAATTTAATATTATAATTGAGGAGGATAAACCCCATAAGTTATGTTTAGATATAAAAAACATGTTACCTAAGATACAAACTCCATAATCAATGTAGAGGGAGATAATAAACTAACAAACCCTCCAAAATAGCTAACTCCTAACACTCAAGTTGGTCAATAACAATCAAGGTAGATCTAAGAGAGAGACACTAGGATGGTGATTAGGGTAGATAAAGATAAGTGCAAAAGGTGTAGATTGGATTGAAAATAATTCTTTGATTAAGTTAAGTCCAATAATTCCTACCTATAAGAAATTAAACTCCTTGAGACTGAGATAGGTCTATAAGGCCTAAAGATACCCTTAGGTCTCAAGATCCCATCCTCACTTTAGTGATAGATACAAACCACCTCAAGTATATTTAAGTCATGAAAAGATGTATGAGGATTTTTTAGACCCTGAAGAGGATGTTTTATACAAATGAATATAGGGAAAAATCAAATTTAGTCTTAACACCCCTCTTAATCTCCACTATCTTAAACAACCATGTCAAGATACCAATCAAGAACTCATATCTCACATGGAATTATGAATCAGACCTAGTGCTCTTAGGGGGTATTACAGACCTCTATGCACTTAAGATCCATGAAGGAAAGAGTGTTATTTAAGATCCCAAATATATAAATAATCACTAAGACTGTCTACGCACCTAGAATGCTTGAAAAGAGCTTAAAGGCCACCAAACTTCACTCAAATATCACCATAAATATATATGGGACCAAGAGATATTTAGGATGATTTAAGGGGTTTATGTTGTAGATATCCATGGAAAAAGGTTTTGGATTGGAGCCCTATACTCTATGAACATTTATTAAGATGATAGACCTTAAAAAATATTTGTAAACCATGATTAAATATTTGATGAGGAAATTTCACCCTAAAATAATTATAAATGAGGAATTTGGGATATGAAAAATCTTAATGGTGTCCCTAGGTCACCTAAGTACCCAAATAGTCTACTAGTTGGCATGTGTAAGGTTTGTAGTGTTAGGCCTAAAATATTTACTCCAAGCCTATATACAATAAAGTGGAATAATCTTGAATATATTAAATGTTTTTAAGGATGGAAAGGGATCCATAGGTCTAAAAAAATTCATAATGGACACCTATATGGGTCTCCATGTCTGATAGCCACTTGTAGACATGCCTAGGTGCCTAGGTACAAAACTATGTGCACACAAAGAATAAGTAAGTGGCTTAGTCAAGACAACATAGATGATATATAGGTCCTAAGGGTTATATTTCATACTATAAAGGGTGTAAAATTACCTCACGACTCTATTTTGGAGACAAAACCTAGATATTCTACCTTTAGGCTTGTTGGTCTAACACCTCTCTCAAAGCATGACTGCTTGAAGACTAAAATAGAGGAAAAAATTGGATTAAATGGCACCGTATACCATTATGGAAATTTTTTTCAAGGAGTTTCAAAGGTGTGAGAAATAATATTTTGTAGAGGAAGGATAAAAAATGGTCACTATGTCTTAAAAATGCCTTGAGACTACACAAAATACACAATTCTCACTTGAGGAGAAAATTGATGAGATCATAAATATATGAAATAGTTACATGGGATCCTAAGTAGTTTTAGAAAGTTGAGGGGCCTTTTATATAATAAATTAGTGGCATTGGTTCATAGGTTAAGGGCCTAACCTTTTTGAACCATTACTAAGAACCCAAACCCCCTTAAACCTCTTTAAAACCCTAGTAGTGACCTGATAGAGAAGATATTGAATAAATTTGATCCAAATGCATTGGTATGGCTTGGTAAACACTTATATATTATATTACACTCTTACTATATCCCATACATGGCATTGGTCCATATGGAATATTTAAAACTTGATGGAGGGTTTAATATCATTGAATAATATTCTATGAGGTGTATTTCACCCTATTAAATCATGAAACACTCAAAATTATACTTAGAAATACTCATACAGGTATGTGCCAAATATGTAGTCTAGATGTGTTAAAAGTAGGTGACTTAGTCACCTTAGTAAGATAGAGTTATTGGTGTGAGATGCTTGAGAGGAATAAATTTATTGTATATTATGTTAATTAGGATTGAAATAGGTTCCCTTATTCATATTTAATGTTTCATTCAATACTCATATCCATCCGAGGCTATGAGCAGTCAAGAGGCTAGGCTAATTGTCTAATAGGCCTACTTAATCAATAAAGGAAGATGTTCATGGGCATAGAGGGATAATATGGAGTAAATGCATGGGCATGAAAGTTATGTAACTACCTCATGATGTGATCAAACCCATTTCTTATCCACCATGAAGGCTGTGTTAGTTTTCCAAGTCATATTGGCATGAAAGAAGGAGGTGGCCACTAAATACTTCTTGGAGGGGACCTAATTAAACCAATTCAATGATTTGTAACTATCATGAGGAGATGGAATTGACCAAAATTATCATGCACATGGTCTTCGTGGAGTCAACCATGGATAAAAATAGACATCAATATCCCAAAAGGATCATTGAAAGCCACTCACCACTAAGACAATGCATTAAGAAGTGTGGAGGCTACTTGTAACTACCAATTAAAGGGATTATGGTCATTAATGACCTCTTCATGTTCTTTCCACACCACATATTATTTTCCCTCTTATTATTTATTATATAAATTTATGATCTTAGGCCATTGTATTCATCCCTTAACTAGGTATTATGAAACTCTACCCAAATTGTATCTTACAAACCAATTTGAATCAACAAAGAAGGACTACTTTTAGATTTCTTTGCTAGCATTAGTGTGGATATATTTGTTGATTTGTATAAGTGTGAAGTTTAATTATCCTTTTCATGTCCTTTCACTCATGTAGTTTATACAATGCCATCTTATGCAAGCCATGTCATGTGCCAAAGTGTTGGTAGCTATGTTTAAAGAGCAATCTCGTTTATAGTATCTTGAACATGCATCTTATCCATTACCTTCAAGTTGTTGACATCCATCATAGCATTCACATGAAATACTTATCCTTAAGAGCCTATTATAAATATTTTTTCAATCATTAGTCTTTACTTGGTTTATAAAGTGTTGATTGAATATCGGTTAGAGTGGATTAGTAAATATTGGTGCATCACCTCATAAGGTTAGGTTTCTTTTATGCATTTCCATATCTCTTTTCACCACAATATATTAGTAGGGTTTAGGAATTGAGTTCAAATTGATGCATTGGGGGATCTATCCCTAAAAACTATATGTTTATCCCATCCATAGGCCACCTATAACCTTGGGATAATCCCATGTTACCCAAAACTTGGAGAGGTTTGAACCATCTTCTCTTAAGGGTGTAGTTTGGAGTGTTAACACTAATTTTAGTAGCCTATGTTTTAAAATGATAAACTTATCATAGTTATCCTCCTTATTAGATATAATAACTTTATATTTCCTTATATGATCATCTTCATTGAATATATTTTCCTAGGTCACCAATACCTTGGGTAACTTTTTTGTCCTCAATTTGATAATTTGGCCCCCATACTATAGTTACAATCTTCCTTGGGTTTTTAAGAAATTTTTTGCCTCCTACTATAATAATCCTTCTATTTAATTGTCATTTTAAAATACTTACTAGCTAACCTCATTGTCAAGGACTAAAGTTATACATATTACCTTCATTTGATATTTCTCTTTGATTTCCTTTACCCCACTTGGAATATCATACTGTGCTCCTATGGCTACCAACCAGTCTGCATACTTATTAGCCTCTTTTGGGATTGAAAAAATGTCAAAGTCCTCAACATATTCTAAGAGGTCCCAAACCCTATTCTTGTATAAATTCAAGAGTGGATTCTTGACTATATTCTTCCCTCTCACCTAATGCACTACTTACTCACTATCTCCCATGGCTTGTAGGAGCTTAATGCCTCTATTTCTTTCCCATTGTAGTGCATGAATGAGGGAATCATACTCTATTATGTTTCATGTGTATATTAATCTAAACCTTAGGTTAGAAAAGTATTTTTTTTATAAGGAGAGACAAATATGACATTTGTACCACTTCCATTCTTGGACCTAGATCCATCAAAGAACAAACTCCATACTCTATCA
This sequence comes from Torreya grandis, assembly GCA_037957365.1. Lineage (NCBI taxonomy): Eukaryota > Viridiplantae > Streptophyta > Pinopsida > Cupressales > Taxaceae > Torreya > Torreya grandis. The sequence continues at coordinate 108,625 of JARHVA010009930.1, read as the reverse complement.
TGATCTTGGTTTGGGTTAGTAAGAGTTGGTATGATAAATTATTCCTCATGAATATAATATACCCCCAAACCTACCTATTTCAATATCTTATATGGGTTATAGCCATGGTTATTTTCCACCTATTTATCAAGAAGCAAATTTGATATACCTATTGAGCAATTTTTGCCCTAGGCCAAAAAATCATTCACCTTCTTTATTCGCTATTCGAAGAAAGTTGTTTCCAAATTGCACAAGGTTAATGGCCTTGTTCTAGCTTAGTTCAACATTTTGGTCATCAGCTTGTTTTATTTGGTCCAACATCTAGTTCATTGTTTTGGCCTTAGTTCATCGGCCTTAGTCCAAGTTCAAATGCTTTAAGCATGATAGGCATTCCAAAGAGGAAAATCAGGTTTAGTTTAATTTTGGTTCAAAGTTCAAATTGTTTGAAATTGACTAAGTCTAAGTCCCAAAGGGGCCGGGTCACACTAAGGCAGGAGGCAGGCAAAATTTTTGCGAACCTTTTGTCCACGGGAAATGTCCGCAGACAAAAGCCTACGGTATACACAAAAATAGGCCTAGATAAATTTCCATGGAATTTTTATCCGTGGGAAATGTCCATAGACAAAAGTATGCAAAAATAAATCAAAGGAAAGCTAGACCTGATGAAATTTACTTAGGGAAATTGTCCATAAATAATTTGCCCGTGTAGTCTAAAAGACAAAGGGACCCACCAAAGTTATTGAAGGGTAGGTGCCCTTGCGGGGGACTTCCCACCAAGTTGAGAGGACTTTTCAAAGGTTAGAAGGTACCGATAGAAATAACAAAGGTGGAGAAGTGCCCTGAGGTGTTAAGGAGAAAGCAAGCCACAAAATCAATGCCAACATGGACCCAAGGAGATGCCACATGGACCCAATGACATACTAGTGGACGTCAAGTTTAATAGAATGGTTTAGCCATTGGTTCTCAAGTGATGATGTTCAAGAGGCTATCAAATTCAAGAGGATGAAATATCCATTGGTTTTAAAAGCTTGACAGCTAGGTGGATGTCAAATTGATCAAAATGGGATGGCCATCTATTTTCAAAGCAAAGGAAGTGCTAGCCATGGAAAGGAGCTCAAAACATAGTGACCCACCAAGAAGTTTTACCCTAGGGGCTGAATAAGTCAGATAGAGACAAAGTGGAGAAAGGACAAAATGACAGGCAAAGAGTGAGCTAGCAATTAGCCCAAGTGGTGCCATTCAAGAAATAACTTTAGTAGGTGGAATAGTCCATTGTGAATTGATCATAAGAGGTACAAATAGCTAAGATGAAATGGGTTTTCTCCATTTTACATTAAATGGGTAGACAAAATGTATATTAGCCTTGAAAAAAGGCAGATTTTGAATAGACAAAGGCATAGTTCATTAATTCCTTGAGCAACTTGTTATTCCTAATGAAGGGATATCACATGCCCCTTGCAAGCCAAAGAGCGCCATGAGCCTCTTGTATTTTTCTATATAACATTGCGAATTGGTCATTTATAATTATCTTTGGATAAAATTTTACAAGGTGCATCCCTACTGACATTTTCACCTGAATCAAATAAAGATAGTTTTTTTGCCTCTTCTTGGATGGATATTCTATGTATGTTCTGAGTGTTTGATTTGTGTTTAGTTATTATCTTCTAATGCTCTCATAGGTTCAAGCACCAACACACCAGCTATCCACAAGGCACCATTTTATGTAGCTAACAGGAGGAGAGCTCTATTTGGAAGTATAGAATAGAGGAAGTCATTTACAGTATGTATTTCATAGCATCTTGGTGAGTCTGTATTCTTATGTTTTCATAAGAACCTCCCTGCCAATTTCTTGCACCCTATTCTTTCTACCAAGTTTGAGTGTATGTATGTATTTGTCTAATTCAAGAGTGGGTGTGAGAAGGTCATCTTGTTTTGGTGTATCACCTCCTTAGAGTAGTTTGTATTCCTATAATTTTCCTCCCGTTTTCATCCCCCTAGTTTATATATATACCTGTATTTTGCACTTGCTAGAACAAACAATGATACATTAAAGGGAGCTATCCCTTACCTAGAGACTCTCCCCTCCAGCTTCACCAGTCCCACAAGTGAGAGGGGAGTTTCCATGTTGCAAGGAGAAGATAGGAGTTTGACTTCCTATCACTGGGTGCATTTTCTTGCGTCAACAATACCTTTAAGTGGTTCATTTTTTTGCTAATAAATTGAATAGTTCATCTTCATCTATGATAGTGTAATTGACACTAGAAAAATTAGTCATGTAGGAATATAAATAGAAGCTAGAGATAGGCTTAGAACATATGGTGATGTTTGTTCCATATTTGGTCCTAAAGACCATATAAGACTAGTCAAAAGAGAGATAGGCTCCTATCTAGGCAATGAAATCTCTAGACAAACATAAGGCAAAGAAAGGAGGAAGGTCAACTACAACCACATCTTGGGATATTATACAATTAGAAAAATCTACCAAGACAATTTTTAGATCCTTAAGTACACCAATAGTCTTAGTGGGAGACCCATATAGTTGTAATACGCCTTTAGAATTAGGTTCATACTTTATACCCAACTTATCTACTATAGACTTAGGCATGGCAAAAATACTATCCCCACTATGTATGATATAGTTGTGTACTAGGGAATCATATATAATGACAAAGAGATATAAAGGAGGGGGATTATTTACTTTGGGTACTTAAGAATCATGAGGTTCATTAGTATTATCTAGGACTTCACCCACCTTTTCTACCTACTTTTATAAGATGTGGAGTTTGGAATAATCTTCATAGAGGAGATATTTTTGTCCAAAAATGAGGAAGGTGTCCCACATAGGTATGGTGACATGGGAATTTTTCATTTGATCCACAATGATAATGTGAGAGGTAGCGGTATTTGACTATAATTTAGTGGCAAAAAAACCACTTAGGGTATGGGTGAATTGGGGTATGAATGTACCTCTATAATTATGCCCTTTCCTATCTTGAGCTTTTTGAGTTGGTGGAGTCTTAAGAGTTGAAATTTACCTAATATCCTCTTGAGGTGGTTGATATGGTTTAGGGGATGTTCTTTAAACTTCTAATGGGCTATAATAAGACTATCTACCTTAGATGCACCCCTAAGCTGATTGGGTGCACATTGTTCAAAAGAGAGTTCTCCTTATTATAAGTTTACAAGAGTGGTATTTGATGGTGACTTACTCCCACTCATTCATTTGTGGTTTGATATCTCAGACTAAGTCATGAAGGGAGTCCTTTCATGTTGTATAGAAGTATCTTCTTTATGTTGTGTAGGAGGCTAACTGTCATGTATTAGAGGAGTTTGATTCTATTACATGAAAGATGATTTATAATAATCACCACTTGTAGTGATTTATATATCATGAGGCTACCCCCATTATGTAGGATATTGACCTTATTGAGCATAAATTTTTTTAGTTTGGACCAATTCTCTAGAAGTTCTAGTAGAATTGAGATTGAAGTTGTTATAGGGCCTTGCTTGAGTGATCTATCCTTAACCTTGTGGATAACATTGATATAGAAGTATATTTAACTAATAGTGATGGTAGAGGGATTGATAAGGTGCTTGCTAAGGTTTATGAGGTGGATTTTGCTTCCTATCCAAGGCCAATATCTTGTTGTTTTGTGCCTTTACCATCCACTCAATCTTTCCTAATCTATTTGCTTCATTAACATCTACCAAATAATTATTAGTTGGTGTTGGTAGGGGTGAAATAATAGGAACATGGGGTTATATCTCTAAGAAAAAATTCATGAGGGGTCTTGGGGTCAGTTTACATGCTTGTATTAGATAATTTTCTATGCTTATGGCCACTTCATAGGCATATGGTAGTGTGTTCCCTCCCATGGACTATATCATGATTACCACATCAAAATTAAGGGCTCTAAAATAGTATAAAAAGGCATAGCTAGGGGTGAGCTTGAATATAATGGGAATCCTATCCCAAGATTTCTAAAACCTATAATTGAAATCTACCATAAACTCTTGGTGAGCTCTTTTGAATGTGGTAAGTTATTCCACTAGATTCAAGTGGTCACTACTATCCTCAAAATATTTTTATAAGTATTCCCCATATTCATCCTAGGTCTTGATAGAAGTAGGTGTTAATTCCCTATACCATTTAAGTGCTTTACCCCTCAAGGAAGTAACTAATAAACTCATGGATAATTTTATTGGATCACATTGTGAACTGAGTAGAGGTTGGACATGTCTCTAATATATTCAATAGGAGTGGTAGAGTTTTATCCTATGAAATATGGGAGGATCTTATGTGAAGCAATGAGTATATCATCAAATTGGTTCATGTTTAAGGGGAGACCACCATTGAAGGGCACAAAATATTGATGTTTAGGCTTAGCCATTGGAGTTATAGGGTTTGTAACAGTATTTTATTGAGCAAGATTAGGAAAATTAGGGGGTGTATGAATAGTCTTAGACCTAGTGTACCTATTTATCCTAGAAAAGTCCAAAGATAACTCAACAAACTCAACTTCCTTACCTTTTGATTAATACCTTGTGACCACTTTTGGCATGAAACATGACTGTAGATCTACCACAAGATTACTTGAATATCTTTTATGTCATCTAATACTAAAAATGAATGATCCAACTTGATATAATCCTAGTCCCACTAAGCATGCCAAAACTGTTAACTCACCAAACTACACCTTTAGGAGAGGATTGTTTAGACCTTTCCAAGTTTGGGGTAACATGGGATTAGTCCAAACGTTGTGGGTGACCTATGGATGAAATAAACCTCTAGTTTATGGGTCTATCTCCCATTGTGCATCAATTAAGCTAAAATAACTAATCCTCATAACTTTTTAGGGTGAAAATGGAGAGTTAAACATGAAATAAAACCTAATATAAAGGGAGGTTATGCATGATCATGTCTTATCCACTCTAACTTATCTTTAATCAAAACTTTGTTAACTAAGCAAGAACTAGTGACTAAAACAATCTTTCCAAGGGGATCTTAGGTATTAATACTTAAAATGAAGGATATTGTAGATTGCTACAACTTGAAGGTGATGGATGAGAGGTCTATTTTGAGGCACTATCAAGTAGGTTACACTTCAAAATATAATAGCCAACACTTGACACATCACATGACCTACATAGAATAACATCCTATAAAATAGGTGAGGATAAGAACTTGCAAAGGAGAATGAAATTACACCAAATATGAAAATAAAAAAGCACATAAAACACTAACCTAATAATGAAATTTGGAATATTCCTTTATTGATTCAAAAGGTTTGAAAGATACAATTTGGGTAGAGTTTCATCATACCCAACTGATGGATGAATACAATGGCATTAAAACCTTAATTTATAGAACATGAATAAGAGGAATAAGATAATGAGGAATGTAAAATGCATGAAGAGGTCATAAATGACCATAATTAATTTAATTAGAAGTTACAACTAGCCTCCACACTACTCCCATATTGCCTTTGTGATGAGTGGTCTTTAATGAGCCTTTTGAGGTATTAGATGTTAATTTTGGCCAAGGTTTACCCCATTCATAGGATTATCACTCTAAAATGGTCAATCTCCTCTAATATTGATAGTTTCAAAGGTACTAAAATGGTTCAATTAGGCATCTATGAAGCATTTAGTAGGTTACCCCCTTCTTGCATGCATATAAGACTTGGAAAACTACCCCATCCTCCATGATGGATGTTATTTACGTTTGTAACCTATTATAAGTAGTTACATAAGTTTTATGACCTTTATTTACTCCATAATATCCCTTTATTCCAATAAACCTCTTCCTTTATTGACCAAGTAGGCCTATTAGGCAATTAAGCATAGTTACTTGATTGTGCCCTACTTGGATGACCATGAGACATGGATAAAATATTAAGAATAGGTGAATGTGTTTGTTTTATGTCTAATAAAGGATTTAACACCTTGAATTATGCCTTTCCAATAGTACACACTTGAAACACTTTCTCATTTAAGTGACTAGGTCACTTCTCAATAACATTTTTAGACTAACCCTTTAGTATAGACCTATAGAAGATTTTCAAGGGAATTTTGATAGTATTTTATGATTTGAAAAGGTGAATTATGCCTCAAAATACCATATCCCATGATCTTAAATCCTTTATATATCTTTTCACCTTTATTTTGTCATAAAATCCTACTAAGATAGTGTTTTTAATACATCCATACATCTATCCGTAAAGACCATTGCCATGGATAAGACCTATTCAGAGTTAAATATGGGTTCTTAGAATCTCCTAATATATATAAATGTATTTGGATGAAAATTCTTTAATATTTTCTTCATCAAGTTTTTATTAGGTTTTTAGGGAGGTTTAGAGGGGTTTAAACTCTTAACAATTGTTCATATCCCTAAGGGCTTGAAATATAAAAAAAATTATGGAAATTCAAGTACACAACCCTCTAAAACTTTACCTAGTATCTAGGGTTCCCATGTCAAACTTTTGTACATCTATGAGCAAAATAAAGTGTTCCTCGAGTGACTCTCTTGTCTTTTATGCACTATCAATGCAACTTTAGGCAAAAAATGACCAACTCTAGGCTTATTTATAAAAACTAACACCTCATCCACATCTAAAACCCATTTAAGTATATCTAAATGATGGTTAAGGTCTCATATAACCCTATTTATCTTTTATTTTTAGTCTTCAAGTAGTCATGCCTTAAGAAAGGTATTATAACAACAAACCTAAAGGTAGGTTTCCTAATTTTTTCCTTCAAAATGTAATTGTGAGACTAATTGGACACTTTAGAGAGAATGAAACTTACCTCTTAGCACATTAGAATCATTTTTATTAACTTGATTAATCCATTTACTTCTTCTTCATTTACATATAATCTTCTAACTAGGAACCTAAGCATGTCTATAGGTGGTTGTTCGAGGTGGAGACCTCTGTAGGTAATAATTATGCAACTCTTTGATACCTATTTATCCCTCTCCTTCTTCAAAAATATGTATAATGTGTAAATCTCTTTCAAGATATTTCATATAGGACTAGAGTAGTCCTTTTTAGGATTGATAAGTACATTATATATGTTGCACATGCCAATCAATAGACTGTTTGGGTGCCCATGTGACTTAGGGAGACCATTAAGACTATTTCAAGGCTCAATAACTCATTTGTAAGAATTTAAGGGTGAAATTCCTTCATTGTGTCCTTATAAGGGTTTAGAAAGGGGTTTGGTGGCCTACCATCTTAATGATGGTTCATAGAGTATAGGCCTCAAACCCATAACTTATTTCCATTTATATTTATCCCATAGACCCCTTCAAAACTCTTGAATATCTCCTAGTCTTATGTAGAATGTATGGTGAGTACTGAGTGAAAGTTGCCAACCTTCGAACTCCTTGCTAAGAATTTTATGTCAACTAAAGTGTTAGGGATTATTCATAGATTTAAGCTCCTAACTGAAATTATTTATTCCATGGATATTTAGTGCATAGGCATCCCCAATTCCCCCTAAGAGAAATAGGCTTGAGTCATCTCGACATGTGAGATTTGAGCATTGGAGTTGGTAACATGCCATGGTAGACTAGGGTAGTAGAGCTTGAGAGTGGTAAGAACACTAAGTTGACCATTTCATTGTTTTATTTTATCCCAAACACTTTCTTTAGGTTTTATATCAACATCATACATCTTCTCATGAATTTAATTATACTTAGGGTTTATATATGTCACCAAGATACTGATGGGGTCTTAAGGGTTCAAGGAGGGCTTTATGCCTTATAGGTTTATACTAAATTTCAATACATTGAGTCATTTTTAGGTGGTCATTAATGTCTTTAATGTCACCATGGCATCCCTTTCAACATAGTCTAAACCTTATGTAGTTTTCTTTAACTACCTTGACCACCACCTTGGTCTTTTTTTCTCTTAGGTCTACCTTGAGTCTTATTGACCAACCTAAGTGTTTGAGTTAGCTATATTAGAGTCCAATGTAGGACTTGTGTCTTTTATTCTTAACTATGGGTAAAACTATAGGGGATCATCTAACATGTTATCAATATCTGACCATAGCCTTTCAAACTTGGCCTCCCCAATATCTACTATTAAAACATACTTATATAGTAATACCCACAAACTTATGTGTTATGGGTGTTCAACCTAGACTAAGTAGCTCTTAAAACTTGATCATAACTTTATTAACATTGAGGATGGATTCCATTGAAAATGGGGGATGATCTGACCATTTTTTATCCTTTTCATTCACATTAATCAATCATTTTAACTAGCTATGTAGATTTGGATGCACCTAGGCCACTACTCATGTCTAAGTGAGCTTGCTTGGTCATCCCTTCAAGTTTCCTTACTTCTTAAAAACATAATATTTATGCTTTGCCTCTCTATCTGATCTCTCCCTCTATGTGCATATATAATTTCTTGTTCAATGTTGGGGACATACTACCTATAGTATTGTAGGTAGTGGTCTAGGTGTGTTGACTATCAAGTGGGTCCTTAAATAGGTCCCTAAGTAAAATAAGTGCTTCCATGTTATGATTTAGGCCTAATTTAACTTCTTGAATCTAAATAACACTCCTTAAGATAGTCATGTTTATAACTTATGACCCTTCATTACATCCTTGAGATTTAGTTGTTTATGATGATTTTGAAAACTTTTAAAGGTTGGATTGAGTTTACCTCTTGAGCTTGGTTATGATTTCACAAAAGCACTCACACTTGAAAAAACCCTTTTCTTATAGTCTCAATGGATCTTCATAGTTTTATGCAACTTTTAGTCTTGATTCAATGCGTTGGGCTTGGGAATAAGGGCTCAAACTTATATGTGGTAGTCATAAGGCTTTATGGAGTTTTGAGTTTAGAAAGGAAGGACTATTGATAGGTGAAATAGTTTGATATAAGTATGACACAATAAATACCCTTTGAAAAATTCCATATGGACTATTGACTCTTGCTCAAGATGACCTATGGGGACCCTAGATAGCCTCATTCATAATATAAATAAGGCAAGACATTTGGAGTTGGTTGATTAGGCATATGAAAGAATAAAATGAAACCTAGGAATTTAAAAATACCTTAAACTCTAATAATGAACCTTAAACTTTGCTAAATAGGTTTGTGAAGGCATTAAAAGGCTAGTTCATGATTTATTTCCCATGAGGGTCATAAAGAGGTTTAATCCTTCTAAAGAGAGATTATTCCACTTGTTTTCAAGATACCTCTACTACCTATATGGTGTTTTAGTGACCTTAAACAACCATCACCATTAAATAATCATTTCATATTTATAATAAAGTTAAAATGTATAGGTAGTCTAATTTTAAGGCAAAATATTAGGAGATTTGAATGTCCATTGGTGATCAAGTACACCATAAATGATGAGACAAATTAATTGAAAATCTTGAGAATCTATTATCACCATAAACAAACTATCATTGACACATATTATGCATTGAGAGATCCCAAAATGCTAAGAAAACAATGACTACAATCTGCAAATGTAACCATATGAATATTTCCTTGCTCCCACACTCTCATACCTACCATGTTGGGGTCTAGGGTGATGTAGAAGGACCTTGAAGGACTATATAATACATATATAATCATAAATTTCATCAAACATGCCCAAAATGTAATAAAACCATTCCAATCTTGACCCTATGTAGATGTAGAAGACTAGTTTGACTACCTTAAGTTCTTAAGCATTATTCATAAAACATAGGTCATCATTCTAAAAACCAATGTGTGTGAACCAAATTTATAAATGATAAGAAATTAACCAAAAAATCAATATTAATCTAATCTAAATTCAACCTAAGATTTAACAAAAAACAAATAAAATATAAAACATAGACTTATACTTCAAATGTGTAAGCTTTCTCCATTGCAATGTAAACTTAATTTGCTCTATAAAAATGTGGTGCTCACTCTTCAAATGCAAAGGATAATGGGAAGCAGTTTTTTGAAAAATGATTTTTTTGTATGATTTGATTCACTTTTATTTGCTTGTGGATTGAATAAAATTTTATTAACATAAGCCAAGATTTTTAAAAATGAAGATTTTCAAATTTATTTATATTTTTTGGAGGAAGATCTAATTTTAAAGGATTATTTGGATTTATAAAATGATTCAAATAATCAATGGTGGATAATGAGTCCTAACCCATAAGGTTGAAGGCCATTTCAAATGGTTGAGAGAAGCAAGGGATTGGTTAGCTAAGTCAGTAAGAATGGGTCAAACTTATTGACAACTCAAGTGATGACTCATAAGAGGTTAATAAAGTTGTGAATTTGGTTGGGATGAGGGAGAAAAAGGTGTAAGATGTTGTATGAGGTGTAAAATATTTATTTACTATTTAAAATAAGGATTTAAAGTGTGTATAATTGACTAATTTGACTTATTCAATTATTTGAATTTGGAAGAAGATATGATGAAATATTTTAAGAAGAATTATTAAATAGATTTTGGGTGCATTTTGACACTAAATGAAATTTAGATGTCTACATTTTCCTCTCTTTGAAATAGTATTATGGAGCAAAATTATTTTAAATAATAGTAGAAGTAGAGTTTTGATGATTAATAAGGATAAATTTACCCCAAATAAATTAAAATGAATTTGATGATTCCCCCTCGAGGGTTTGTACGATAAAATGGACAACCACTTAAAATTGATGAAAAGAGGAAATTGACAAAGTGATTTGGATGATCAATAAATCAAATTATTATATAATTGATGTCAAAATTTGTAATATGTTGGTTGTGTAAAAATGTTTCCCCTAGTTTTACAATTATGTGATTGCACGCTTAATGTTTTGATAAAGAAGCAGGGATCAATTGAGTGGTTATGGGAATGATATATCAAACCAATAATAATATATGCATCTAAAAATAGGAAAAATGATATTGAATTTAAAATGATAAGGACTATTTTACATAGATTGATTGTTGAAATATTTTGATAAAAAAATGGGAGTAAATTGATTTAATCTATTCAAAAAATTGAAAAATGTATGAATAATGAGTTTTATGGAGGTACAAAAGGGGAAAAATATTTGATATGTGATAAAAAATATAAGTAGAATAAATGGGGAATATTTGATAGGGTATAAAAATATAAGTTGAACAAATAGGGGATAGAAATTAATTTGTGTAAATTTGATTTTCAAAGTTATTGGCAAAGAAAATTTAGTTGAGAGTGTTGCTCTGAGACCTTAGAGGAAATATGGATCAAATTCCACACCACGAGCAATAGGTGGAGCAAGTGAGAAGGTTCCATAGACATGAGAGGAGAGGGCCTTTGATAAGTTAGTTTAAATTTGATTTTTTTTGCATTTATGGTCATTAATTAGGGCAAAAAGTGAGAGAAAACAAACTCATAGTTGCCAAAATAATGAATTCAACATCAAAAATAGAGAATTCAATATAGGTAACTAAAAATTCATAAAACTAAGAGGGGAATTTGTTGAACAATGAATCAAAATCATTACAAGTTAGAAAATGGATAGAAGTGTGATTTTGTAGTTTAAAAATGGTGAAATCATTCAATAGGGGAATGAAATCATTGCCCAGATAGTGAATTCCTTTACTAGAGAAGCAAATTCATAGGAAGAAGGAAAAGGATCAATGAAAGACAAAATTGACAAGATTGAAAGTGAAATTACAAATGGTAGGAACAAAAATACTAAATGTAAAATAAAAAATCTGTTGTAAAGAATGAAAGAAGAATAATAAATAATATGAAAATGATATATGAGTGAAATGATTGAAAATGTTTGTGTTAATTTTGATATTTTGTTGAGTGATTATAACATAGTGATAATTTTTAATTTAATGTTGAGTAAAATTAATTAGATGCTACTGTATGGGATTTTTAGGAGGTATTCCCAGTGATTGTGACTTAGGAGAAGAGACTTGGAGTGATGGCACATATGGAAAGACTTACAAAGTATGATTTTATCATTCTAGAGGTCATTTCACACATTCCAGAGATTTGAGTTGATAGATCACTTCTTATAGAACTTATTGAGAGATGGCATAGTGAGACCAGTACATTTCACTTGTTGATAAGGGAGATGACTATCACATTGGAGGATGTGTATCAGATTCTTGGAATTTCAATACAAGGAAGATGAGTATAATGGGGGAAGGGTCCATAAGGATCAAAATATTTAGGATTATTGGTGATGGGTTGATTCCTATTGTTAGAGCTGGAGTTGATGTAGATTATTGTACCAAAATGGAGATGGAATATTTAACTTTCGTACTAATGGTTTTTTTATTGTCATTATGCTTCTTAATAAGAGTGGGAGGTAATGTCCTATTTGTCTTATATATGTGATTGGATATATGATGTATATGGGTGAGATATTTGCTTGGTGTCCATGAATTTTAACACATTTATACTAGGATTTACATCATGCAATTTATTTAGATCATATAGAGATTAGTATTTTGACATTACTATAGGTATAGTGCTAGAAGAACATTGCTATAGAGAGGCAATTTAGACACATGAGCACTTGGTATAATGATGAACCATTAGAATATGGGTGGCATTTTATTATTTAGACACACAGACCACACGTAGGTGATTTAGAGTTTTATAACAAGGCTATCGATGAGCTAGGTGATGATCATACCCCCTGGAGACCCTGCATGGAGATTATATTTTAGTGGAAACATGGTAACATACACATGGATTACATAATGAAATTTTTTTGCATTATTGAGACACATGATTACCACATAGATATATATCACCTAGATAGGGTGATGAGACAATTTGGGGTGCGATAACATATACTAGTTGGGACACATGTATTTTTATAATCGATGAGGGAGAGAACATAGTGGGGAATGACCATTGATCTAGCCATAGCCAACCATATCTGGTCAAAGTTATAAACTATTAGGTGGAGTGATTAGAGAGATGCCATTAATGTTGGAATTATTGATGGGTATGCATATTGGTGGGATCGATAGAGACTAGTTGGATTGATTATTCCATACTCACCACCATGGACATGGAGGTAGATATTGGTGGATAGAGTGAGTAGTCATCCATGAGGCACAAGATTGGAAGCTCATATTAGGAGGGATATTATAATATATAAAGGATGAACATGAGCATGAGGCAAAGGATGTGCTATAGAGATTAACTAGTTGTATGATGTGGAGATTATAGACATGGAGGATGTAGAGATTTTGTGTAAGGGATTGATATTGATGTTGATATCATGATGGATCTAGATATATATTAGAGGGTTAAAGGGGATAATGTATTGATAAATGTATAAAATGAGGAGGATAGATAAGGGGAGGATATGATCATGAGAGTAGTATAGGACACCCAAATAGATATAGGGGATGTGGTTAGTTCTTCATGAACTCTAATATTTAGAGAGGATAATGCACTTATTGATTTATTATCATAGGGTATTAGAGATCATGATATGGATATTGATGGAATACATTAGGAGGTGTCCAAATTATAGTGTAGTGGATGGCATAAGAGATCAAACATATGAGATCAGATGATTATAGTATGAGGCTAATAGATTATAAGATATTATAAATGGGATATATGGGTATGACATGGTGACATCATTAGTTAAACAAGATTTATAGACCCAAATTCTAGACTATACAATGTTGACATAATGCTATATACAAGAGAGAGATATAACAAGGATTGATCTAGAAGAGGTGAGGGTATTACTAGATGGACAAGGACATATTACTACTTTGGATAGAGTGATGATGGATATGGAACATGCCACATATTACATGATCTTATATGAGGAGGTTGTATCACATTCTCAGAGGGAACCATTATTTAGGAAGTACTCTATGAGATGCTTGGCATAAGCTAGATCAATTCAATATATAGATTCAAAGAGGCTAGTGGGATAGGTATAACATGTGATGGGTCCTCCACTAGGAACACCTAAATGTGAGGATCTATTCTTGAGACCAGAGACTCTATTAGTGGGACAAGATAATACATAAACATAGGGGATATATGATAGATTGGCTCATTGTTGTATACATATTTTGAGATGTATCTTATATATATATATTCATGATGATTATGAGACCTTGTACTATGGACATTGATGGATTGTTTATTGATTTATATAGACACTATGCATGATGGGCAAATATATGGATATAATGCAGCACTAATTATATTTCCTACATTTTGATTTACGTTACCATTTTTTAATTACTTTAGTGCATTGATTATGGACATATGACTTATGTAATATATGATTGGTTGGATGAATGAATATAGAATGTGACATAGCTACATTGCATGTGTATTTGTTCCTTACATTGGATTTCCAATAGTATTGAGCTTTGATCAACCTAATTTTTAATCTAGAATAAAACACATTACCACCAATGATATTAAATAATCATATTGAATTTTGATGTTTTAAACATATAAACAAAAGAAAGAATTGTTTGTTTAAAAACTAAATTTTGTTATGATATAGTAAAACCATAACCATACTATTATGCATTTCATAAAATAATATTTTTAAACATATAAAATACAATAATTAAATTAATATTGGAAAAAAACAAATAATAATCTAAATGACTTTGAACACACACAATAATAAGTGCAACAATCTAAAGCAAGAATGAAACATAAACAAACAAACAAAGAGTAACTAAAACAACAAATAATGATCACAATTGACAAATTAAAGAAAATAACCATTTAAATGGATAAAGATAAAATAAATTAAAATAACCAACTTAATGGATATAGATATGAAAATGAATAAAAGAAACAAGTGAATGGTTAGAGATAGAAAACAAAAAATACAAAAGACAAACAAAGGATGTAAATGGAAAAGTTATAAACAAAGTTAATATAAATAAGGATTATATAATTGTATCCAAGAAAAAATTTAGGTACCAAATAATTGAGGGATAAGTATAAGGATAAAATAATCCATGTTTTGGTAAATGGATGATTGGGAAGACGGTGGCCAAGCTAACCCTAGAGACCCCATGTCTCTATGTGTTGCCTATATAATCCACCTTAGACAAAGTCTATGTGGGGATATTAGGATAGATGTAGTTATAAAAAGACAAGAATTGATGAGAAAATTGGATGATTGATGAAGCATTTAATGTGTTGGATAAAAAGGATGTGTGAGTAAACCACCCAAGAATAAATGAACATTGTGGAAGATAGTTTTAAAATGGTGGATGTGTTGAGATTTATGTTTTTTAGAATGTTTTTTTTTTTTTTTTTTTTGGTTTTTTTGGAATAAAAATTATAAAATATGTTTTTCCACTATCATGAGTGAGAATACAGGTTCACATATAGGAATAACAACCCTAAACTTAACATGCTATAGAATAAATGACTAATAGCTGACAAAATGATAAACTTTGGAATATAAATGGATTACTAAAAGGTGATGCCCACAAGTAACTAGGGTAAGTATATACAATGATTTACTCATGGTTTTAGAAGCTTATTTTACACCATGGTACTTATCCAAAGTGCTAGTAAATTAGTTTTCACATCTGGATGATCTATGTACACATTTTGGATTTTGACTTTTTCTTTTTTTCTTTTCTTTTTTTGATTTTATACTTTTGATATACCAATAATAACATATAAAAAAAGTTTAGTTAAATAATATTTTAAGGTGAATTATGTTCATAGGTTAATAAAGCTCCTCTCCATCTTCTATGGATAGTTTCTAAGATCTTGATTAATACTTGGTAATAACAACATATGGACTTAACCAATTAGGTTCAAATTTTCCATTCTTATCTCTCTCAACATTAGTGTTTCATAGGTTCTCCTTGAGAATAAGATATATGATTATAAATTACCTATATTTATTTCACTTATTATAGCTAAGATGAAGGCATTTATGGTAAAATTTCATATGGTTTAAAGCATTGAGTCATTCCTCATCTAATAGATCGAGTTCACTTAGGCATGAAGTTTGTTATGATTATTCATATATGATTTTTTGTAATGATATTTTCAAAGATGGAATCTCAAACTCAATGTGAATAATAGACTCACTACCATAAAAAAGGGAATAAGGGGTTGTCCCCATTGGTGTGTAAATACTAATGCAATATGCCCAAAAGGTAGGATATAACTAAATACCCTAATCATGACCAACTTCATTGAAAACTCTCTTAAGGATGCATAAAATATTTTTATTTATTGCCTCAGCTTGGCCATTGCCTTATGGGTAGTAATGAGTGGACCATGTGTGTTTGATATGATAGGTTTGGCAAAGATTTTTAACATATCTATTTTTGAATGATTTAAAATTGTAAAAAATGAGAATGGAAGGAATACCAAAGTGATAAACAATATGGTTGAGGATAAACTTAGAAATTTGATTTCCAATGACATTGGTAAGTGGCATTTCCTCAAACCACTTGGTAAAATACTTGGTTTCTATTATAATATGCTTATATCCATCAAAATAAATATAATTTATTTTTCCAATGAGGTTTAACCCCCATGTCAAAAATGGACAAGGTGTTGTGATAGGTTTCAAAGCTTGTGATTGACTATGGATAAGATATATATGTTTTCTGATAGAGTATACAGTTTTTGACATAAGTGCATGAATCACATTCCATTGGAGGCAACTAATACCTACTTGGAGAAGATTTTTTGCAAGGACCATACCACTTGAATGTGCTCCACAAATTCCCTCATGAAATTCTCTAATTGTTGAAGTGGATTCTTTAAAAGTTAAATAGAGTAAAAGGGTTCCATGATAACCTCAATGATATAGGGTATTACTAAGGATGGTATAGCGATATGTGCATTGAATAAAGAATTTTCATCAGCTAGATGATAAGTTATATGGGATGATATGGTTATGAATGTATGTAAAGATATCAGAGTACCATAGAGAAGTGGGACTAACCACCTCAAAAACTATTTTGGAATTAGGTGTATCATAAGTTAGTATCCTTAAGTACTCATCCAAAAATTTGTTATATTTTGTGCTCAAATCTAGTAGGGAACCAATTCTTTCCATAGTGTGTGTTTCTCATTTGTTTATTCATAACACTTGTTTAAATTGGATGTACTCAAAAGTTGATTTCAATCTATCCACCATCCAACTTTAAGGGATTAGTTTATCATCATGGGCTTAGAATTTATTAGTGAATTGATTGACGATAAGCTTAAAATCACCAAAAATAAGAAAATGTTGGATTCCCCACTAGATTTCCATCTTGAGGCCTATTATGAGACCTTCATATTCTGCTATAATGTTTATACAAGGAAATTCAATTTGAAATGCTTTAATGATGCAATCCCCATCATGTGTTACCAATAAGATACCTACCCCCAAACCATTGTTAGTAAAGGAATCATCAAAGAAAAACTACCAAACTAGAGACTCATCTATAGACATGATTGTGTTATCCAAGAATTCTACAATGAGAGGTGCTTTATCATTTAGTGGTGCTTATACTAATACATCTAATAGAACTTGTCATTTGGTTAATTTTTGTTTAACATACTCTAAATCAAACTCACTAAGAAGCATAACCCATTTAACCATCCCTCCTATTAGAGGGTTATAAATAAAATATATTTAAGAGGGTCAATGTTGAAAATAATCTTGGTTTGATTGTTAGGCATGTAATGTCCTAGTTTTTGGAAAGCAAAAAAAAATTGCAAGACAAACATTTTCTATTTGAGAGTAATTTAGCTCATAGGATATCAGTGTTCGACTCAAATAGTAAAATACTTGTTATTTTTCATTATCATCATGTTTTGCTAATAATTACCTAAGTGAAAATTGAGAATCTAAAATGTCCCACAAGAAAGGTTTACCCATAATAGGTGGTATTAACACTGGTGGATTGGAAATATATTACTTGATATTGTCAAATGCTCTTTCAAAATTTTTATTCCATGTAAAAGGAGTATCCTTTTTCATCAAAAAGGTGAATGGGTGATAGATGTTTGAGATATGAATCTTTTAATTGTTTAAATTTTCTCTTGTAGACTTCTAAGCTGTTTAAGATTTTTAGGTGGAGGCATATCCATGATTGTTGAAACCTTTTAGGGATCAACTTCAATTCCACATTATGAGATAATGAATCTTAACAAATTTACTTTTTGTTACACTAAACACACATTTCTTTAGATTTAATCTCATGTTGTACTATCTCATGTGTTCAAAAATATGGTGAAGCACTTGAAGGTGATATTTCCTAGATTTAGATGTAGCTAGAATATCAACTACATAGTCTTCCATAATATCATTAAGCATGTCATGAAAAATGATTGTCATGGCCCACTGATACATAGCCCCAACATTTTTCAAACTAGAAGGCATCACCTGATAAAAAAGCTCTTCCCCATGGAGTTGTAATTTCCATTTTGTGTTGATCTTCAACAATAATTTTATCTGATTATATCCTATAAAAACATATATTAAAGATAACATCTCATGTCCTATAGTTGAATTGATAATCATATTTATATTAGGAAATGGAAAATCATCCTTCAGACATGTTTTATTTATAACATGAAAGTTTATGAAGCCTCTAATACCTTATATTTTATTTGACACTGGTATGATGTTGGATATATAGTATGAGTAGTTAATAATATGTATGAAACCAACATCCAATTGCTTCTTTAGTTATTGCTTTACCAGTAGCAAAATTTTGGGATGCATCTTATGAAGTTTCTATTTTATTGGTTTTGCATCTGAATTTACCACAAGGTGATGCACTAATAATTCTAGATCTAGACCTGACATATCTACATAATACCATGTGAACACATCAAATAAGTCATAAAGAAAGAGTGTAAATATGTCCCTTTCGTCTTGAGTGAGTGATATAGAAAATTTTAAAACTTTGGGATCTTGTTTGGTGTCGATGTTTACAGGAATGGTTTCTTAAAAAATTAGAGTTGATTCATCTTTATAATATAAGGGTGGTGTAGGAAGATGAAAATATTCCAAAAATTCTTCTTGTTTAGATGTGGAGGTAGAAATTATAGAGTGATGTAATTTATATTCGCCAAAGTATGTTGAATCTGCTAGTTATATTAGAATCCTTTCTTATGGTCAACTACTAGAATTTGATCTCTTGTTCTCAAGAATTTAGATATAGCTTCATCATTATAAAAATGATAAATTTTAGGTGTGGATAGTTGGTTACAATATATGAGAGATGTATATTCAAGGTAAAGTGCAAGGACAATGTTTTCATGGAAGAGGTTAGTAAGGGCAAGATCTTCAAATTAACTGATTATGGAACCCATCTCTCTATCTAAAGAATCATCTTATGTTTCACTTGAAGATTCACTTTAGGAGAGTGTAAGATGAAAATTAAGAGTATTAAATCTTATACCATGATTTGGCTCATTTGATTTTATTTTTATAGGTTCAATAGAACCTTGTTCATAGAGGCTAAGACCTTTGCCTTAGTTCATTATTTTGCACATGATGGATTTTGCAATGGGATATTTGTTGGTGAGAAAAAAATTAGCTAATTCATCAGAATAATGGTAAGAATAATTTGAATCATTGATATGTTCATCATAAAGAAGACCTCCATCGATAAATTTTGTCTGACCAAGATTCTTAACCATTCTTTTATCCTTGAGATGGTGTGGTCTACCAAGTCATTTGGATTGGCATATATTATAATTATGTGAATTTTTTTGATTATTTACTCATTCATGCCTTTAAAAATGATTTTAAAATGGGAAGAAACGAATGAGGATGCTTTGTTAGTAGGTGGTGGATTGGAATCTTGCTTAATATAAAGAATATTTGAAGTTTGTTCAATAGACAGTTGACTTAAATCCTACTTGGATAATGTATTTGAAGCTTCTTCAGATGGTTGGTTAGATGTTTCACTGGTTAATGTATTTTAAATGGATACGGAGGGAGTTAGTGTATTAATCCAACCACCAAGGCAAAGTGTTTGAAATAATATTTTAGGATGGACATAATTTTCAAATAAAGGATAATCCTTAACAGTGGTAAACTTATCATCTATGACTAGTATATAGCTTGAGTTTTTATATTTACCTTCCAATAGCTTTCAATATTGGAAGGGATGATGATCACCTTGTATATTTAATTCCATTATTGCATGGGAGAACTTAAAATTTTGGTTAAAAGTGGATGGAAATGCATTCATAGAATGAATCCATGGACATCCAAGGAGAATATTGTATGGTAAATAAAAATCAAGAACATGAACAAGAGTTTCTTTAATGACAAACCCTACCATCAAAGGAAGATGGATTATGCTGATAGATTGATTCTCATTATTATTGTATACATTTATGGTGATGATGTTTGTTTCCAATGCTATTATTGGATATCCTAGATGTTTTATGAGTCTTAGTGTACATAGATTAAGGGATCAACTATTATCTATAAAAATCCTTTTTAATTTATGCTAGAAATAATAACCTCTATATACAATGGAAGGTTATAATTTGAACTTAAAGGAAAAACATTTGAATGATCGAATGTTACTTGATTATATATTGGCAAAAAACCTATTAATGCTTGAAAATTTGTAGTATTAATGTTTTGAGGGACATTGGGCTCTTGGAAAACTTTATACAAAATATATTTATACATAAGAGATGTCTTCATAAGGTCTAAAATTTAGATATTGGCTAGTTTTTTCTCAAGATGGTCCATAATATTGTACTTACACTCAACATTAGAGGATGATGCACTCATGAGGGTAAATTTTCACATCTTGTGGTGATGGCACATTCATATTTTGGAAAAGTAATAACATTAAAATGTTTATACACCATATCAACACTATTGATAATAGAATCCAATAGATGAATATCTTGGTTAACAATACTAGATTCTAGTTGTTCTTATTTTAGCTTGCCCTTACCTTGCTCATGATTAAGGAATGGGTCTTGGTATATCCCTTATTTTTTATTGTTATATTATTTAGAGGATGGATTTTTAATTGTTATGTCACCTATATCAATGAGGTCTTGAACATAGTGTTTTAGGTGCATACACCAATTAAATGAATGTCTTTTAATTTGATGATATTCAAATTATTCATCTTCTTTGTACCAATTAGCTTTGGGAACATTTTATTCAAAGGGTTTAAATTTTGGCCATATAATCATGTTTAAATGATCTAAATTTTAAAAAACATTCTCATAATTTTCACCTATTAAAAAGGATTTAACATATAGGGGAGGCTAATCTTGTGTTAGTCTCATAAAACAAATGAAATGAACACACTAAAATCCTAACACCTCTAGCCTAGACACTAGGGGGAGTGTAGGTAATAAACAAGTTGAAATCACTATAAAAACATAAAATAAACATGTATTTTACCTTCCTTAGAGGTTCTAATGGCTTGTTTAATGGCTTGATCACCTTGTGCATCAATAAGTCTTTGAAAATGGA
Source organism: Torreya grandis (assembly GCA_037957365.1). NCBI lineage: Eukaryota > Viridiplantae > Streptophyta > Pinopsida > Cupressales > Taxaceae > Torreya > Torreya grandis. Next base: position 87,200 of record JARHVA010009930.1, on the reverse strand, counting down.
GGTTGTTTGGCTCCTTCTCTCCTTAACACATTGGCTTTAATTTTTCTTAGATTAAGATTTGGGCATGATAAAATTACTTGTAAGACATTTGTGCATTATAACACTACATCAAAAGAGCATGTTGAAGATATTTGAGCATAGTAAATTTTCATCAAAATAGAATAAAATCCAATAGACACAGCCTTGTATTTATAGCCTTAGGAATTAACTCTCACCCAAGATGAGTTAAGGTTGATTTTACATTTATAATGGGTTCAAACTAAACCTAGGTGAGTAAAAGATAACTCTAGTTTAGTTAATAGTTGTCAAGTAAATATAATTTGTAATTACTAGGCATGGCTCTCAAATTAGATATTTTAATATATTTTCAAATAGCTTGATAAATCATAAAGGCAATGATGAAAGGATTTGATATTTTAATTGTTGGAATTTCCATTTTTAGATATTCATTAATTTCAAATAGATAATTCAACTAATCATTTAATCTTATTTAATTTACTAATTGATTTTGATTAGACTTTTAGCTCTTTCAAGATTTGATTAAGTATGCAAGTGCCCTATTTAATAGATCAATAATATAATTTAATAGTTGCGATATCGCAAGGTTATTAGGGATGAATCCATGAGAGGTTATTATTTCATAAAAGCTAGTATCTCAAATAGGGATGCATCAACATGATTTTGAGCATTGTTGAATGAAGTGTAAAAAATTTAGGGACATTTAGTGATTCCTAATCTTAATTTGTAATGGTTGGTAGGAATTGGTTTGAATTCCAATCAAGAGATAGTAGTGGAAAGATTTAGGTGTCTACAATTTTCCATTATTTGGTAAGGCATTACAAGCTATAAAAATAGTAACATCTTCTCAAATAATGATTTGACCAAAGGTAAGAATCATTGGTAAAATTATTAGAGGATGATGGTAAATTGGAATAGGGGGCATATATACCTAATCCATACTCATAGAGTAAGAGTAAGCCATTAAAATGGAGAAAGATGAATTTGGGTCACCTACTAGTGTGGAGATGCACATCCTAACTAGCAAAGATTAGAATTCTTTCATGAGTTAATTAATCTATATGTGGGGGATGATTTGGGTGGATCAAGAATTATTCAAGTGCCAAGGAAAAGTATGAAGACCACATTTCTTGTAAGATTTCCTAAGTTTTTTTATTTTTGAACAAGATGTTAGGTATCATGATATAAATGACCATGATAACTTATCCAAAATATGCATAAGGATTGACTAAAATATAATAAACAATAAAAAGTAATCCAACAATGATAAAAACCATGATGATAATTTTGATGTATGAATATGGATGGACTTAAGTATAATACACAAAGAATCACCCAATAATTTCAAATATACTAAGCCAAGGAAAAATAATAAATCTAAACAAATAAAAAAATAAGATGATAAAACACCAAGAAATGGAAAATAAAGATAAAACAAAACAAAACAAAACAAAACAATGAGAATAAAATGAAGTAAAGACAATCAATGGTTAATCACAATATTAGTGCAAATAGAAGACAAACAAGAAGATGAATAGTTCCCATAGTTTATAAAAAATGAAGGTGGGAATGAAATAAAAGGAAGAGGGTAGCCAGGATAACTTTAGATGTATTAAGAAAGTGAATGTTTCCTATATGGATCCAAGGATGCAAGGTCCAACATAAACTTTAGGCCAAATATAGTTCTCCCAAGATATGGGATAGAAGAAAATGATGATAAGAAAACATGATGGTTGTTATAGAAGAATAAGGTAAGGGTATAAAAAAATGGAGAGATTGTGGGATGAGAGGTTAGTAAGGATGGGAAAACTAAATGACAAGTGGTTTCTTATGAAATAGATAGGGGTTCCAAAATCCTTAAGTGGTTGATTTGGTGATTTTTATGATTTTCTAGATATTTTCAAATATTTTTGAGTTTTTTGAAGTATCTCAACTTGATTGAGAATGATGAAATAATAAATGGTCCAAATATGAAAATGGTGAGAGCATGGTTTATGTTTCTCACAAAATGGTGAGAGCATGGTTTATGTTTCTCACAAAATGGTGAGAACATTCAAACTTAAAATTTCTCACAAAATAGAAAAAGCATGGTAAAGGGATGACTGAGCTAACCTCAACATAAATTGAGCACTACCTACATAGTCCCAAGATAGGACCTCATGTCACTATATTTCCACCTTATAATAGAGGAATATGACTAGGTAGCAATAAAATTTCAAGCAAAATAGGCAAAGATTGGAAATGACACAATATGACATAGGAATGGTAAGGTGTTACTTCAAGGTATGAGAAAGGTGTTGTTCTTAATTTTTTCATAGATGGTTATAATTAAGAAACAATGGCATAGGTCAATGTTATTAATTTTTCCATAGGTGGTTATAATTAGTAGCATTATGGTGGCACTCTAATTTTCCCAAAGGCAATTATAATCAGTAGTACTTGAATGGAAAGAAATAATGAGTGAAGGATGTAACTACCAAGTCAATATCATAGTACTCTAAAATATGGCCTCTATATAGAATATAAAATCAACTAATGAAACCTAATCTGAGTGCCCTCACTGAAGGTGCCCATAGAACTAATGGATTAGAATGAAGGTCAAAGGGTTAGGTAGGGAGGATACAAATAACTTGGTTGATAGGAAAGGTATTTTAGAACAATATATTGTATGGTATAAAGAGGGATGTAGATATCATGGTATAATCATAAATGATCATCATAGATAATACTTTGGGGTTCTAAAGTAAAGTAATGCCTGGGGTGTATAATGTTCATCGGTTCATCAAGTTCATCCCCATCTAATGTAGTGATCTTGTATGCTACAAATCCATAATTTTCCATAATGATGTATGGACCAATCTAGTTGGGTTTGAACTTGCCCTTGTGCTTCTTCCTCAGCCCGTGTATTATATTAGTTGTCTTTGAGAACAAGATCACCAAGATCAAATTCTATATGTTTGATCCATCAATTATAGTGGCCATGGAGTTGGTTCTAGCATGCTTGAAGGCTATTGATAGAGTCTATGCCTTTTTCATTAAGTAACTCCAACTCTTGTATGTGACCTACTTAGTATCCTTCATCATCTAGGACATGCTTCAATGAGATGTGTGGAAAAGGTAACTCGACCTCAATGAGAAGAATGGCCTCAGTGCTATAAACTAGGGAATATGGAGTGGATCTAGTTGGGGTATGATAATTAGTGCAGTATGCCTAGAGGGCATGTAAAATTTAGATGTGCCAATCATGGGAAACATCATTGATAATATTTTTAAGGATGTTGAGAATGGTTTTATTGGATTCTTTTACTTATTCATTACCTTATGGGTAATATGTAATTAAAAAATGTTGATTAATGTTTTACTTAAAATAGAGCATTTTGACATTGTTATTTCTAAATGATCTTCCATTATCACATATAATTTTAGATGGGATACTATAATAACATATCAGATGGTTGAATATGAACTTGGAAATCTATTTTCTAGTGATGTGAGGGGTATAACTTTAACCCCTTAGTGAAATATTTAATAGTAGTAAGGATGTTTTAATGCCCATAAAATGAGGTAAGGTTTGTCCTCCTAATGAAATAAATGCCCCATGTTATAAATAACCATGGTGTAAGCATTGGTTTTAGTGTTTTAACTGGGGCATGAATCAAATTGGCATACATTTGACATTTTTTGCACATTTTAACATACACAATTGCATCTACATTTATAGTTGGCCAATAATACCTAGTACATAGGATATTGTTGGATAAGATATCCCCAATAGTATGGGATCCACATACTCCATGAAATTCATGTAACATTAATTTTGATTCTATAAAATTTAAATATTGAATTAGAGATACATCAAAGCTATGATGATAAAGGGTTGGTCCAAGTAAGGTATATCATGTAGCTCGGTTGGTAAAGGATTTTTGATATTTATGGGATAATTCTGGTGGCATAATGTGGTCATGAAGGTAGGTAAATAGGTTTGAGTACCATATAGAGTTGGGACCAAAAATATCATAGATCATTGTGATGGTTAAAGGTTCATGAGCTAGTGATAGAAGATTTTTCATGAGGAATTGATATTTTTTTCATTGTTAGTGTGATGAATCAAAGAGATAATGATGGAAATGACATCTTATGTTCTATTACTATCCCTTAGTATGTGTTCAAACTATACGCCAACAATATGTTGTTTGAGAGTATCAAACATGGCTTTGTATGGTACCAGCTTGTTATCTTTGGTCTAATAGTGGTTTGTAACCTAATTGATGATTAATATAAAATCACCATAGACTTTTAGATGTTGAATATTCTATTGTACTACTTGGCAAAGATATATAATGAGTTCTTCATATTTAGCCATGTTCTTAGTATAAGGGAATCTAATCCAAAATGATTTAAGGATAAGACCCCCCTATGGTGTAATAAATAATAGGCCTACCCTTGATCCATGTGAGGTAACTAATCCATCAAAATATATATTCTACTACTAATATTAAATACATGTTTCAATGATGGTCATAATGGATTCATGTGGGAATGGGAATGGGAATGTTAGAGGTTTGATATCTATAGGGGGAGATTTAACAAGTTGATTTGTAAGTACTTGTCCCTTGATGGATTTTTTGTTGATGTATTCTATCTCAAACTTGCTAAAAAGAATGGTCCATTTATCCATGTGACCTTACAAAGTTTTCTTGGATAGTAAATACTTGAGAAAATCTACTTTAGAAATAACCATGGTCTTTTTCTTTAGCATGTAATGTCATAGTTTCTAAACTGTAAAGACCATAGATAAAAAAGCTTTTTAAATAGGTGTATAATTGTGTTCATACATGACCAGTGTGATACTTAGATAATACATTACATTTTATTTTCAATTGTCATCATGTTGAGCTAGAAGTGCCCTTAGGGCTTTCTTTATGGTAAATAGGTACAATAAGAACAACTTTCCTAGCATAGGTCGTAACAAAATAGGTGAATGGGTAAGATATTCCTTCAAGTACTAAAAAGCTTTATGGAATTATTCATCCCAATGAAAGGTTACACCTTTATTCATCAATTGTGTAAACATATGGCATATGCCAATCAATTGAGAAATGAATCATCTGATAGACTAGATCTTGCCATGTAAACTATGAATATGTTTTAAATTAGAAGGTGATAACATCTTGGTGATGGATTGGAATTAATTTGGATCAAATTTAGTGCCTTGGAGAGAGATAATGAAGTATAAAAATTTTCCTAAAATAACATAAAAAACACACTTCTTATGATTGAGTCTGATCTTATACTCACAAAGCCTCTCAAATATCTTAGTGAACCTAGATAATCAATCTTGGTCTTTGATTTACCTAATATTTCATCAATGTAGTCTTCAATAATGTCATGCATCATATTATAAAATATGATGGTCATGTATATTTGGTATGTGGCCCTAGCATACTTTAGATCAAATGGCATAACTTGATAACAAAATGTTCTCCATGGAGTGGTGAACATTATTTTATGTTGGTCTTCTAGTGCAATCCTGATCTAGTTGTATTCTAAAAATACATCCATTAGTGAAATAATTTCATACCACATTGTGGATTATACAATCATGTCAATGTTTGGAAGAGGAAAGTTATCCTTGGGGTAGGCCTTGTTTATATCTTGAAAATCAATTTAGATTTTGATTCTTTCTCACTTATTTCTAGCTGGCACAACATTTGAGATCCACTTTGAATAGTTTTTTATCAAATACATCTTGCTTTTAAGAGTTTTTACAACTCTTTCTTTACTAATATAATAATACAAGGATGCATCTTGCATAATTTTTACTTTATGGGTTTAGCATGAGGATGTATAACAAGGTGATGTACAACCAAGATGGGGTCCAAAATTGGCATGTTTGAGTAGGCCTAAGAAAATATATCAATAAATTCCCTCAAAAGGGTTGTAAAGATGTCACATTCCTCCTCAGTGAGGGACACACCTAATTTGATCCATTTCATGTCATCGAGAGTCCTGATGTTGACATATATAGTTTCCTTTACAATGAAAATTGATCCATCTTCCAAAATAGTTGTCAATGATTTGAGTTATTTTTTAATGGAAAACTCCTCTATTTGGACTAGCTCTTCAAGTTCTCTTAGGTAAGATGTATCAGAATCTCCTAATGATAAGGATGGACATGTTACAAACATAGTTGGAAACTCTTGGATGATTTTTTCAAAAGCATGCTATTCTTTAGAACTAAACTCAAACCCATCAAGAAGTTCATCATTGGTGGTCTCCTAAGATATTTTAGGGAAGGTTGAGCCCCCCATCTAATTATACCTAAAATAGGTTTTCACCACTAGACTAGCCTTTCTCTTTACTTTTACCCTGTTCCAAAAGCACCTCAAATAGGTTTTCACTTTGGAACCTCAATTTTTTATTTATTTATTTTTATGGCTAAGGGTGTTCACCCATTCTAAAAAATAGGCTACAAGATATAATTTTATTGAGAATCCTTATTTGTGTTCTCCCAATGGAACATTGTCTCTTAGGCCTAGAAAATCACAAAAGGCCTCATAGTTCTCAAAGTTGTCTATATGCACTATGGACTATTGTTAGTCCTATGCTATAAGTTGAAGGTGATATAGAGGAAGCAAATTATGTTGGTTAATTGAGGTATGAGTATAAATAGAATGGGTGTCAAATAGATTGGTATTATGTAAGTCTTCATAAAGGCTATGATCGAACTCTACTTTTCTGCCATCATTGTCATCACTAGTCATTTACATTGGAACATGAATAAGATACTTGGGATCACCCCTAGGTGATTTAAATTTGAGACCATAAGTTATTTTATATAGAGTTATAGAGATTGGCTCAAGTTTTCCCTACTGATTTGGCCTAAAGCCTCCTCCTTCATAGGATTGATTCTCCATGATCTTATTGATGCCTATATATGTACCACATATGTCCTTTAGTGTTCAAGAACACTTCTCATTTTAGAATTATAAGAATTTAGAGAATGAGTATTAGGTTATGGAAACTTGATGTTACCTATGGTGAAATAATTTTAAAGCAATGTCTAACTATCCCCATAAATTTATATTAATTGATGGTTGGGAGCCATCATGGTCCAATCATTTGTGAAATTTAAGTATCTATGATAATTCTAGTGAGTTATGATCAAAAATTAAACTACAAGTTAATCTAAATGGATATTTATAATGAAATATAAGCTACATTTATCTAGTTAAAAAAGAAGCAAAATAGAAGGGTAAGGTAGAAAGAGAACATGTGATTGCTGATCCTTGACTCAAATATCATGACAAAGTTTAAATTATAATTGAACCTACATTTAACTAGTATATGATGTATAATAGCATAAACTCAAATCTCACCACATACTAGGCAAGTTTATAAGGATAATATGAACTCATACAAGTAAGAACTAGATTTTACTAAAAATATTTGTTACCAAACTCAAATGGCATAAGCACATCTAAATACAAAAGAAATGAAATGAAGAAAATTCAATATCCTTCAACCAATTTATCATAGGCATAAATTAGAAACCCTATATCACAAATGCAAATTCAAAATTTAAAGAAACTATTCAAATTCAAGCTTTAGAACCAATAATTGAGAGAAATCTATATTAACAATTGACACATAAAATTTAGACAATCTTTGTACAATTCCTTGACTGTATTAATTTCTCCAAGTATACAAATTTTGCTCAAAAATATCCCTCTTCACAATATGGCAATATTGCATTTTATAGAAAGATAAGGTAGTACACTTATCAATTGTGAGATACAAATGTACAAAAGATAAGGATAACTATCCTTTTTTAGAAATTTCTACAATACTCTTGCTTTTTATAACTAGATTGACCTAGAGGAAAATATGCTAATAGATTAGCATATGCCTTTACAAAAAAAATTCCTATTTCAAATGTTACAATGTTTTTACAAAAAATTAATATTAACTAATTGGTGGACCCATTATTAAAGGGTATCCTTGTTACTCTTGCAAAAGCTCCATAGTCCTTTAATGTTGTTCTTGGACAAACTCCACCTCTATAGCTAGCTTCAAGAGGTAGACATATTCTTGATCAACTAAGTCCTCAAAATCTCTATCATCCTTTTCCATAACTTATTTGATGCTTCTAGCTTCTACAATCTTTTTTTTAGCCATGAAGATTATACCCATAATTCTATTATTGTCACTACTTGATTGACCCTAGAGTTTTCCCTTTACTTCCTACATCACCAAGGTGACTCTATGATTATATTCTACATCATCAATAATTCCTAGGGATATGGTCTTGGTAGGATTAGCCAACATGGTGCCAAGTAGTATATTAATCTAGGTAATCATCCCTTCATCATCCCTAAGGAGTCTATCCAAGACTTCTAACAAAGCAATTAAACTTTGGATCTTATTCACCACTTTCCCTAATATAGCATTTAGGTGGGCTAGGATAATGGTTTTGAACTTAGGAATCTTATTCCTAATTAATATATTGATGAGATCCCTCATCTTGGTTTCTACATCTTGCCACTTTGTTATCAATCCTTTAGCCACCTCACTCTACTAGCTCAAGGCATATTGTCTTCCCTTCATTGACTTTAAAGAGTCAAACATATCAAAAAAGGGATTCTTTAAACATATTTATTATATCCTCAGGCACTAATAATATATCTTGGGTCTCTAAGTTCTCTTTTTCGTTCTCCAAATTATGAATCCTCCACTTCATTCCTCTAGTGCTAGCTCTGACTTGAGCTAACTGAGCCTCTATTAGGCTCTCAATATCCTCTTTGTGGATGGATAGTTCACTAGGTTGCTTCCCTACAAATGGAGTTAAACCTATAAAAGGTTCAACCTTTTAGAATGTGAACTGTTCAACTCAAACCATGGCTTTTATTATTGTTATTCACTCTAATATAATTATGTCTGGATTAAATTATATAGTTGTAGATGATTTAGTGTATTTTAGTGGTTGGGGAACCTCCATACTCATGATAATTGATGCCTTTGGAGCACCCATATTCTTACTATCAAACCCTACAGTGGTCATTATTCTTCTTTCCTACTGATCTTTCATCAAGGCCCTTATCCATGGCTTGATGTCTTCGTGTACATCCACACTAATAGATTTGGTTAGAGCCCATGAATGGAATAAGGAAGGGATATTTTACATCTTTCCATAAATGAACCAATTAGGGATGATTGGTTTATAAATGGGGTACTCCTCACTAAAAAAATGATCTCACTTGTGGGATGAGTGAGAGTCAACTTTGGCTTCTTTTGTCCAATAGGGGCAATTGCCAATTATACTTTCCTCTTCCTTAGTTGGGTCACTAGGACTAGATGCAGGGAAACTTCTTTTCCTTTCTCTTCCTAATCAGCCACTTATACTTGAGCCTATGGTTATTTAGCCTAATCTTCTTCTATTTTAGATCCATATGCTTTAGTGATGACCCTAAGGTCATTCTCCACTATTTCATCTAGATCTAAGGCTATCATATCCAAGTGTTTAATAGGAGATGCTAGCCTTTAAGGGAGAGTTGAAGATGAAGGTCCCTCACCAGGTCTCTCCTCCAACTTCTCCTTACCAGGACCCTATGTGATTTATGTTGGGGGATGTGGAAATTCTTATTGAGGTTACTTTTGAGGTGGCCTAGAAGGTCTAGGCAATAAATGATACTGAAGAGGATGCATTTACAATATATCCCTTGGTGGTTTTTCATCACTAATCAATCTGTGTACAAGTTTAATATTGTGATTTTTGAATCTGGCTAGTACTTCAAAATTGTTAGCCTTGATTTAGAGTGTGTCATAAGGACCAAGATGATGCTCATAGACTAGATTGGGTAGATTTTTTCTCTTCAAATTGTTTCCCACTATGTTATTTATATCTCAATACTGGAGGTCATCCAACTAAAACATAAATGAATCTTTGTGCCTAGTTATAGTTTTTACTTATTTGTAATCTTATAAAATTATTCTTCTAATTATCAAAGGCAAGGGATGAAATATGACCTTCCTTTTCTCCTTTTAGATTCCATCAATACCATGAGGGAGTTTAGATGCAATTTCTTTCTCTGCTAGATTTTTAGGAATATAGATAGGTAACCTATAGGATTGGGGCATAATTATTTCAATTCTGATTACAATAAAATCTAGGTAGAGATATATATCTACCATTAGTTCCACATATTTCTTAATTTGAGGGCTTACCCTAGGCATAGGGATCCCTATGATGTCTTTTACCAAAGTAGGATAGACATAATAACAAATAAACTACATGTGATGTCTAGATTTGAAGATATGTAACATTGAATAATGGATGGAGATTATGAATCTATTGTCAGGGGACTAGTTCTTGATGTGAGGAATCTAGGTGGAGGCTAGTAGATCATCCAATAGGTAGGACATCATGAAATTATTTTGAGCTAATCTTCCTCTTGAAGGTATTAAATTTTTTCCCTAGGTGGATACTAAACATATCCCCAATTGGAGGAGTGAGATCTTTTTCTACCATAAAGTAGACATAAGACACCCAACTCTTATTAACATATGTGGTCACAGGGGCTCTAGATATTTTGTTTAATAGGGTTATGATTACCCTAATTACCTCCATAAACTAGACAATTATGATTCTTCCCTCAAATTCCTAGAATACATGGTTCCCCTAGAGCAATCATGGCATGAGGATGGTATCCAAGTCATTCTTACTGGTCTATTCCTTGATTTTTGGTATGTCCACATGGGGTTTTGGGAGCTTATAGTACCTTTGAAAGGCCAATGTGGAAATATATGTGACTCTCTTAGATCTACCCTCATGAATAATCTAGTCAATATAAATCCTATAATATACAAAAATGGAAGCTAGGATATCAATGCAATGGAGTACCTCTAGTTTGGAAGCAACATGATGGAGGCCAACCAATTAAACTAAACTAGGTCATAGTGTCTTCTACTGATAGTGGCAATCCTTTGATCTTATTTGGTAAAGTGTTTTATCTCTTTTATGGTCCAAAAGTGCTTGGAGTAATTTTTGTTGCCATTGTTCAGGGCTGTAGTGTCTAGTTCAATATCTTTGAAAACTCTTCCTTCACTATCTATAGATAGGTACAAATATTTCTCATATCTCAATTAATATATATGAGTTACCATGGATTCTTATGTTTGAAAATTGCTCAAAATTTAGATTGAAAATGGTCTCTTGTATAGCTCCTTTATTCTCAAATCATAATTGAACTTCTTCCATACTTTTGAGGTCACTCTGAGTTCACATAGGGTTCTTTTATACATATCTTAGGGATTTAGAGCTTTAATGGTGATATATTATTTAGACCTAGGCTTATACATAAATCAAATATTGTTATGACCTTCACCTTTATACATTTGCATTTTAATCACACAAGATATCTTATTTTATCAGTTTTGTGCTTGCATGGTGCTTATTTGGCATCCATCTAGCACTTTTCATGGCATTTTTCATAGATGCCACTAAGCGCTAGCCATTGGAATTAAAAAATTCCTTTTTTATTTACACCATAGATCAAGATCATGGACTAGTGTGGGCTATTAATTATGATTCAAGCCCCTACTTATTATTGGTCCCTTTTAGTACTAAGCCCCATGGTTGTGCCACTTGGCACCTCTACGAGCTTTCTGAGCTCTAGCACCTTTTTAAGTCACATGTTGAATGCACATCTACAAATTTTCAAACTCACAAGATCTTAGAGCTTCATTGAATATTCATTGGCAATTTTGCATTGTTAGATCAAGATCACAGATTAGCATGGGCTGTCAGATCTTATAACATGTATGAGTTTTAAGTCAATGCATAGTTGTAAAATAAATTAGGTTAAAATGCTTTTACCTAAGTCTATTCTATAGTAATAAACAAAAAAATACTTAGGTTAAAGAATTTTATGCTAAGTTTTAAATCAAAAGACTTAGGTGGGGACTTAGGTATAAATACCTTTTGTTAAGGTTCATTTTGTGTTTATTAAACATGAAATGAACTTTAGGCCAAAGTGTTTATGCCTAAGTTTTCAAGAATTTATACAAAAATAGGACCATGATAAATATTTTTAGCCAAGGTTTACATTGTACCTAATAAACATAATACATAATTTAGGCTAAAATACTTATGTTAAGCTCACATAATATGCCCAAAGGGGCCAAAATGATATAAAGACAAAAAAATTCTAGATTTTGACATAGGTATTTATTGTATTAAAACACAATAAAATCTTAGGTTAAAAGCATTTGGGATAAGTTTTATGTCACAAGGTCCCTTTTAATATAATACTTAGTATAAGTTTCTATCCTGATGTTCACAACATTCAAACAAATGCAATGGGGTGACTTAGGATATATACTTAGACTAAGTTCATTTTTGCATATATTTAGAAGACAAGATCATTTTATCATTTGCAGTTTAAAGATTTCAAGCATTTGAACATCCTCCAAGTGCTTATGATCATTTGTGATGCAATTCATAAGCTTTCTAAATAACATTTTGGAGTATATCCTAGTCTTGAGTAAAATAGTCCATTATCTTAAATTCGATGGTCTAGAAGACATAAAATACACCCTCATGGATGTCAAATGATGGTCATGAAAACATAAAATTTATGCTCATAAAGTTTTTTTTATGGGATTAAAGTTGATGGTCATGAAGATGTCAAACACATCTTCATTGACATCTAATGATGGTCACATGAATGTCAAATTTAAGCTCATCAAACTCCTCTTTCCCAATACAAGAGTGTCACATGGTGGCTCTATGGGGCCTCCCAAAATCTCAAACTTAATTTTTTCCATCTAATTAAAAATCATGATGAAGCAAGATCCATTTGATTACAATCCTATCAGTCACACACCATTGGTTCCATTTAATAAGCAGGGCCCTTTGATTTTAAGTCTTAAATGTGAGAATGTCTCATAGTGAATCCATAGAGATCTTGTGGATTTTTATTTTCAATGATGTCTTCACTTCATCCAATCTTTAGTCCATGATGAAGTGAGAACCATTGATCATGATTCGAGTGATCAAACGTGATTGGTCTAAAGGGCTAAGTTCTCAATTGTATCAAGATTTATTTGTGTCATCAAATTTAAAGGACATGAAGAAGTGTGGATCATTGGATCCTATAAGATGCATGATATTTAAGTGAGACCCAAGATGAAAAAATAAATGGTTAGGCTGAAGCCTTAAGTCTGGAGTCTCATTCATGTTAAAAAACATGAATGGGGCCTTAGAGTTAAAACTTCAGGCTAAATAAATAACAATAAAGGGGACCATGTTAGATATAAAAGGATCCTACAAACATGAATATTAGGCTCAGTTGGAAATAAATCTTAGGATAAAGTGTTAAGGCTAAAGTCTCATTTATGTTAATAAACATGAAAGGGGCCTTAGCATTAAGGATTTAGGCTAAAGTTTTAGCAAAGAGGATCATGCTAGAATATATAAAAAACCCTATTAGAAATAAAATTAGAGCACACTAGAGATATAGGAAACATAGGGGGGAAATAAAAGGGACCAAGGCATAATGCTAGGCTAAGGTTTGGTTTTGTTAAAAACATGACCAAGCATTAACATAAAAATTAGGCTTGAGTTCAAAATAGATTTAGAATGTTCTCACCAATTTGCTCCTACCAAATTTAAATCCAAACTTGAACTAAGGGTTTATGCCAGGGTTTTAGAACATGAACCATCAGCAAGGGCTCCATAAAACATGCAACTTAAAGATATGAAGACCAATTATTAGCAATTTTAGGTAAGCTTAAAGTAAACCATAACTTAGTAAGCTAATATTATTAAAGTGGATGATCTTCAAATTATAATAATGTTCAAAACAAGTCATGCTTTTAGGCATAAGCTTCGAAATATCTTAAGGGTCCCAATTTTTCAAAAATAAGGGTATGTTGACCTCAACATATCATATTTAGAATAGGGTATTTGGCATTTTTTTAATAATAAGATAGTTTTTCATTGTATAACTAGGATTCATCATTTGTAAGTCAGTCCTATTATTGGCTAGTGGTTGGTGTGAAAATGATAGGAGCTAGACCATGTAATTTAACCTTTTATTTTCATTTTCATTCCATGCAAGGTAGCTTGGCTTTAGGTATTCCATAAGATTTAGTGTTCTATGGAAGCTTGGTAATGTAGAATATATAATGGGTCAAATATTCTCCTAGGCCATTGGCCAAAATGGTAATATGATTAGATAATTTATCAAGTGGTAGATGGGAAGATGAATCAAGGCTATCTAGGTCAATACAATTGTTCTCTAGTAAATCAATCATTATTTCTTTCCTTTTGTCCTTTTTAGAAACTTAAATCTAAGCCAAAATGATAGCTATAGATTTCATACTTGGCCTCCAAATATTTGCGATGTTTATATGGCTAAAAATCTCCATAAATGGTGACTTCCATGCTTGAATGGGAGAACTTGAGACACTGGTACAATATTGAAGGGATGACATACATCTCATGGATCCAAGGTCTACCTAGAAGAAAACTATATGATAAGTCTAGGTCTAACACATGGAATAGTGTATCATGAGTTAAAGGCCTAACGATAACTAACAAGCTAATGGTGTCTTATGATTATTGCTCTTCATTATCATAGGATTTGATAGTGATCATTTTTAGCTAGAGATCAATTGTTGTGTACCTGAGATGCTTGATGAGATTTAGAGACATAATATTCAGACTCAATCTAATGTCTATGAGGACATGTTTAACTTTGTTCCACATTATGACAATGTCAATGTATAATGGATTATTATGGAGAGGACCAAGTGATGACATATCATTTTGGCCAAAGGTTAAATTTGGGTCTAGGACTAGATGTCTAACCAAAGCTTGGAATTGTTCTAGGATTATGTCATTTAGAACTTGGGATTAGCCTCAGAAATCTATTAAAATGTTCTTATTATGCTAAGCATATGTAATAAATCCAAAATTGAGATTTATATGGGTGTCTTCTGAAGTTGTTCCATAATGTCAAACATATTTTCCTTCATAATGGTATATGGCTTGTTCCTATCTAGAATAGTGGGTTGGATGGGTTTGGTGGTAGGTGGCTATGGGTTTGGAATGGTAATCTTCAATTGCTAAGTTGTGATTTCATAATAATGATTAGATACACAACCATTATTGCTAGAAAATGATGGTAGAGGGGGGATAAAGAAGATAAGTCTTGGTTACTGGTACACTTGTATGTGGTCATGAGGTAATGATGAGTTATCGATATAAGGTACAAAATTAGTAATCCCTACTTGTTGGTATGTCTGTATGTAATTCCAAGTTAAGGAAGATTACTGACATAGGTTGGTTGGTTGGAATTGGTTAGTAATGGTCTTGTTTGGTTAGCACTTGATCTTGGATTGATGGTGATGGTAGAAATGTGACCCCCTAATTTATGATCTACAAATTTTTTACAGTCATGTGAAATTTCATCGTAAGTCTATTGGTTATTGGCATTGGTCTAGCCTTGGTTCCATCCATTTGACAAATTTTATTGTTGGTACTACTGGTATTTGTAATATTGTCTCAACTATTGGTACTATTATTGTTGTTATTCTAGCATATGTTATTGTTATTTTTGGTTTTTATTATTATGTTATTAAAAAGGGTTTTGGTAAATACCAAGGTTCTGATTAGATGTAGATGCTCTATTAATAAATGTTATATCTCCATTTTCTAACATATTTTCAATAAGGTGATTGATTTACACACAATAGTGTGTATTATATCTATGAAATTGATGATATTCATATAAATCATTTTATCGGTACTAGTATAGATATGGAATACCCTCAACATAGTGCTTCAAAGTTGGCCAATTAATCAAATTAGCTATGGCTAGTTTGTAAAACATAGATTCACTGGGTTCTCCAAGGTTACTAAAAACTTGATGAGTAGGTACATATCTCGTTGGGAAGGGGTTTTCAAAGCTAATGGTTGTTACATTTATTGAGTAGGTATAGGATACCATGAAGGTTATACTTATTGAATAAGTTGGTGAGGAGTAATTTGCATTTATGGTGTTAGTTGAGTAGATGGTGTTTTCACCATTTGGACATGTCATGAATCAGTTACTCCATTTCTAACAACATTCTTGTTACAATTAAATTGCTTGGATTTTTAATAATTATTAATATGGGTTGGTGGTATCTCTTGTGCTTGGATTTGGTTTTTATTTTGGCCATTTCTTTGGTTTTGGTTTTAATTTGATGATTTAAGCTTAATAATCCATTTGTTGATAAGGACCTTTTTAATTAGCAGACCTTTGTTGATGATCTCCTTAAAAGTGTGTGCACACTACATCTCTAGATGATAAGATATCACATTGTGCAATTTTTTGGTAAACAGAATGGTTAGTTGTTTAGATGGTAATTTATGAGTGAAACATCTATAAAGTGGTCTCTATCACTATAGATAACATATGAAACTTTCACCAACCTTCTATTTGTCTTGAGTAAAATCTACTAATGAAATCTCATGTTTAATAGTATAGGAGAAATGATACACAAACTTATCTAAGATGTGATCAAAATTAGATCTAAGTTATTTGGAAATTTAGGAACCATTCCAAGGCTTGTCTGACTAGACTTTGATGAAACAAAAGTAAGAGGTATATGTCACTGTAAGCCATTAGTTGGCAAGTAATAAAGAATTTATTTAAATGGGCCATAGGGTCCCCTTTTCCCTTGTATTTGTAAAAATTTGGTTGTTCATACCTTGGAGGAAATGGCATCTATAGAATGTTGAATGGGTAGGAACATAAATCACCCAACTTAAACTTCTTGGTCTTTTTCCCAGCTTATATAGTGGAAATTACATCCTTCATTTGCTACAGTGATTGTGCCAAGAAAATAGATGGAACATTGTCTTGAGGTGGAAGTTGGGAACTCAAAGGTAGATTACCTTGATCAAGGTATAATGGAGGCATGGTTATCTATGAGATGTTGGTTTGGTTAGGGAATTGACTAAGAATGTGCATTTGTAGATTGGGATGTGTTTGTTGGAATTGCATGAATTATGGTGTAATATTCTTATTTGGGTTCAATATATAGGCCTTATTTTGGGGGAATTATGGTTGAGATGGAAGGATATGACTCTAGGTGAAGTATTGTGCCTACTAAGGTTAAGTAGAGACTTATTGTCTACTAGTCAAACCTAGTTGAATAAGGGGAACTTATTGTGAAATAAGGCCCTGTCATTAAATTTGTGGAACATTTAGAACAAAAGGCACTTTTTGCATGGTTGATACTTGTTGAACATTAGTAAATCTTGGTTTTGTGAACACTTTTTGTAAATTATATGATTTTAGAGTGTTTGAAATTTGTCATTGACCAATGAACAAACATTATTGATTAGATAATATTTGTGAAGGAATTTTGGTCTATGACTATTGAGGTATACTTCTCACTACCTTATAAGGTTGAATATTGGTTTCCCCCTATTGAGGTGGTAGAATGTTCTAACTCTATTGTGTTGGTAAATTGGACTATGCCTATTATTGTGGAATTTTAGTGTTCACTTGTTATGGTGGAGTAACATTCATCACATTTTGTTGAGGTAAGGCACTAGTTTGCATTTGACTAATGAATCCTTACTATTACATGCTTGAAGAAATAGTTGGTTTGGGATTTAAGATAGCTTGTTGTGGTTGGGACATAGAATTTCCTTCCCTTGGTTGTTGTGAACCACTCATTTTGTTAACTAAAGGCATTTGTTGTGGACTAGTCATTGGTGTAGTTACACCACTTTGGCCTGACACTTGCATGTTATCCACTGTGTTTGGCACATTTTTCTATATAGAATTATTAAACACCTCTTTTATAGATGGTGTATTTAACATTATACAACTAGAGTGATTTTATTTAATGTGTCTATACCTAAATTATCTTGTCCTACCAATTTAATTAACAATCATGTTGAATGAGCTAACATGATGAGTGGAGCATTTGACATGGCCATGTTATTAATGTTGTGCACTAAGTTCAA
Organism: Torreya grandis; assembly: GCA_037957365.1. NCBI lineage: Eukaryota > Viridiplantae > Streptophyta > Pinopsida > Cupressales > Taxaceae > Torreya > Torreya grandis. The sequence continues at coordinate 69,154 of JARHVA010009930.1, read as the reverse complement.
ATAAGTTTGATATGTTAGATTCATTTATATAAAATGGTCCTTTATGGGACCCTTTATTTTTAAAATCATATTGGGGTGTTGATATGACATCATCACAAGCACTTGAGGATTGATAAAATAATCTTTTTCAATGGTTTGATTATAACGTATAGTTGAAGGCACTCTAATTAGACTAGATGAAATTTTGTGGTTGAAGTCTGATAGAAAATTGGCCCCTACCTCTATGAATCTAATTAAAACTTTATCCTTGTTTTCAATAAAGTGACAATAAAACAATCAAGCATCATATGTCAATGGCATCATAACATAGTACAATTATTGTAAAACTTAGTCTACAACTGATGGTATGCTAGCAAGGTATTGCATGGTTTAATCTTAGTTTTGATATGAGTATGGAGGTGTGTTAACCAAATAGTGAGCTATAAGATCTTGGATTTTTTTCCCTATATTGAGAATTGTAAAGAGGACAAGGATCCATATGACAAACTACATCATCACCATAAGGGTCTTGTATAATGTCATCTTGTGAGACCACATTATCATATCCTAGATTATATATGGATCCACTATGAGTATAGAAAGACATATTAAAATTGATGATGAATGTTTTACAAAAAAATAATTTCCAAAGGATAAATGATTCAAAATTTGTCTGACTTGGTCAAAAAGTAGATCTGTATCACCAAAAGGTTCAATTTAAAACTTGGTTTAAAATTGTCTAATGTCAAATATCTTACACAAAAATTTTAAGTGAATTAAATAAAACCAAAATGCTAAACTTTATGTTAAAACTATTTCAAAAAAGCATAATCTAAAGAAAACAAAATTTTCTAGGTTTTTTAAAAAAGGCACAAAATTTAGGCTCAAAATAGGTATGTGCTAGGTCTTTTGGAAAAGTCACAAAGGCTAGACTTTTAAACAAAACAAGGTAAGAGGTTTTAATATAATAGATTTGAAACACTTTGTCATAAACTAATCATTCATAATTAAATATAGAATTAGTCAATTAGAAAAATTCATGAAACTATAGGTAAATTGAAGGTAGACTACTTCCCCAAATCTAGGCACAAAAATAGTTTTCAAATTGAACAAAAAATTAGTCTCAGTTACACAACCCAAAATAGAAAGATTGATGTCTAGGTCAAAATTAAATAAGGCATAGGAAAAAATCAATCAATGTTTAGATTTGAACTTGTCAAGAATAATTTGAACTCAACTTAGAAAATTAGGCTTGTTAAATAAACAATAATATAAACAAGAACAAATGGCATAATGACACTAGGTATAAATCCACAAGGTACACACAACTTTGTTTTTGAAATCAAAAATTAGACACAAGGAAATTAGTCTTTGAAATAATTCAAGAAGTGTAATAATATTATCATGCTATAAAGGTATGACAAATGTTTTGTTTCAATACTAAAATATATAAGAACTTACAATGAATTAGGAAGCATAACAACACCCTTTTCAATCAAGTGACACACATAAACAAGTTTATCAAAAGATGAAGGCAAATGCATGATGTCAAATGGGCAAAGTAACACCTATTCAAATAAAGGATTAATGCACAATAAAGGCTTATTTTTGACATGGTAAGATAGACAAAATATATATTTTGACTCAAGAACATGAATGAAAAGGATAAAATGACACAAACACCTATGTGTAACATCCTAAATCCTAAAAATGACATGGTTGCATAATATTATCAAATTTTATCTATATTCTTACTCTTGAAAGGATTTTAATTATTGATACAAAATGTAAAAGTGCATAAAACTTAGGGTTTTTAGTCCCCCTCTTCTCTCAATATTTTTACTATGACATGGAACTTTAGGCTACTCACCCTATATCAACAATATGTCTACGATAAGTGGGGTTATTCTAAACTATCAATTTTTTCTCATTTCTAGATGGTCCCAAGTGTGGCTAACACTAGAGATGAAATCAAATCATTTGGATCCATATAAAATATATTTTTTTGAAAAGGTCTTGTCCTTTTCAAAACCACTACATCCATCACTTGTTTAGTGTAGTTTCATGTCTGAGTTGTCCCTACATTCTGAGGTCAAGTACCACTAACGGAGCTTGTTTTAACAACTCAAAATAAACATTCTAGTGGGTCACCCTCAATTTATATAACCCACCATGGATTGGGGTTAAAATTATGCTAGGAGATAAATTATTGGGTTAATTATTCCCTAGAGAAATCGTGAAGAAGAGATGAAGTCTCTCTCACAAGCCAAAATGCATGAAAAATAAAGACAAGTGAAAAGACTTTATGGTCATTTTGGGGTCACCCAAACCATACAGATTTAGCGAAGGCCTTAGTGAATTTATTTTCATGATTTTTGGACCAAAGTAATAAAGGTAAAGAGTGATTTTTTTTTTCACTTAATTTACCTAAAAGGGATGGGAGGAAATCATACATGCTTCACTCATTTTGCTAAAAACAAACAACTTCAACAAATGAGCATAAAATAATCAACTCTTGGGAATATGTAGCTAGCTTTGAAAGTTCATTTTATTTCACCAAAATGAAATGATTTGTGAAATTTTGGACCCCTTGGCATTTTTTTGAAAGATTTTTAAAAAATGAAAATGATTTAAACAAAAAGATTATTAAAACATCAATTTGAAATGTGAAATTTACAAGTTAGAAGTGTTTCAAGTGTCTCCCTTTGGCCTTTGGGTCCTAAAAAACACATTAGAGGGTCCTTATGCTTAGAATCACTTCATGGATGAATAAATAACTTCCCAAATCTTGCTCTTAGGTTTCTAGTTTTTTCTACACAGAGTACAAAATTGTAAAACACATAGCAATACTACAACTTTCTCTCTGCAAAACCATGATTATGAGCACAATACCAAAAATTGCATGAAAATAGAGCATTAAAATCAATATAACTACTCTAATGAAAAAATAACTAAAATAAATTTAATATCACTACTATAAGAGTCACAATATTGTAACTTAACCCAAAATGGTTAGCTTAACCACCATTAGCTTAAATGCATTATAGCCAAAGTTTTGACAAAACCACATAACTTTTTGATAATATCCTAACTCATGAAAGAGAAAAATTACAATATTTCCACTTTTATGGAAATACCATGATTGTAAGATTCATGATATTTCAATATCATATATTTCTCTATGATCAAAAAATAGTTAGCATAAACTTTGATAATTAAGCACAAAACTATAACAAATAAGACAAAACTATGACTATGTGAGTAGTGATATTACATAATATAATGATTCTATAGATAAAAACTATGATTGCATAGAGAAACTTCATGACTTCCAGAAAAATGTCTTTTGGCTTTCAACTTTCACCTATTTTGATTAGCAAGCTCAATTTTTTACATGAAAATCATTAGGAAAGTGCTCTAAAATGTCTTAGGAGCAACTTCATGGGGTGTGCATCCCATCAGGTGTGAAAACATGTGAACAAGGATTTGACATAGAGGGGAGGTTAGTATTGTGTTTGTCTCATACAATAAATGAAATGAACACACTAAAATACTAACACCGCTAGCTTAGACACTAGGGGGAGCTTAGGTAACAAAAAATAAATGAAAGCACAACAAAAACATAATAGAAATAAGTCTTTTACCTTCCTTGGAGATCCAAATGGCTTATTTAATGGCTTTCTCAGCTTGTGCATCAACAAGTCCTTGAAATTAGAGGTTTCTTGGCTCCTCTCCTTGGCACCTTGGCTTTGATGTTGCTTGGATTAAGATTTGGGCATGATACTACTAATTGGAAGGCATGTGGGCATTATAACACTACAACAAAACAAATGTTGAAGATATTTGATCATAATAACTTTGCACAAAAATAAATTTAAAACTAATAGGCATGGTCTTTTATTTATATACTTAGGAATTAACTCTCACCCAAGGTGAGACAAGGTTGAGTTCAGGTTTGGAATGGGTTCAAACTAAACATAGGTGAGTTAAAACTAACTCCAATTGAGTTAATAACTATCAAGTAATTATGATTTTAAATTACTAGGCATGGCTCTCAAATTATATATTTTAGGGTATTTTCAAAGAGCTTGATAACTCATAAAGGCAATTATGAAAGGCTTTTATATTTTGATTTTTGGAATTTCTATTTTTAGATATTCATTTATTTTAAATGGATAATTAACTAGGCATTTAATCTTGTTTAATTTATTAATTGATTTTGATTAGCCTTTTATCTCATTCAAGATTTGATTAAGTGTCCAAGTGCCCCTTTAATAGGTCCATAGGCCAAATTAATAGTTGTGATGCTGTAAGGTGATTTGGGATAAATATTTGAGAAGTTATTATTACATACGAGCTAGTATCCCAAATAGGGATGTCTCAACATGATTCTAAGTATTGATGAATAATTTAAAAGAAAATTTGTAATGTTTAATGATTCCTAGGCTTAATTTTCAATGGTTGCTAAGAATCGGTCTGAAGTCCAGTTGGGAGCTAGTAGTGGATAGATTTAGGTGTCTAGATCACCCAATTGAGTGAACTTATGTTTGGGTCTCCCTTGTTTTAGTTATCCCCTAGGAATTATAATGTTTTGGATTGGTTGGTTGTATGTTTGTGTTTGTAGGTTTTGAATCTATTTTACATGTATTACATCATCTCCAACAAGATTTTTGGAAAAGAATTTTAGTTTATCTATTGGTTTTGAGGAATTATTATTATCTGGTTTAAATATTTGATTATACCTCTATGTTGATGCATGCAAGTATATATTAGGTGGTTTTGAGTGTTTAAGGAACACTATTCATTTCTAAATTTAGAGAATCCAATACATGAGTTTCAGATTGTGATAATCTTGTTATCTTTGGTGGAATAATGGTAGAACAAGTGAACTATTTCTAAATATTTATAAAGTTTGGTTGTTGGGAGTAACCATGGCTTGATAGTTAATCTTTATGAAAATGAAAAAAATATTGACTAAGTAAAGTGAATTATGATCAAAGAAATAAATATAAATACTAAGCTAAAGTGAATAATTACAATGGAAACTAGTCTAAAGTGAGTTGGTCAAAAAATAATTAAAAGGAAGGTAGGGTAGAGAAGGATCATAATGATATTGCTGATCTTTAAGACATATTATGACAAAGTAAAAATATCATCCAAAATGCACTTAAAGCCAATATATGAAGTGAAAAAACTTAAGCTCAAATCACATCACACATTAAACCAACATCTAAGGAAGTAAACAAATGCAAATAAGGATAGGATTCACTTAAGGATTTACCCTTGTAACCAAATATCATAAGCACATCTACAAGAAGATTATAGAAAACAAAATAAACCTAAGAACTTTCAATCAATATAGCATTAACACAAATTAATAGCTTTGCATTTGAAAAGTGCACATTAGGAATTCATAAGAACTATTCAAATCTGAATTCTAAACTAGATAAATGAGAGAGAAGACATAATAACAATTCACACAAACAAATGAGACAATTTTTTTAGAATTATGTGCTTGCATTAAATTGTTCCAAAATTATCACAAGTTTTCTTGCTCAAAACTCCCTCTCTTTTTCAATTGACAATACCCCTTATATAGAAAACTAAGGAGGTATGTCAGTTAGTAATGTTAAGTTCAAATTGTACAACTATCCTTTGCAAATTTATAGAGAAAGACACTTTATAAAGAACTAACCTATAGGCTATGTGATTTTATAAATTACACATGCCTTTATAAAATAATGTTACTTTTTAAAAATGTACATGCTTAATTAAAAAAGGCATATGCTTTAGTCAATAATTTCAACTTTAAGGCCTTCATAATGTTGAAGTCCCTTGTTTCTATTAGAGGATATTTATTTCCCTTTCATGTTGATCATCAATGAGATTTAAGTTGACAATAGGCTCCATGAAGAGTTCATCCACTTGATCTGCTAGGGTTTTTAGATCTTTGTCATCCCTATCTAATTCTTCTTTTATTCTCTTAGCCTTTGAAATATTCTCCTCTATATTAAAGATCATTTCCATGATCTTTGTGTTATCAACTCCTATTTTCCCTTGGCTCTGACTTCTCACTTTGTACATGACCTGGGTGGATCTATGTTTAAATTCATCATTAGTTATTAGGGAAATTTAGTTGAGTGTAGTGGAATCCTTGATTATACACCCCAATATATGCTTTATCCTTTCTTCTAATTATTTTTAATCCTTAGAAAGATCTTTAAGGATTTTGGACCACTTGCTCAGACTCTTGATCTCATCTATCAATAACCCCATGGTTGTGTTTAGATGATCTAGGCTAATTGTTTTGACATCAAGAATTTGATTTTCTATTAGGATGTTGATCAAATTATTTACTTTTCCTCTTGAGTTCTACCATGGGTGAATATGTTCATGGTTGCAATACCTTGCTAGCTCAATACACTCTATCTAGACTTTATTTACTTCAAATAATTAAACATGTCAAATAAGGTATCTCTAATAATTTTGATCATTACATATAAGACTAACAAGATAACCTACTTTTCCAAATTATCCTTTTGATATTGAAAGCCCTTGAGGGAATCTTGTAATTGTGTTGATTGTGATTGGGCTAATTCAAACACATTCTCCTCAAATATAGGATTATTACCAAAATTTTGTTCTTCTATTGTAGTCAAATTGGCCAATGGTTCTACTTTATGTTATGTGATCTCCTCACCTCTTACCATGACCTTTTTATCTATTACTCTCTACAAGCTAGTAGTTTTAGTATCTAAATTGACTCCCACTAATGATTGAGTCACTTTAAAAGCTAGGATACCCACTTGTGCTCCACTTGATTGACTTGGGGTAGACAATTTTCTTTCATCTTCCTTTCTCAGAGACATTATTCATGTATTAATCTCTTTATGTATAGGGATGTTGATGGTTTTCATCATAGCCCATAGATGATGTATAGTAGGGACCTTTTAAAATTTAGGTCCATATATAAACTATTATAGAATAGTTGGACCATATATCAATTTTTATTCACTAAATAAATTGACTTCACTAAAATGAGGAATGAAATTTACTTTGGGATTCTTGGTATTTATTGGAACAATGGCCATCTCAACCTTTCTCTTAGGGGTATCCATAGGAACTATGTCCAAAACTGCCTTCACCTTTTCTTCCTTTGTCTCTTCAATTTGCACTTCTTCATCATATGATTCATAATCCATTGATAACAATCTAAGTAGATCTTATATAGTATCATTGGGGTCAAATGATATCATGTGTAATTCCTCTTGAGGTAATTCTCACTCTTCTACCTTTGATGACTTAGGGATTGATGAAGAAGAAGTTATCTCATCAGGTCTTCATTCCTCTAGCCTTTGCCCAATCTATGTTTTAGATTTGTGCTTTGCTTTTGGCTAAGCTGATGGAGGTATAGTGGATGCACTACTTAAAAAATGGTACTACCTAGGACTTAGTTTCCATCTATCATCTCCTTCATTTCTAGTCTGGGTTCAGGTCTAAGGTTATACTCCTTCAACCTTCTTATGATAGAGTAGATGGATGACTTAGTATAAATGGGATCATAAACACTAAGATGATGCTCATAGGGTGTACTTAGAATATTTTTGACCCTTAAATGATCATTCACCCTCCCATAAGAGCCCAACTATTTTAGCTCATCTATTTACAAATTGAAAGAAGTCCTATGTTTGGAGGCTGCCTCAATATTATCCCATTTCTTGAAAATTGTCTTCTCAATTATTATGGGGAAGTTATGGAGGATCCCTTTTCTCTTGGTATTATAAAGACCATATATACCATGAAATATTTGATAAGCTACCTCTTGTTCTACTAGTTTGTCTGGTACATGGATAGGTAGCTTGAGAGGAGTGCATTGTGTTCCCTCAATTCAGATTATCATATAGTCTAGGTATAACTAGATACCCCCCATAGCTTGAACATAGTTCCTAATAAGTGGGATGACTCTCTTCAAGGGATGACAAGGGATGGATTCACTAAGGGATGGATAAACACAATCACATATGAACTAAATGTGATCCCTATACTTAAATATGTGTAGCTGGGAATAATATTGTGAAACTATTTATGTCTTGATGGGTGACCATTCCCTTTGATTTGGGATCTTGGTAGTGGCACAAATATCATCCAAGATATGACATATAGAAATGGGTTTTCTTCTTCTATTTAATGAAATAGATCTACTTACTCAAAGAAATGCTAATAAGTTCACCTAGAGGAGAGGTAATATGATTTCAACCATGAAATAGACAATTGACACAGATAGGATAAACATAGGATATGGTGGCATTTACACATAGTTTATTAAACATTTTCATGATCATTATTATTCTTATTCTAAATTGGATAATTGGGATGTTTTTATTGAAGTTTGAAAAGACATGGTCTGTAGAATATAACCACATGGCAAGGATGTTATTCAAATAAATCTCTTTGGCCTAGGTATTGATGAAAGGTAAGTTAATTTGTGGTTTGGGTAGTTTATAATAATTCTCAAAGGCTACAATAGAGATATATACCACATTTATATGAGTGTGTTCATTAATTATCTAACCTTTATCTATTTTAGCATCCTTAAAAAATGGAGCAAAGATATCGATACAATGGAGTACCTCGAGTTTTATTATTGCATAGTGGAGACCAATAATGTCAATTTACACTATTTCATAATACATAATATTGGAAAACACATTATTTTCCTCTTCTGGGGTGATGGCCAGTTGGTTCTTAATGTTTCAAAACAAGTTTGACCAGTTGTTGTCTCTAGTATTCAAAGCACTCATAATGAATTCTATCTCTAAAAATCCTTCCTTTCACATTTGAGGTCAAATATAGCTCCAAATCATATTTTGAGACACAATTTCATGCTACCATGGTTGTAATTTTGATAAAACTATTCACTAATGGTCTATAATTTCAATTTGTACTAAATTATCCTTGCATATATGATAATTTGATTCCCCTTAGCTTGATTGTAATGAACACAAAGTCAAATTAGAGCTTCTGTATACACTAAGGTTTATTGGGTGATTTATGGAAATATTAGGAATGCCCAAGATTTGATCTAAGAGTCATTATAATAAGTTAAAATTTGAATTTAACATTTTCATGGCTTTTCCTAATTTAAATTTTTAGACTTATAATGAGGGATTGAGAGTGCTTTAGGTGGGTTACATGAGTAATGAAGGAATTTAAATTTTGAAAAATGATGTAATATACCTTTTATTGTCTTAAAAAAATGTCTTAAGAGTGATTTTTAGTCATTATGTCAAGTTGAAAGAATGAGGTGGTAGTCTTAGTATACACCACCCTATGTGGGTTTAGGAAGTTGAAGATTTTCTTGATTCAAGAAATAGTTATTTTGTATTGTCTTAGAGTTTATTTCATATTTTAAAGGATATATATAAGGTGTTTAGTATCTAGGTAAGGGAATGTGTGAAGAAATAGGGTAGACATGAATTTGAAATAAGGTTTGCCAAGATAATATTTTATAAGCTTTGATAAACGAAAGAATACAGACCTCTATTAAAGGTCATTGATAATATTACTAACTATAAGTGTTTTGTGAATGGAATAATGAAAATTGGATATAATTCCATGTATATTTGATATATAATAGATTTTTTGTGTGTATATTGGCTCTAAGGATTGATAAAATAAATCTTATTCAAGAATCTAGATGATGGTTTCCTGCATGTGAGTTTCTTGGTTCGAGTACAAACTGTATCTCTTGAGATTAATGGTTAATATTATTTTGTTTATTGAATTAAATGATTATTTAAAGTTTATTAATGTTTTTTTAAGGGTATGAGTTTAAGGAATAATAATTAATTCAATTGGTATTTAGACATAGTAACAGACATATTTATAAACTGTTATTCTGGGATGAATGTTTTGTAAATTAACTACGTGCTTTGAAGTTGTGCATAAAGTGATGTGGAATATTGAGTCCAAAAATTATTTAAAAACTTTTTATTGGTTTGATATTACAATTTTAAATAGATATTGTGGACCACATATGATACTCAAACAAATATATTACTAAAATCATGTTTACCTATAGTTGCATATTATAACAGTGGATAATGTGTTAGATTATTGAAAATTCAAGACCAAGAATTGAGTTAAAAGTTTTATATAATACCTTGGTAAGTTTATGTGAAACATTTAATTTTTTTTAACCTTGTGTTAATCAATAATAAGGAGAGAGTTTGTAAACCTTGTCACATACATGTAACTTATCAATATTTTGACACACTCAAGTGTAAATTGTGTTGGAAGATATGAAAAAGTGTGTATTAGTGTTTACAAATGATTGAGGGATGTGACCGGGTCAATATAGACCTAAATAAAGTGATTTGGGGTTTTTAAACCTAATATTAAAAAAGATATACCTTTTAGTATACTAATGGCCTTCATAGTAGCCTAGAAACCCTAGCTTTAGGGTTTGGAGTATAAAAAGAGTTTTAACCATCCAAATATCACAAAAAATTTAGTCTTGTCAATATTATTGTTATATAACTTATTTTTGTGGCTTTAGATGTTTATGGACTAATATTTATGGACTATAGAGTACTGAGATGGAATACACCTAGAAGAAGGGCTAGTTGAATAGGCTAAAGAAGAAAAGGGTATGTGTATGAAGAGTGAGATTTAAGAAATGGTTTATTAAGATGTAAGAGGGTAATGAGTATCCAAAATGGTCCATATTTTGACTGGGTTGACCATATATTTCTCAGAGTAAGGAGGTTTATCCATTAGGAGGGTTAATTGAGGAGCTAGATAAGCCTATATGTATTAAACTTTTCAAAGGAACCTAATCTAAAATTTTATTTTAATAATAAAAATGATAAATGGTACTAAAAAACTATTTGTTTTTCCTATATAAGTTATTTTATAGAACAAAATAGTGGATTTGTCATGAAACAAGGCTTGTAACATTTGAAGATAAGAAGTGGACTAATGAGTGGAATGTAGAATGATAAATTATAAAGGTGGATTTATATGGTTTGATATATTGTGTTTAATTAGTTTTGGAACTTTTTTTAATCAGGTGTTTGATTTTGGTCCATTTGGATAAAGATTGGCCTAGTGTTGGCTAAAGAAATCTTATAAGTTTACAAGCAAATTCAAAGAGAGTTATAGACTAAGGGAAGATCTCTACATTATTTAGTATAAAATCCATCTATATGCTCTAGAAACAAGTACATATAGGTTAAAATGTTGTGATTAATTAATTTTTCATGATTGACAAGAAGTTGCAGGTAAGCAAGCAAGGAGGCAATGATAAGGAGTCTTATTGAGTGACAACAAATTGAGAAAGGTAAGAGAAGCTTTATGTTTGATTATTAGTTTGAATACATTGTTCATAATATGTGATAGGTGAAGAAATATATTAACACATAGTAAAGTGGTAGACCTAAATAAAAGAGAGCCATTAACAAGCTCAAAGGAGATAAGCTCATAAATAGAGCTTAGAGAAGAGAAGAGATAGTCTAAATGTGAAGGAAAACACGTGAAAAGGCCCAATTGAGGTTTGAGATAGAAGGTTACAAGTGTTAACCAAATGGAGGTGGTCCAAGTGATGCTAAAAAAACAAAATGAGAGAAAGCATGTACCCAAGAGAGATACTAAAGATGAAGATGAAAGGAGAGGCAGAGAGGAAAGTGAGAGATAGGGTCAAATATGAAAGCCATAGTGAGAAGAAGATGGAGATAGAGATAAGTGAGATGAATAATGCATTAAAAAGGATGGAAAGAGATATATTGATAATGTGGAAAGTGTCCAATATATAATTTGAACTCAAGATCAAGAAAAGGGTCAAGTGTAGATTTATGTTAAGAATGTAGGAGAAAGAAAACAAACAAATGATGGAACAATTGGAGAGGTAACTGAAGTAAATGGAAACACAAATTTATATGGAAGAGGAGAGAGAGGAAATAGAGCCTCAAAATTTTAAATCCAACATTGATTTGTCATGGTTGAATGTGGGTGAAGAACATGATTGGAATGAATAATATGAATGGACAATAGTCCATAAAGAAGGGAAATATGATGAATGGAAAAGTGTAGATGAAACTAAAGATGAAGGATTTTTTTACCCTCAGGATGGTGAAATTATTGATGTAGAATAGTGGATAGATGAGAAAAATCAAAAAATAGAAGATAGAGAAGGCAAAGGCACAATAGGTAATAAAGTGCATGTGATTTTTTATGAGTATTTTAAAGATGAAGATGGTGTATTTTATAAGGAAACCATAGGATTGTTTGAATATTTAATTGGATCAGCTAATAATTAAGAATAACATGAAGTCTTTGAGTAAAGAGTAGAATAGGTAAAGGAAGATGAGACTAACTTATTAGTTCATGAAGAGAAAATGCAAGGCAGTGAGTTGATTGATTGGATAGTCAAAGGATTAGATGTAATAGATGATAGTAGGATAGAAGATGATGATAATCTATTTATTAAATAGAAAGAGGCCTTGGAATGGTCCAAAGAGGAAGATAATACACTATGGAATAGGTATATTGATAAAGAGGTATAAATAACAATTTTAGACAAGTAAATAGAAAGAGATTTAAAAATAATGCCCAATGCCATGAAGATTGAAGAAGATCATGAGATAAATCAAATAAATAAGAGTGATTTAGGTAAAATTAGTAGAATAAGGAGTAACACAATAAATATAAATGGATCACATGGATGAAGAAGCAAAGTCAAAGGTGTGGCAACAAGGAACGCACATAATTGTCTAAAAACTTGAATGAATAAGCATATTAGGGTCAAGTTATTTTCTCCCATTAGGAGTATCATGCAAGGGAATATTATGCATTCCTAAGAGGTTATCTGAGAGTCATGATAATAAGTCAAAATTTGAATTTGAAGTTTTCCTGCCTTTTCCCAATTTGAATATTTAGACTTGTAATGAGGGTTTGAGAGTGATCTAGGTGGGTTAAGTGAGTAATGAAGGTACTTTAAATGTTTAAAAATGATGTAATAACCTTTTATGGTCTTAAAAAAATATCTTAAGAGTTATTTTGAGTCATTGTGTCATGTTTAAAGAATGAGGTGGTAGTCTTGGTATACACCATCCTACGTGGGTTTAGGAAGTTGAAGAGTTTATTGATTCAAGAAATAGTTATTTTGTTTTGTCTTTGAGTTTATTTCATAGTAGAAAGAATATATATATAAGGTGTGTATTCCATAGGTAGGGTAATTTGTGAATAAATAGGGAAGACATGAACATGAAACAAGGTCTGCCAAGATAATATTCTATAAGCTTTGATAAATGAAAGAATATAAACCCCTATTAAAGGTCATTAATAATAATGGTGACTGTAAGTGTTTTGTAAATGGAATAATGAAAATGGGATATAATTCCAAGTATATTTTAAAGATAATGGACATATTTTACGTGTATATTGGCTCTAAGGATTGATAAATGAAATCTTGTTCAAGAATCTACATGATAGTTTCTTGCATTTGAATTTCCTAGTTTGAGTACAGATTATATCTCTCAAGATTAATGGTCAAAGGTATCTTGTTGATTGCATTAAATTATTCTAGAAATTTATTTAATTTTTCTTAAGGTTATGAGTGGAAGGAATAAAAATTAAGTCAATTGGTATTTAGACATATTTAAAAATAGATTTATAAACCCCTATTTTAAGATGAATGTTTTATCAATTTATTGTGTGCTTTGATGTTGTGCACAAAGTGATATGAAATATTTAATCTAAAATTTTTATTTAAAATTATTTTAATAGTTGTATATTAAATTTTTTAATATATATAGTGGAGAAAATATAATACTCATACATATATATTACTAAAACCTTGTTTACCTATAGTTGCATGTTGTAATAGTGGACAGTGTGTTGGATTATTGAAAAGTCAAGATCAAGAAATGAGTTACAAGTGTTATATAATAAATTTTTAATTTTATGTTAAAAATTTAAAAAAAAATTAACCTTTTTTTAATAAATAATGAGGAGAGAGTTTGTAAACCCTGTCATAGACCTGTAGCTTGTCAATCTTTTGACACATTCAAGTACAAATTATGTTAGAACGTATGACAAAGGGTGGATTAGTGTTGAATAAGGATTTATGGATGTTAATATGGTCAATAAAAACCTAATTAAAGTTATTTGGTGTTTTAAAACCCAATATAACAAAATATATGCCTTTTAGCATGCTGTCGACCTTCATAGTGGCCTAGAAACCTAATATTTAAGGTTTGGAGAATAAAAGGAGTTTTAACCATACAAATCTAACAAAATTTTTAGTATTGTCAATATTATTTTGATATAAATTATCTTTATGGTTTCAAAGGTGTATGGACTAATATGTATGGATTATAGAGGATTGAGATGGAATACGCTTAGAAAAAGGGTTAGTTGAATAGGCCAAAGAAGAAAAGGGTATGTGTTGGAAGAGTGAGATTGAAATATGGGTTCATTAAGCTTGAGGATAATGGGTATCCAAAAAGGTCCATAGTTTAACTGGGTTAATCATATGTTGCTTAGAGTAAGGAGGTTTATCCATTAGGAGGGATAATTGAGGATCCAAATAATCCTATAGGTACTAAACTTTTCAAAGGAACCTATCCTGAAATTTTGTGTGAAGCATAATCATGATAATGGGTAATAAAAAAACTATTTGGTTTTTTTAGATAATTTTTTTTATGGAACAAAATAGTAGTTTTGTCCTAAAATAGGGCTAGTAGCATTTAAAGACAAGAAGTTGACTAATGAGGGAAATTCAAGATGATAAATGATAAATGTGGATTTATATGGTTTGAGATATTTTGTTTAATTATTTTTGGAACATTGTTTATGTAGGTGTTTGAGTTTGGTCCATTTAGACAAGATTGGCCTAGTGTTGGCTAAGGAAGCTTTACAAGTTTGCAAGCAAAGTGAGAGAGAACTACAGACTGAAGGTATAAATATGCATCATTTGGTATTAGATCAATATAGATTCTCTAGGAATATGTACATATAGGTATCAATGTTTTGATTAGTGCATGTTTCATTATTGATAAGAAGTTGTAGGTAATCAAGTAAGGAGGTAGTGGTAAGGAGTCTTGTTGAGTGAAAATAGATTGAGAAAGCTATGAAAATATTTATGGTTGATTAATAGTTTGAATACATTATTGATAATATGTGATAGGTGAAGAAAGACAATATCGCATAGTTAAGTGGCACTCCTGAAGAAAAGAGAGATATTAGCAAGCTCAAAGGAGATACGATCACAAATAGAGTTTAAAGAAGAGATGAGATAGTCCAAGTGTGAAGGACAAGCAATGGAAAGGCCCAAGTGAGGTCTAGGATAGAAGGTTCCAAGTGTGAAACAAAAGGAGGTGGTCCAAGTGAGGATAACAAAACAAAATGAGAGAGAGTATCTAGCCAAGAGAGATACTAATGATGAAGATGAATGGAGAGGTAGATAAGAAAGTGAGAGACATGGTCAAATATGAAAGCCATAATGGGAAGAAGATGGAGACACAGATAAAGGAGATGAATAATGCATTGGAAAATATGGAAAGAGAGATATTGAAAATGTGGAATGTGTATAATCTACAATGTGGACTCAAGATCAAGAAAAGAGTCAAGTGTAGTTTTATGGAAAGAATGCAAGAGAAACAAAACCAATAAATGATGGAACAATTGGAGAGGTATTTGAAGGAGTTTGAAACACAAATTGCCATGGAATAGGAGAGAGAGGAAATTGAGCCTCAAAATTTTAAATCTAACATTGATTTATCAAGGTTTAATGTAGGTGAATAACATTATTAGAATGGAAAAGATGAGTGGACAACAATCCATAAAGAAGGATAAGATGATGAATAGAAAAGTGTAGATGCAACTGAAGATGAATGGTTTTTTTACCCTCAAGATGGTGAAATTCTTGATGGAAAAGAGTGGAGAGACTGGGAAAATAAATAGAAGGCAAAGGCATAGTAAGTAATGAAGTGCATGCTATTTTTTATGAGTATTTTGAAGATGTAGATGATGTGTTATATAAGGACACCATAGGATTGTTTGATCAGCTAAAAAGAAAGAATAATAGGAAGTGATTGACCAAAGACAAGAAAATGTAAAGGAATATGAGACTAACTTACTAGTCTATGAAGAGAAGATGAAAGGTAGTGAGTTGGTTGATTGGATAGTCAAAGAAGCAGTAGATACAATAGAAAACAACATGATAGAATATGATGATAACTAGGTTATGAACTAGAAAGAGGCCTTAGAATGGTCCAAATAGGAAGAAAATATACTATGGAATAGGTATGTTGATGAAGAGGTAGGAATAATAATGCTAGAGGAAGAAATAGAAAGAGAATGGCAAATCATGCTCAATTCAATGAAGATTGAAGAATATCATGAGAGAAATCAAAGAAATAAGAGTGATTATAAATACAAAAAAAAAACATAAAGATTAGTATAAGCAAGATAAATAGATCATGTGGATAAAGAAGCAAAAACATAGGTATGGCAACAAGGAACACACATATTTGTAGTAAAACTTGAATGAAGAAGCATATTGGGGTCAAGTTATTTTCTCCCCTTGGGAGTATGATGCATGGTCATCTTAAGAATGCCTAAGATTTGGAATAAGAGTCATGATAATGAGTCAAAATTTGAATTTGAATTTTTCCTGCCTTTTCCTAATTTAAAATTTTAAACTTGTAATGAGGGAATAAGAGTGTTCTAGGTGGGTTGAGTAATGAAGGAACAAAAATGTTTTAAAATGATGTAATAGAAATTTTATGGTCTTAAAAAAATATTTAAAGAGTGATTTTGAGTCATCATGTCAATTTGAATGAATGAGGTGGTAGTCTTGGTATACAGCACCCTACATGGGTTTAGGAAGTTGAAGAGTTTCTTGATTCAAGAATTAGCTATTTTATATTGTATTAGAGTTTATTTCATAGTGTAAAGGATATATATAAGGTGTGTATTCCATAGTTATGGGAATGTGAGAATAAATATGGAAAATATGAATGTGAATCAAGGTCTACTAAGATAATATTCTATAAGATTTGATAAATGAAAAAATATATATCTCTGTTAAAAGTCATTGATAATATTGCTGACTGTAAGTGTTTTGTGAATATAAGAATGAAAATTAGATATAATTACAAGTATATTTGAGAGATAATGGAAGTTTTTTGTTTATATATTGTCTCCAAGGATTGATAAAAGAAATACTATTAAGAATTTGCATGATAATTTCATACATGTGTGTTTCCTAGTTTGAGTATAGACTATATCTCTTGATATTTGTGGTCAAAGGTATATTGTTTATTTCATTAAATTATTATTTACATTTATTGAATGTGTTATTAAGGTTATGAGTGGAAGTTATAACAATGAATTCAATTGGTTTTTAGACATACTTACAAATAGATTTATAAACCCCTATTCTAGGATGAATGATTTCTCAATTGACTATGTGATTTGATGTTGTGTACAAAGTGATGTGGAATATTGAGTCTAAATATTAATAAAAACTCTTGTATTGGTTTTATATTACAAGTTTCAATAGATATTGTGGAGCACATATGATACTTCGACATATATATTACTAAAACCATGTTTACCTATAGTTGCATGTTGTAACGGTGGGCAGTGTATTGGATTATTGAAAATTCAAGACCAATAATCAAGTAAAAAGTGTTATATATTAACTTTTTTTAGTTTAATTTAAACATTTAAATTTTATTTTAACCTTTTTTTAATAAATAATAAGGAGAGAGTTTGTAATCCCTATCATAGACCTGTAGCTTGTTAATCTTTTGACACATTCAAGTGTAAATTATGTTGGAACGTATGACAAATGGTAGATTAGTGTTTAAAAAATATTGAGGGATGTTACTAGGGTCAATAAATACATAATTCAAGTTATTTGGGATTTTTAAACCCAATATAACAAAAGATATACCTTTTATTATGCTTTCAACCTTCACAGTGGCCTAAAAACCCTATATTTAGGGTTTGGAGTATAAAAGGAGTTTTAACAATCCAAATATCATAAAAAATTATAGTATTGTCAATATTTTGTGATATAACTGATTTTTATGGTTTTATAAGTTTAAAAACTAATATGTATGGATTATAGAGGACTGAGATGCAATAGGCTTAGAAGAAGGGCTAGTCAAATAGGCCAAAGAATTAAAAGGTGTGTGTGAAGAATGATATTTAAAAAAAAGGTTGATTAAGATAGAGGAAGATAATTAGTATCCAAATAGGTCCATATTTTTACTAGGTTGACCATATATTACTCAGAGTAAGGAGGTTTGTCCATTAGGAGGGCTAATTAAAGAACCAAATAAGCCTATAGGTACTAAATTTTTTAGAGGAACCTAAAATAAAATTTTGTGTGAAGCACAATAATGATAAATGGTACTCAAAAACCTAATTTTTTTACCTAGATAAGTTTTTCTATGGAACATAATAATGGATTTGTCCTAAAATAGGGCTAGTAGTATTTCAAGACAAGAAGTGGACTAATGAGTGAAATGCAAGATCATAAATGATAAAGGTGGATTGATATGGTTTTAGATATTGTGTTTAATGAGTTTTGGAACTTTTTTTAAGTATGTGTTTTATTCTAGTCCATTTGGACAAGATTGGCCTAGTGTTTTCTAAGGAAGCTTTGCAAATTTACAAGCAAAGAGAAAGAAAATTGCAGACTATGGGAAGAGCTCTACATCATTTGGTATTAGAGACATCTAGATGCTCTAGTAATAGGTAAATATAGGTATAAATGTTATGATTATTTCATGTTTCATTATTGATAAGAAGTTATAGGTAAGCAAGTAAGGAGGTAGTGACAAGGAGTCATTTTGAGTGACAACAGATTGAGAAAGGTATGTGAAGATTTGTGGTTTATTATTGGTTTGAATACATTTCTGATAATATGTGACAAGTGAAGAAAGATAATATCACATAGTGAAGTGGTATCCCTGAAGAAAAGAGAGATACTAACAAGCTCAAAAGAGATAAGCTCATAAATAGAGCTTAGAGAAGAGAAGAGATAGTCCAAGTGTGAAGGACAAGCAACTAAAAGGCCCAAGTGAGGTTTGAGATAAAAGGTTCCAAGTGTGAACCAAGAGGAGGTGGTCCAAGTGGGGCCAACAAAATAATATGAGATAAACTATGTACTCAAGAGAGATACTAAAGATGAAGATGAAAGGAGAGGTATAGAGGAAAGTGAAAGACAGGGTCAAATATGAAAGCCATAGTGAGAAGAAGATGGAGATAGAGATAAAGGAGATGAATAATGTATTGGCAAGGATAGAAAGAGAGATATATAGAATTTGGAATGTGTATAATCTTAAATGTGGAATTAATATCAAGAAAATAGTCAAGTTTAGCTTTATGGAAGGAATACAAGAGAAATCAAACCAACAAATGATTGAATAATTAGAGAGGCAGTTAAAGGAGATGGCAACATAGCTTGCCATGGAATAGGAGAGAGAAGAAATAGAGCCTCAAAATTTTAAATCTAACATTTATTGTCATGGTTGAATATATGTGAAGAAGATGAATGGACAACAATCCATAGAGAAGGAGAATATGATGATTGGAAAAGTGTAGATGTAACTGAAGATAAAGGGTTTTGTTACCCTCAAGATGGTGAAATTCTTGATGTAGAAAGTAGAGATATGAAGAAAATCAAATATTAAAAGATATATAAGGCAAAGGCATAATAGGTAATGAAGTTCATGTGATTTTTAATAAGTATTTTTAAGATGAAGATGATGTGTTTTATTAGGACAACATATGATTGTTTGAAGAGTTCATTGTATCAGATAAGAAGAAAGAAGCACATGAAGTTCTTGAGCAAAGATAATAAAAAGTAAATGAAAATGAGACTAACCTGCTAGTCCATGAAGAAAAGATGCAAGGTGGTCATTTGTTTGATTAGATAGTCAAATAAGAAGTAGCTACAATAGAAGATAGTAGGATATAAGATGATGATAACTAGGTTATGAACCAGTAAGAGGCCATAGAATGGTAAAAAGAGGAAGAGAATACACTATGGAATAGGTATGATAATGAAGAGGTAGAAATAAAAATTCTAGAGGAAGAAATATAAAGAGAATGGAAAATCATGCTCAATGCTAGGAATATTGAAGAGGATAATGAAAGAAATAAGAGTGATTGGAGGTACAAGTAGCAACATAAGGAGAAGTAGAAGTAAGATAAATGGATCACATGGATGATGAAGTAAAGTCATAGGTGTGGCAATAAGGATCACACACATTTATAAAATAACTTGAATGAATAAGTATATTGGGTTCAAGTTATTATCTCCCCTTGGGAGTATGATGTAGGGGCATCTTAGGAATGCCTAAGAGTCATGATAATGAGTCAAAAATTGAATTTGAAGTTTTCTTACCTTTTCCAAATTTTAAATTTTAGACTTGTAATGAGGGATTGAGAGTGATTTAGGTGGGTTAAGTGAGTAATGAATGAATGTACATGTTGAAAAATGATGTAATAGACCTTTTATGGTCCTAAAAAAGGTCTTAAGAGTGATTTTTAGTCATTATATCAAGTTGAAAGAATGACCTTTAAGTTGAAGAGTTTCTTGATTCAATAAATATTTATTTTATTGTCTTAGAGTTATTTAGGAAAGGAAATGTGTAAATAAATAGGGCAGACATGAATGTGAAACAAGGTCTGCCAAGATAATATTCTGTAAGCTTTGATAAATGGAAGAATGAATACCTCTATTAAAGGTCATTAACAATATTGGTGACTATAAGTGTTTTGTGAATAGAAGAATGAAAATTGGATATAATTCCAAGTATATTTGAGAGATAACGGGAATTATTTTTATGGATATTGGCTCTAAGGACTGATAAAATAAATCTTATTCAATAATCTACATGATTGTTTCCTACATTTGAGTTTCCTAGTTTGACTACAAACTGTATCTCTTGAGATTAATGGTCAAAGGTATGTTTTTGATTGCATTAAATATTTTTTTAAATTTATTTAATGTGTTATTAAGGTTATTAGTGGAAGGAATAACAATGAAGTCAATTGGTATTTAGACATATTTACAAATAGATTTATAAACCCCTATTCTGGTATGAATGTTTTGTCAATTGACTATGTGCTTTGATGTTGTGAAAAAAGTGATGTGGAATATTTATTCCAAATTTTATTGAAAATTATTTTATTATCTGGATATTATAAATTTCAATAGATATTGTGGAGCACATATGATACTCAAAAAGTTATATTACTAAAACCTTGTTTACTTGTAGTTGCATGTTGTAACAGTGGATAGTGTGTTGGATTATTGAAAAGTTAAGACCAATAATTGAGTTACAAATGTTATATAATACCTTGGTAATTTTATGTGAAACATTTAAATGTTGTTTGAAACTTTTTTTAGTTAATAATGAGGATAGATTTTGTAAACACTATCACAGACCTATAACCTTTCAATCTTTTGACACAGTTAAGTGCAAATTATGTTGGAACATATGACAAAGGGTGGATTAGTGTTAATAAGGATTTATGGATGTGAAAATGGTAAATAAAGAAATAATTCAAGTTATTTTGGGTTTTTAAACCCAATATAACAAAATATATGCCTTTTAGTATGCTCTCGGCCTTCATAGTGGCCTAAAAACCCTAGATTTAGGGTTTGGAGTATAAAAGGAGTTTTAACCATCCAAATATCAAAAAAAAATATTCTATTATCAATATTTTTGTTATATAAATTATTTTTATGTTTTTATAGGTGTATGGACAAATATGTATGGATTATAGAGGATTAAGGTGGGATAGGCTTAGAAGAAGGGCTAGTCAAATAGGCCAAAGAAGAAAATGATATGTGTGTGAAGAGTGAGATTGAAAAAAGGGTTGATTAAGTGAGAGGAGGATAACGGGTATCCAAAATGGTCCATATTTTTATTGGTTTAACCATATATTTCTTAGAGTAAGGAGGTTTGTCTATTAGGAGGGTTAATTAAGGAGATATATATGCCTATAGGTAGTAAATTTTTCAAAGGAACATAACCTAGGATTTTGTGTGAAGCATAAAAATGATAAAGGGTACTAAAAAACCTATGTGGTTTTCTTAAATAAGTTTTTTTATAGAAAATAACAATGGATTTATCCTAAAACATGGATAGTAGCATTTGAAGATAAAAAGAGGACTAATGAGTGAAATGTAGGATGATAAATGATAAAGGTGGATTGATATGATTTGATATATTGTAATTATTGAGTTTTTGAACTTTTTTTTAAGTATTTGTTTGAGTTTGGTTCATTTGGACAAGATTGGCCTAGTGTTGGCTAAGGAAGCTTTACAAGTTTGCAAGCAAAGTGAAAGAAAATTGTAGACTGAGGGAAGATCTCTGTATCACTAGAGTTAAAATAGGTTTGCACAAAGATATAATGGTGGAAGTGGAGTTTGAATTGAGATATTTGTGACTTAGATTTGCATTTATATCTCATATTTACACTTTTGTCTTTTTGGGTCCATGAGATCTCTTATTTTGAATTGACCCTTATGTGGCTCCGCCATATCACCCAACTCATTAATGTTTAAAAAGTTACCATTTATCCTTTGGGACACATGTCAAAATTTTATTACATCTTAGATCATTGAAAATTCTACCTCACCTTGCATTATTGATTTAAATCCAAAAGGTTGAACATTATTAGTCAATTTTATGCTTGGCATTTGAGATTGTGCCATGTGTCACTTTTGTAGGCCTTTTCTATGATTCTCTCTATCATTTTATTCCTAGGATAATGTATTTTAACCATATGGTAGCTTCACATTCATCCTAGATTCTTTTGAAAAGTCAACATTCAATCTACACCATTAGATCTTGGTTACATGGATCAATGCACACCCCTCTGGGTTATATCCTTTGTTATGCATGTCATTGATTTACTGACTCAGTTTCCATGATGATGAGACTTATCACCTTCTCAATTTTCCAAAGGCTTCATTAAAATTTTGACTTAATGCTCAGTGGTGATCTAAATGTGTATGCTCAACTGTATACTATCAATTTTTAGGATAGTGCTCAAGATTTATTCTATTGTTGGCATGCCACTTGTCATATCTATGCTTTCTCATAGGGTTTTTGAATTTTAAATCGCCATCTCACACCATTATATCTCTTTTTCCTAATCAAATGCATATCATTGATTTAGGTGTTTGACTTATTGACTCTGATGAGTCCTCATAAACCATAGATCTTTTGCATGAGCTTTAGGATCTCACCACTTGTCATCTTTTTGTTATTTTCTTCTATTCCTATAGAAAATATAAAATAAGGATAAAATACCTTATAAGACTTAGGATAAAGTTTTGGACTAAATTTTCAACTATATTAATAAATACAATTAAATATTAGGATAAACTTTAGACTAAGTATAAAATATAATAAAGGGGATGTTGCAGTTAATTAGTCTAGGTGGGTGATAAAATAGACTTAAGATTTTCTAGTAATATAGGGAAATTAACATGAAAAATTTATGCTAAGGTTTTATTCATGTTAATAAACATGATCAAAATGTTAGGATAAAATATAATCTAAGTTTTAAATAAATATTAAGTGTTCTCATGCAATTTTGAATAAAAATTACCCATGTAAATCTGAATTCAAATTTAGAAGGCTTAGAAAAAAAGAATTAGATGAAGCATTTTTAGATGTTCAAACATGAATCCAATCAAACACTTGAACAACAATGATTAATCAAAGGGTCCATTCATCATTTGAAGTATGAAACCCTAAACATTGTCCACACACTTGAGTCTTCAATAAACCTGCATCTTGAAAACACATAAAGAAATCATTAGAAAAATTAGGCAAAATAAGATAAGGATCAAATGAAGACATGTTAGTTAAAATAAATGAGATATAGGCAAGGATGATCTTCAAATAAACAACCCTGATCAAGTGGTATTTTCAATTTAAGTCACAATTTTTCAAAATTTTGAAACAAGGGTCCCAATTTTTAGAAATGGGGGTATGTTAACCTCAACAAATGGGGACTTCTCGGGGAACATAATAATATGTTAAAATATAGAGACTTTGGTTTATAATAATAACTAGGCAAATTATCCCACATGATCAGATACCATTTTTAAGACCAAGCCATAATTTAAACAAGTCTCACACATGTAGAATTAGGATCAAACATCAAAACATAGATATGTTGTGTGTGTGATTTCATTTCACTTACTGATTGCCATGGAATTTAAAGAAAAACTCCCAGATTCATTAACTTGACCATTAACATAGACTTATATCATATTTAGATGTTTATTAAGAGTCATTATTTAACTCAAGGAAGGCTTGGGCATTACTCTATAACTAGCCAGGCATCCATAGCCTTGACAAAGATACATTTGGATCCACTCAAGGCCTTGTTCCACTTCCAACTAGGAATCAATAACCCTAGTTGATGTTACCATAATCAATTTTGTTTAGAAAGATTTTTAATTTTACAATAAAGATCCTATTTTTGTATTTTTTAGATATATTTTGATTTCTAACAAAGGTTGGGACCCAGATTAGCTAGGTTTTGGGATTTGATAATATGTTTGATCCTCAAAAAATCATCCTTGGTTATAAACTTTATCTAAGGAAATTAATGTATTTTAAGTGTAAACATGACTTTATCTTAATAATTCAAACTTTCATTCTACATAAGTAATACTTATTAGAATCAAAATTTGGTCAAAAACAAGGTTTGAGATTTTAGGAACAACCAATATAGATACCAACCCTTACCAATTTATTAAAACTATAAAATCAAACTCACATTTCAAGATCCATGATAAAGCATTTATAGAATTCATACTAACATTCCTAATTTGTGGAATTACTTTTGAGAAATAACATGTATTGGAGCTTGAGGACTGTCTTGAAAAAGACTTATTGAAAGCATATAACAAACATAAAGAAAGGAAACACACAACAAGCAAACCAACAACAAAAATCAAACAAATATCTACATGCACTATATACAAATAAGGAACATAAAAGAAACCTAATCTAAGCCTACCTACACTAATCCTAACTAGTCTTGTAGATTACTCTATATGGACTTGGGGTGGAGCAGTGAAGAAGTAGTGCTTGAGATATTTCCCATTTATTGGCAACATGAAATCTACTCCTTGTAAGTCTTTGAGCTTGAAGGTGTTGTATCCTAGTATTTCAGCAATTTGATAAGGATCAATTCAGAAAGGTGTGAATTTTCCATACTTTCCCTTAGGTTAAGATGCTTTGTCCCAAAGAAGAACTAAATCTCCTTGTATAAACACCTTAATTTCATAATGTTTATCAAACCATCTCTTCATTATAGTTTGATGCTTGCTGAAATTGGCAAAAGCTTCCTCTTTTGCATCTTCTATTTGAATAATGTCAAATAACCTTGAATTTACAAACTGTTGATCTTCTCCTTCCATGTAATCTTACATAAAATTGTAGGTTGGAAGCTTGAGTGTGATGGATAATATAGGTTCTTGACCATATACAAGTAGAAATGATGATACCTTTAGAGCTTGCTTGACTCTTATTCTATCAACCCAAAGAGCATACTTGAGTAACTTGTGCCATGTTCGTGGTTTATTAGCAACAAACTTCATGATGGATTTCATAAAATTTTTGTTAGTAGATTCAGAGACCCCATTACCTTGAGGGTAATGATTTGATGAAAAATTGAGAATAATGTTATTATCTTATGCCCACTTAATCATCTCAATGGATATAAAAGTAGATCTATTATCATAAACTAGAGACACCGGTGTCCCAATTTTAGTACATATTCTCTCTTCCAAGAACATAATCACATCTTTTGTCCTACATTACTATGTTTCTACCACTTCTATCCATATGGTGCAATAATCAGTAGTAGTGAAGACATACGTATGTCCTTTTAAGGAATTGGGGTTGATGACCCCCACAATATCTAATCCCCATTGAGTAAAGGGTTTATTAATCATCACTGGATTTAATGACATGGCTTCTTTATCATCTTTAGTATTGAAAATTTGGCACTCATGACACTCTCTTACGTGTTTGTGAGCATCTTTGAAGATAGTAAGATAATAACAACTAGCCCTAAGGATATTATGTGTTATTGTCCTTTTGGATGGGTGTCCACTTCCAATACTTTCATGGAAGGTACTCAAGATATATGATGCTTCCTCTTTAAAACCACACCTTAGGTATATTCCTTCATAGTTCTTCTTGAAAAGTACTCCATCTTTGATTAGGAAATGTATTACCTTGAGCTTTATTTCACTCCCTAGTTAATCTTGAGGGACAAGTGTCATTAATTAGTAAATGAATAGTTAAATCATACCAATCATTGGGTTGAAAACTTAGTTTTTCTACTTGCATGATACTTAACCTGGGTTTAGAGTTGGTAATAAATTGAATTAACCCTTTTCACCTTACCAATCTATTAGTCTTAATTTCTAGATCATATTCTTGAAGTACATACATACATTTACCTCTCTTTCGCATATTTCACTTTGGCTAATCATGATCTTAATGGTAGGTTATGGTAGTATTGCATACACCTTATTTCTAAGAATATAATGCTTAATTTTTTTTACTACCTTGACTAAATCACATGCCTACTTATCAATCAAGGAATAGTTTAACTCAAAAGTTTTAATATTAGTACTCATGAATGAAATAGGATGATCACATCTATATATTTTTTGAGTTCAGATAGCTACAATTATATGGTTAGAAACAAAGGATTAAAGATAAAAGTCTTTTGAAAAATCAAGGTTTATCAACATTGGTGTTTGCATTATTATTTATTTTATGTCCTTGAAGGCCTTTCTAGTTTATTCATTCCATGTGATGTTGGCTTCTTTTTTCAACATGACATTCAATGGTCTCACTATATCCATAAAACTAGAAATAAACTTTCTTACAAAGTTGATTTTTCTAAATAAAGATTTAATATTTTCTCTATTATTAGTGGGTTCTATCTTTGATATAACATATATTCTATCAGGGTCTATTAAAATCCCCTCTTTAGTTATAACATGTCCTAAAATTTTTCCCTTGGTAACATAAAAAATATTCTTCTTTAGATTAGAAAAATTACATATCTCCTAGATATTTCAAATTTTAGTCATATAAAATGCAAAAATTGGTAACTTGATTGTGACTTGTGACATCTATCCCATAGGTCCTTCCTACTTGATTTCATGAACCTTCTAGGAATATTTACTAATTCCCAGTCATCTGTAGCCTTATAAAATTGATCCCAGCTAAATCAGGCCCCTCTTTTCATGACAAATCCATCCCCTAGGTCCTGTCAACTTAGGACTATAGTACCCAACTTAGACTATAGTGCTAGACCCTAGGGTGTCCCCTTTCTAGTGTTCCTATCCAATCACATTTTAATCTGAGATTACCATTTTTCCCCAATTCCATTTCTTCATTATGTTAGCCTAACACGATTGGATTTAACCAATGACAAATAGATCCCTATAAAATCCCATTCAAAGATATTTTGGAAAGGGTTGGAAAATATCACAAAGCAAGCAAGAATATAAGCAAGACTACTCAAGGATATTTCCCTATTCTTTGGATGCAACCATACAATATATTTCTAGCTTATTTAAATCTGTACACCAGTCCCTAATCACCCCAAGCACAACTATTTTAGCATTTTGCATCTTCATACACACTATTGTACAAAGCACATTAAGTGGGAGAACTACATATGGTTTGATCCTTATTCAGAGTATTAGTATGTAGATAGTGTGCCCACACAAAGGGGTGTGGAAACATGTTTAGTGAATATTATAGACACTAACCCCATCCTCTTTATCAAATTTGGTCAAATCATAATGGAGTCTAGGGTATGAAGATAAAATCAGATCTATAGGGAGCTTTATAGACTTACAAGTATCAAAACATCATAGGTAGGGTCACATAGACCTAGTGAACAAAACCCAAAAAGCTCAAATCTTTAAGACAATAGTGGAAAAGGTAGACTATAGTGCTAGACACTATAGTGTATTATTATTGGTGATCCTATCCTTTCACCAAGTGAAGGCTAGATCCTGATTTGTGATAGTGTCTCAGTCTTGCACAATGAATTCTAGCCTCTATCTTAGTCGTATCAGTCAGTTTTCAACTAAGTCTTATTTTATTAACCCTATTACTATGCTTAGAAAATTTTAGATTGAAATCAAATTATACAAATTAGTTTCTTAATTATTGCATATTTATTTATTTATTTTACTACTTAAACCCTTTAACTAAATTGGGAATAATACACATATATTCCCAAAAAGGTTAAATCATTTGGTGAACTTGACTTACTTCGTTTGCACATAAAAACCCTAGAAACCCTAGGGTAATTTTCCTACTAATTTTTCCTATATTTTTTTGTTTTTTACCTTCATAATAGAAACAAAAATTAGCATTAAATTTTAAAATTTCATAGTAATTTTAAAATAATATTTTTTCAAACACTATTTGTCCATACGAGGTCTAGATATTTTCCTAGTAATTTTCCAATAAATTTATTATTTTTTTATAGCATATTTAAATTAGAAATACACTTCAACTTTCAAAATGAAATAGTAATTTTCAAAAATTATTATTTATCAAAATATTAGTTGTATATACTAGTTCCTGGTCAATCACAAATTTTCTAATAAATTCCTAATTTTTTTACTAAAATATTTAACTCTAAAATTCACTTGAAATATCAAAATTTAATAGTAATTTTCATAATAATCATATTTTAAACCTTAGTTACATACACTAGGTCCTATTTCTTTTGAGATATCACCTTACATTCTAAAATTAGATTTCAAAAATAGATCTCACTTATTTACAATTTTTTCTTGCATTTCTTGCAAAAAATAACAAAACCATCATTAGTCCTAGTACATGAATGATGATGTTTATCATATGCTAGTAAAAAACTTAATTATTTGAATTTCATGCTTAATATTTATAATAAAGGATTATATTACAACATTTATTGCTAAAAATGCACAAGATTTTAATATTACTTTTGTATACTCTCTCTCACTCATGTAGAATAATTTCCAACTCCATTTTGCTAAACATGTTACCATTGTTATGTTACATGTAAATTTTTTTAATGCATTCATGCATAATTTAATGATCCCTATCCCTTGATTTCTATCTCTCATATGACAAAAATTTCAAGTTTATCATGCTAAACATGTTAGAAATATCATAACACACGTCAAAATTCTTTATGCATTAGTGCAAAGTTTCATGCTCTCTATCCCTTGTTTAAGATCTCTGATGTTGAATTTTATTTTTAATCTTATTAATATACAAATTACATGCATTTCATCTCATATACATGGTTTCTACCTAAATGTATCTATCTCTTTGGATACTTTTAAGTATCTTCCTTCTCCTCCTCTCCCTCAAGAGGGTGATAGGTACTTTCTCTCTAACTAGGTCCATGATATAACGAATCCAAAAGGTGAGGTAGCCCATACTATTGTTCTTAATGCATAAATTTAGCCTATAGCTTCTTCAAACCATCTTCACCATATGTGTTTACATGTTCAATCAAAAATAACTAGGGTTTGCACTTGTCAGACTCTAAGGGATCAAATCGTCAGTATGAACAAGATAATTTCATATTTACAAATGAAAAATAGCTATTAAATGAAAAGATCACAACATTGGAAAATTAAATTATAATACAAAAGCCTAAAAGGCACCCTAGTGTTAATCATGTATATACACCTTCACCTAGTCAATTAGTTACAATCAATGTTACATATCAAAAAACAATAAATCACATCAAAGTAACTCTATAACTAGTGATTCAAAAAGCATTAAAAGATTAAATAAGAGTTCAAGTGAGGTACTAAGGGAAATGATTAAATCTAAGTTATTTAAACTACCTCCTCTATATCTAGTGAGTAAATATAGATATTATTGTGCATATAATAGAATGCATGGGCATCACATAGATTCATGTTTGGCATTGAAGAAACATATACAATAGATAATTTATAATGAGGACCCTATATAAGGTAAATTAGGAAAACAATCCACAATGGCATAGGAACACATTCACAAAGGGTCAAATTTATAAATAGTATAAAATTGGTTACCAAAGCATAACTCAAAACAACAAAAAGATCAAAAATTGAAATTAAAGCAAAAAATAGTACCACAAGCACAAGGAAAACATGAAAAAGATGAAAATCTACCTCTCCAAAAGGATGATAAACTTTCAAAGTAGTATGGGTTTGGTCAATAATATCTAAAATAGTTTGATTATTAAGGTCAAGGGTTGGGCAAGCATTCTCAAGGCATCACTACACCTATTATAACAATTTATAATGTTTGTCACCAAGGTTTGGAATTTATTAAACATCCTAAGGAAAATCAATCATAGACATAATTTATCAATGTAAAAGATCCAAATACAAAAAAATTCAACACTAACATTCTATTAGTTTAGAATCAAGATGATAATAATGAGTGGAATAATATAGGTTATTATGATTTCCAAGATATCAACAATGAATCTAAACATTCAGAGTCATATCCATAGCCATTATCTCATGCTTCATAATCATGCATGATCCTTTATTTGATACAAGACACCATGATAGGGAGTCTCCCATGAGACTCATCAGTTAGTATCATTTCTTCTTAGTATTACTTGTACATAGCTTATATTCAATTTATTGTACATAGTCTTCTTATGATTTACTATACATATCTCAAATAACTAAAAATCCAAAAATATTAAAATAACTCAAAATCTAAAAAAATAATAAAAAATCTCCAAATACAAAAATATTCAAATATCTCAAAAACACCGAAAACATTTTGATTGTATGTATTACCCATGCTTTACATATCTACTACTATACTAGACTTACATTTGTTATTCTATGATATTGTTTGCCAATTTATCTACATTACCATGCTTCACTTGATCTCCTTTGAGTTTGTGCAGTGACATCAAACTCTTTGATTTCTTAACTCTACCCATTGAGGGGGAAACCTACTTTTACATTCAAAACACACATCGATATACATACCCACTCAAGTTACCAATTTTTGCATTTTATATGACTACACAAATACTTACTACAAGTGCACAATGTGGTCCAATCTATTCTTTCAAAAGATAGTAAGATCATTCAGGTAAACGGTAATGCATTTACCTATCATCCCTTAGAAATATTTGTCCATAGCTCTCTGGAAGGTTACACCTAAATTTATTAGCCTAAAAGGCATCCTTTTATAGGTAAAAGTGCTCTAATTAGTATTGAATGCAATTTTTAATCTATCTTCCTTGTTCATAATCACTTGGTTATAACCTGAAAATCCATCAAGAAAAGACATAATTATAGAACCACTAACAATTTGAATAACCTGGTCAAGTGAAGGTAAAGGATGGTTATCCTTTTCAGATGATTTATTCAGATTTATAAAGTCTACACATAATCTGATTTCCCTATTTTTCTTCCTAACTAGCACCAAGTTAACTACCCAAGAGGAGTGTCTAATAGGAAATACTATCTTTGCATCTATAAGCTTCTTGACCTCTTTATATATCAATGGCTCTAGGATAGGGTTAAATGGTCTTTGTTTCTACCTAAATGGCTTGGATGCTTCTTTTAGTGGTACGGTATGAGTTATGACTCTAGGATGAAACATATTTAAGTCAACATATGACCATGTTATAACATATTTATACTTGGTCAACAACTCTTTAGATTTTCTCAACTCTTCATTAGTGCATGTTGTACCAATATTCACTAATTCGGGTTGACCTCGTATTCTTAAGTCAATTACTTTATAATATTTCTCATTCACTTTGGGAAGCTTGAATTATTAGCTAGTTTATCTATGTCAAATAATCTTTCTAGGGCAATCATGCCCTTGGGGAATTTTATTGTCACTTAATTGCAAAATTTTATCATCAATATTACCTTTATCAAGAACATTTTCATTAGCTTCATCAATGATGTGAGCCTCAAATACTCTTAAACTATTCACAAAGTCTATAAAATATTGATCATCACTAATACTTATAAATGGTTGATATTATCAAAGACTGAGGGACAAGGAGCTAATTCAACACTAAGATTTCATAGTTTAGAGTCTTGGTTGGGCATAAGATTAGCTGCAGCTGAGGCTAGCTCATCAATAAGCTTGTTTTATTCCCTAAAAATTGAGACAATGTTAAAAGTCTCAAATTATTCTATCAAGTCCCAAACTCTAAACTTATATTTCTTAAGGTAAAATAATTTTCACTAGTATTTACTTCTCACTTGATTAACTACTAGTTCTGAGTCACCATGAACCAACAGTTCTTTGACCTTATGATTGATGGAAAATTATAAACCTAAGATTAAAGCCTCATATTTTACCAAGTTATTAGTGCATGACAACTAGAGTCTGTAAGAAGTATTATGTTTTTTCCCAATAGGATTAATAAAGACAATTCCTACACTATAACTAGACTTACACCTTACACCATCAAAAAAAATTCCATGTCCTAGGCATAGTGTGAGTATCTTTAGAGTAACAGACCTTAGAGGTGATAAGAGTGTAAAATACTAATTCAAAAATGGCCAAGTTGACCCTTTCATTTACATCATTGTATATGGTGATCATATGTTTCATTTTGAGTTCTATTTCAATTCAAATATAATTTGGAACACCCTTCCATAGAAGCAACATGTGGGAACAATCAGTGGACATGTAACCATTCAATGATTTGGTCTAATCTCTACTCAGTAGCATTCTATAGAAATTAGGAATATCTACCACTTAGATCTATATAAACTATTGTATCCTTAGATCAGCTATAAGCCGCATGTGAAAACTCAAAAATTCTTTAATTACTTTCACCCTTGATTTATCTAACTGAGTAAAAACCCTATTAGATTTAATTGGAGTCAAACCTAGTTGCTCACAAATATCTTTAGGCATGATGTTAGTAGATGCACATGAGTCTAGGAAACATTTATATAAATTTTTACCAAAAATTCTAACTATAAGCAATAAAGGTGGAATATATACTTTGATCTTGTGCATAGAAACATTAAAATTTGCAGCCTTGGGTGACTTACCAAGATTTTTAGATAAATATTCAATTAAAAAATATCTTTTCTCAATTATCTAAGTTAGTTCATGCAGTGTGATGTTAACCATAATCCTTTTCATGTCCTCAACTATATTGTATCCACCCCTAGTAAAAGTACTAGAAAAATCAACATTATGCTTAGAAGTACTTCCCTTTGGAGGCTCAAGATTGTTGTTATCTATAGGGTCAGGAGGAGTGTCAAAATTATTTGGTGGAGTTAAAGTTGTCAAAGGTTGTTTTTGGTCCCTATTCCTCAGAAGATAGGTCTTCTTCAAATATTGTTGAAAAGTGTGGACTTATTTAGGAGTATCCATAGGCTCATTCTCTTTTGGTAATGGGAAGTCAAATATCTCCACCATCAAGATTATGATTTAGATGACTTTGAGAATCCAAATATACCTACAAAATTATATCTCTTAGGTGCACATACATATGTATTCAACTCATCTTGAAACAATTCAAAATCATTATATAATTCAATGCAATACAACTCACCATGCTTTAAAGTATTGTGAACCTTACAATATT
Source organism: Torreya grandis (assembly GCA_037957365.1). Lineage (NCBI taxonomy): Eukaryota > Viridiplantae > Streptophyta > Pinopsida > Cupressales > Taxaceae > Torreya > Torreya grandis. The sequence goes on along the minus strand of JARHVA010009930.1, from coordinate 35,488 downwards.
CAATCAGAGGAATGTCACAGATATGAATCTTAAGGTTATTATTACTTAATGATGACTCATTATTATTTTTGTTATTATTTTTACAATCTGGGTATAACCATATATCCCACATATCTTTAACATATTTCCTAATAAGTAGGTTGACTCTCTCCCTGGGATGACTAGTGATGGATTCACTAAGGGATGGATAAGCAAAATCACATGTGAATTTAATGTGATCCCTATAATTGAATATGTAAAACTTGGAATAGTATTGTGAAACTATTTGTGTCCCACTATGTGATCATTCCCTTTGATTTGAGATTTTAGTTGTGGCACATAGAACATCTAAGAGGTATGGCATCATATAAAAATGTGTTTTCTTTTTATGTTTAATGGCATATATCTACCTACTCAAAGATATTCTAATAATTTCACCTAGAGGAGGGGTAATCTAATTCTTAACCATAAAATAGACAATTAGCACCTAGATAGGATCAACATAGGATGTGGTGGCATTTACACATAGTTTGTTCAACATTGTCATGACTATTCTTATCCTTGGTCTAAATTGGATAATTGGGATGTTTTTATTGAAGTCTGAAAAGACTTGGAGTTTGGAATACAATAACATGGTAAGGATGTTCTTCAAATGATTCACTTTGGCCTAGGTATTTATAGAAGGCAAGCCAATTTATGGTTTTGGTAGTTTATAATAATTTTTAAAGGCTATAACAAAGATATATACCACATTTCTATGAGAGCATTCATTAATTATCCTACCTTTATCTATTTTAGCATCCTTAAAATTTGGATCAAGGATATCGATAAAATGAATAACCTCATGTTTTTTACCACATAGTGGATACCATTAATTTGAATTGTCACTATGTCATAATATAGCTTCTTGGTAAACATGTTCTTCTCCTCTTCCTAGGTGATGGCTTGCTAGTTCTTAATGGTCCAAAACAAGTTTGACTAGTTATTGTTTTTGGTATTCAAAGCATTGGTAATGAATTATATGTCTCTAAAAACCATTCCTTCCATGTTTGAGGTCAAATATATCTACACATCATCTTTTGAGACACCCTTTCATGCTGTCATGGCTACAATTTTGATTGAACTATTCATTAATGTTTTATAATTTAACTTTGGATTGAATTATCCTTGCTAGTTCTGAATGGTCCAAAACAAGTTTGACTAGTTATTGTTTTTGGTATTCAAAGCATTGGTAATGAATTATATGTCTCTAAAAACCCTTCCTTCCATGTTTGAGGTCAAATATATCTACACATCATCTTTTGAGACACCCTTTCATGCTGTCATGGCTACAATTTTGATTGAACTATTCATTAATGTTTTATAATTTAACTCTGGATTGAATTATCCTTACATAGATGATAATTTGATTCCCCTTAGATTGATTACAATGAACTTAAATTCAAATTAGGGTTTATTTACATGCTAGGGTTTGTTAGATTTCAAACAATTTCACAAAGAGCTTTAATGGTGATAGTGGAGTTCTAATTGATATCTTTGTCACTTAGATTTGTATTTAGATCTCATATTTATACCTTTGTCTTTTCAAGTTCATGAGATCTCTTAACATGACTTAGTACTTATGTGGATCGACCATGTCACCTAGCTCACTAATGTTTAAAAAGTGATCATTTGTCCTTTGGGACACGTGTCAACATTTCATTAGGTCTCAGCTTGTTGAAAAGTATACTTCTAACACCATTGATTTAGATATGAAAGGTCAAATGCTATTGGTTAATTTTATTCTTGGCATTCTACATTATGCCATATGTAACTTTCATGAGCTTTTTCTATCCTTCTAGCTATCATTTTCCTCCTAGGCTAATTTCTTTATACCACATGGAAATGTTGCATTCATCCTAGGTTATTTATTCACACTGTTAGATCTTGGTTTCACATATCAATGCATGCCATAAATCTCATTCATTTGGGTTCTATCCTTTATTATGGCATCATTGATTTCTTGACTCAATTTATATGATGATGACACTTGTCACCTTTTTACTTTTCCCAGGGATTTGTTGAAGTTTTGACTTAATTCTCACCATTGATTTGAATGTGTACCCTTAATTTCATACCATCAATTTTTGGGATACTGCTCAAGCTTTAATCTATCTATTTCAAGTATGACACTTGTCATCTCTGAACTTGCTCATAGGAATTTTGAATTTTCAACCTTCATATTGCAACAGTAGATCTCTTTTGCCCAATCAAATATGCATTATTTATCTAGGTGTTTGACTTATTGACTTTGATGAGTCCCCATGAACTATAGATATTTTACTTGATCTCCAAGATATCGCCACTTATCATCCTTTTGTTGGTTCCTTTTGTTCTTGTGGAAAAAATAAAATAAGGTTTGGGGAATGTATAGGACTTAGGATAAAGTCTTGGACTAAAGTTCTAACTTTATTAATAAATATAGTTAAAGCTCAGGATAAACTTTAGACTAAGTATAAAATATAACAAAGGGGAATTTTCATTTAATTAGTCTAGGTGGGTGATAAAATAAACTTAGGGGTTTTGAGGAATAAAGGGAACTTGACATAAAAAATTTAGATTAAGGTTTTATTCATGTTAATAAACACGATCAAAATATTAGGATAAAATATAAGCTAATTTTAAGAAAATATAAAGTGTTCCTGCATAATTTTGAATAAAAAGAATCTGCATAAATTTAAATTTAAATTCATAAGGCTTAGGCTAAGGGTTTTTAGATGTTAAATCATGAATCCAATCAAATACTTAAACACCAATGGTTAATCAAAGGATCAATTCATCATTTGAAGTATGAAACCCTAAATATTGTCTAGACACTTTAGTCTTTAGTAAATATGCATCTTGAAAACACATGAATCAACCATTAGCAAAATTAGGAAAAGTAAGATAAGGATAAAATGAAGACATGTCATTTAAACTAAATTAGAATTATACATGGATGATATTCAAATAAAGAACCCTAATCAAGTGGCATTTTAAATTTAATGCACAAATTTGCAAAATTTTGAAACAAGGGTCCCCATTTTTAGAAATGGGGGTATGTTGACCTCAACACTCTATTAATCAAAGTTATTTCTACTTGAATTCCCTTTTAAATAATATCATTAAGAGATCTTTGGAAAATAATTAACAAATGATGTCCTAAATCTAAGTTTAAGTTATTCATAGATATGTCCATAAGCTCTATTTAAAGAAATCACCATGTAAAATGACTAGCCATTGCTTGCCATCTTTGGAGGAAGGAAGCAAAAGTTTTGCCATTGCATTTCTTGGTATTGTGAAAATTTAGAGTGGTCAAGTATTTTTCATTATTATAAGATAAGTGTTGGACAAAATTTTTAGATAAGTCTTCAAAGGTGAATATAGATCCTTTAGAAAGTCATGAGAATCACTCAAGATCTTGGCCCCCATAACTTCATGGAAATAAATGCAACATGTACTCATTACTATAAGTAGAGTCTGCAACATGCATGATAGAATCTAGTTAGATGTTCTTTAGGATCTCCTTTACCTTTATACTTATCAATTTTGGGGAGTTTAAAGTATTTTGGAAAAGGTGTAGTCATTTTACTCAAATCATATGGATATGAGAAAATTTCGTCAAACTTAGATCATTTTATCTGATTATATGTGCCATCTTGTAAGCCTTGAACTCTATTATTTATGATTTTAAATATTTGCATGAGATATGGGGATATTTGGTCCATTTGACTTAATGAATTAGGTGGTTGACTCATGAATTGATTTTTGTTTTGGGGAGTCTGTTGTTTGAAATTATTTGGAGTTTGATTTTTGAAATTAATGTTCTGAGGGTGTGAAAAGGTGTTAGAATTGTAACCAAGGTTTTGATTTGTATTGGAACCATACTTTGTTTGATTTGAACTTGGGTTAAAACTAAAATTAGTTTAATTTGGTTTTGGATTAAGACCAAGGTTGAGGTTTTATGTAAATCTTGAGTTTGTTTGATTTGGGTTGAAACTTAAATTATTTGGTGTATTGGCATGTAAGTTCATGGAATTAGGATTGGTGTTTTGACCAAAACATGTTTGGTTAAACAAGATTGAATTTTTCTGTTGTGGAAGCATGTTTGAGTTTTAGTTAAATTGATTTAAACCTAGGTTTGAATTAGTTTGGATGGAATTTTGGATTGGGTTATTTTGGTTTTGGTTAAAGTTTGAAATAGAATTTGTGTTTGGATTATTCAATTTAAGGTTGGCATTAGATTGTTTTTGGTTTTTGATTTGAGTTTATGTTGGTATTTGGGGTTAATTAAGTGAAAGATTTGGATTAGATTAAAGTTGATTTGGAGTTGAATTTGGATGTTGATTGAAATTTGGATTGGATGGAACTAATCTAAGTAAAAACTGATTTGGTATGCTATTATTTAAATTTTGATTATTAAATGTGCATGAAGCATCATTAAAACTATGATTAAATGATCGATTGGGCAAGTTAGAAGAGGTATTCAAGATTTGATTTTGATTGGGTATGATTGGTGAGATTTTAAATCTCTATTTGGGGTTGATTAATGATTTTGAATGAAGATTAAAACTTGGATTAATTTGATTATAACCTTGTGAACTTGGGTGTGTAATAAAATTTTGTGTAATATAACATTGATTAATTAAACTTGAATTAGATGGGAGACCCATGTTCAATTTTGGAATATTATGTTGAATGATGGGTAAACTTAAATTAGGATTCAAGTTTTGAATGGTGGGGTGCATGATTGATGAGTTTGAAGGTATATTCAAACTCATATTATTTGGATGTTGTTGCATAGGTAAATTTGTATTTACATTCATATTGGGATTACAAAAGGGATTGATTGATTTATGAGATTGAAAGTTAATAAGCTCTTTATTTCCTTTAGTTGCATAGATTTTGTGGAAAATTCATGGCTAGTTTGAGATGATTCCTCCCATGAAATAGTTTTTCATTTTTTTTGAGAGACTTGGGGATGAGGTTGTGAGGAAGGAATGATAACATTGATACCCTCTAAATAATATTGTGATATTTGTCAATTGGGATTGGAAGATGAATAATCCCCTCATTTATCTTCTTCATGCTTAGTTAGTTAATGTATCTCTACATGATTCTCTTGATTAGGGAATTAAAAGGGGTTATTACCAAAAGGCTCTTCCTTTGCATTGGTAGGATTTAACATGGCCATTTGCCTAGTAATAGGCATTATTAAAAAAGGAAAAATGACTAAAAGAGAAAGGATGTTTTAAATTAATAATAGTAACCAAAAAGTTGACTTAAAAACTCAAATTATTAAACCAATTATTTTACGTTTTTTGATAAAAAGGATTGATTTTAGGATATGGTTTGAACTCAATAGAACTAGTTTTAAAACAAGGATTTTTTATCATGTGGTATAAATAAAGAAACAACAAACACATTTTTTATTCTAGATAGTCAAGAAATTACACATAAAAGGTGAAAAATTAGGATGAGGGTTGTGAATAGTTATTGGGCCTTCTGATGTCACTGACTCGTCCATACTCTTAATTATGGTCTAATATTTTAAGGAAGTAATCATGGAGGATCCTACCATTCCCATGGCCCATTGAGTATGGTTTTTAATGTGTATAAGAGGTAACTTCTCAGTAATAACTACTAATTGATGCACCAAATTTGAATGATAAAAGAGGTTTTCCTAAGATTAAGGTTTAAAGAAGATTATCTAAGGGAAAAACCATGAAAGAGATAGATAAAATGGATGCACAATATTGGGTATTATCCCAAAGTGACCAACATAGCCAAGGGGGTCTTAGTGTGTTGAAAATTAGTAATAATTAATATTTTGAGTCAATTGTTGAAACCCTATATATTAAATCATGAAATCCCCTCACATCATGGTGTGCTTAAAATACATAAACACTTAGGTAATTAAAATAGATGGATCTTGATTTATATACCCCACTAGTAAATGGGGTTTGAAATATTACATGGTGGTGAAATACATAATTAATATATCCCCTAAAAATTAAATAAAAATTAAGTATTTGTTTATGATTTTTGAGTATCATCACCAATGTCATTCCAAAGAAAGGGCATACATAGGCACTACTTAGATAATTTTTTTATAAAAATGTTTCTAATTCTTGAGTATCATCACCAATGTGACACCAAGGAATAATATATATATAATTTACACAATTACAAATAGAATTATGAAATAAAACATGATGTAATTACTAAAAAATTTGAAAACAACATTGAAAATGTTAGTAAAAGAAATTAGTTTTTTTTTATCCTTTTTTGTTATTATATTTGACAATCATTCTGAAAAAAATGGTTAGAATGTTAATTAGGCTTGGAATAAGTCAAACTATAATATAACAAGTAAAAATCACAAAAAAAAAGCAAAAAACCACATCTCTGTGATAAATTCGTAGTTACGTAGAAAGACAGGAAAGTAAAATTGTAATAAAGTAAATACAAGAAAAAGACAAAATACAAGAAACATAAAATAAATGATTTCACACTTACAACATGATTTTTTTACCTTTTATGATGAATTTTTAGTCCATGGACATGAATTTTCTAGTCAAAATGATGAATACGACATGTAGAAATGATTTTACTACCAAAAAAAGATAATTTTGCTACACAAAAAGACAAATTCATTACTAAGGATGATAATTTCACAGTTTCAAAATGAATTCACTATTTAACCTATATAAAAAGAATATAAAACAAATATGGACTAAAATAATTATTTTTCCACTTATTTTCATGAGTTCATTGATAAGAATGATAATTTTTCTATTAGACATAGTGATTTTGCTTAAAAGTTTACCAATTTTTTATTTTCCTTATGGCAAAGAGTTATAATAAAATGAAAAAATAGATATTAGTATAAGGTGAAAAAAAATTCAATTATGTAAATAAAATAATGAAAAAGAGACTAAAAATGGGTTAAAAAGTATTTTTGTTGTTATGAGGTATAATTTCGCTATTGATGTTTCTGAATTCACTGTTACATAGTGGGCATAAATAAATGAATAGAATAAGAAACTGTAGCTTATAACATTACTCAAAAATATAGTAGTAAATGTATATGAAAATATAAATAATAAAAAATCAAATTAAAAATGCTTTCTAAATGCAAATATGATGGACAAAGGATGAAAAAGATGAGGGAATGCCCCATCGTGCATACCAGAATGTGTGAACAAGATTTATAAATTTTAAGAAATCAACTAATAATGAAATATTAATCTAAGCTAAATTAAACCTAAGATAGAGTAATAAAAAAATAAAATATAAAACATATACTTATACTTCAAATGTGCAAGCTTTCTCCATTGCGATGTAAACTTGATTTTATCTTGGAAAATGTGGTGCTCACTCTTCTAATGCAAAGGAGAAAATACAGCTTTTTGTTGTAAAATGACTTTTTCATATGATTTTATTTTCTTAGATTCACTTGTGGATTGAATATAAATTCATTAGCATAAGTCAAGATTCTTGAAAATGAAGATTTTTAAGTTTATTTATAGTTTTTTTGAGGAAGATCCAATGGTGGAGGATTATTTAGATTTAGAAAATGATCCAAACAATCAATAGTGTCTAATTATTCCTCACCCATGAGGATTAATACCATTTAAATGGTTGAGATAATCATGGGATTCGTTAGCTGAGTCAAACTTCTTAACAACTTAGGGGATGACCCATATGAGGTTGAGAAAGTTGTGGGTTTTGTTGGGATGAGGGAGATTAAGGTGGAAGATGTTAGATGAGGTGTAAAATATAGATTTTAAATTTAAATAAGGATTTAAAGTGTGCATAATCGACTAATTTGACTTATGCAATTATTTGAATTTGGAAGAAGATGTGATAAATTATTTTAAGAAGAATTAGTAAATAGATTTTAAGTGCATTTTGATAGTAAATGAATTTAGGTTTCTACATAATTCCTGTTGATGTATGTTTGTATTATTTGTTTTGAATAATTTTTATTGTCATTGGTGTTAAATTCAAGATAATATGTCATTAATGTCAAATCCAGAGTTAAGGCCATGTATGATGAGATGGTATGTCAAAAATAAGTCTTTTTACAAGAGAAAATGTTAAGGAAACCTTTTATCTCTATATTGAGATATAATTTGAAGGAAACTTGATAATTATTCTGAGGTTTATGGCATGTTATATTTAGTATCATGGTACAAGGTAAGCTACTATTGTGTACAAGGTGTCTTGAGAAACTTAGTCTAGTCCTAAGAGAAGGTGTATGCATAAATCATAGTGAATTTTGGTTATTTGTGTCAATACATACATAAGAGAGTATAAAAATATTTGTAAACATGAGAAAGGGGAAAATAATCCTTCAGATGAGTTCCAAGGTCAAGTTTTGAGGCTTAGTCCTTACTTGAGAGTCCTAGTGAGAAGGCATAGGCTTGGTAACATGATGAGTTGAGAAATATGAGACTTGTGTGAATAATTTTTGTAGTGTTTTAGTATGGTATGAATTAATTTTACATGATAATTATGTATTAATAATAGTTAAATAGGTTTCAAGATGTGTTCATGGTCTAAGTATGACTAGCAGTTTAAGACCTAGTGTGTAAAGAGACCTAATGTGGCCTAATGAGGGGTCAAGTTCATTTACCAAGGTGAAAAAGATATTGATATAATTTATATAGGTCTTATATGTTGTTTTAAGTTTTTTTTACCAAGTTTTAGGTCATATCCTAAAGGAGAAAGCATGAAAATTGGTATTAGGTTATTTTTAATGCACAAAATGGGGTGTTGTAGACCTGAGAAGAAATTTATTATGCTCATTTTCACATGAAAAATTTGCATGAAATATTTAGTAGTTCATGGAAGTTGTGTAATTTTCTTATATTTAATTTATTTTCATTATTTTTTGATTTGACAGGCAATCCTTTATGAATGATTACTAAGAAGGTAAACCAGTCAAAACCCTCCTAAAACCATCATAATAACCCAATAAGAAATATATGGTTGGTTATGAATAATAATTGTTTTTTTAACCCATTTTTATGTTTTAAACATGTAAATTCCTCTTCAATGTTTCTCTAGGTGGTTTTATTTTTCTACAAGATTTAGTAGAAGTTGTAAGAAACCCTTTATTTCTTAGAATTTTAATGTAACAAGCAGATTTAACCAAGTCAAAACATAAAAATGGATGTAATATGATGTGTGATACTTTTATTTTATTCCAATATAGTTTTTTGATCATTTTTTAGGCCTTAAATGTGCTAAAATTGTCATGGAAGTTGGCTTATCGCTAAAAGGGCCTAATGAGCAAGATAGTGAGAAAACTAGGTAGTAGTGAGAAAGAGATTAGGGATTTTGTTGTAGAGGATTAGAGATGGATCCAAATGAATGGGGTAGTTTTTAAATATGTATACCCTGTATAATTTTTTTTAAAATTTTTTGATGATGTACACAATCATGCTAAAAGTTGTTCTCAAAGCGATCTGTCTAACACAGTGAAGTCTGTATAGGGTGAAGCTGTGAGATTTGTCTATAAGACCAATATTGATATTTAAAATTGTAATATATATTTAAAAATATGTTATAAGGATTATTAATGATCATTAAAACCCATTTAAATATCATAAAAGTGTTCCCACAAGGGTTCTAAGAGTTGATCTTCTTGACTATGTTTTTGGAACTACAGACAGTTTTCTATGTATAAGTGAGAATGTTGTTATTGAGTCTTTTTGTATATAATTAATGAATCTAATGCAAATTTTTTTTTATAGGTATCATAGGTTAGTTTTAATTTTTTTTATTACTATTAAATTCATATAAAGGTGTGAAAATTCAAAGGCTTTTGACTGGGTTCTTAAGGACTGTGTGTAGTTCTGAGTGAGTATATGAAGTTGATCAGTTAGAGGTATTTTACCATATTTGATGAATTATAATGAACATGATTTTTAACATGAGGTAATTTATATTCTATAAATTTTATTTTTTAGTATGGTTATGATTAAAATCTGAGTATATGATTCATATTTTCAAGTCAGACTTTCTGATAGTAAGAAGTCTTATTTGTGAGTAGACCTAATTGTGTGGTTCAAGGAATAAAATGAGATAAATAGTGTTGGGAATATAAGGTGAGATTATAATTTATATAATTTAATAATTTATTAAATTTTATATGCTTAAGGTTTTCTAATGAGTCTTAAGTGAAACGCGTGCTTAGAGAAGGCCTAATTACATTAGGTCTCTATTAGGCCTAATGGTAGTTTTAGAAATTAAGGGAAATAATCGACATATGTAATGGTTGTTTCACTTGTGAAAAATGTTTTTTAATTTATTAAAATGGTGATACAATTATTTTTAGGTTCTTTTCTAAACAAGATGGGTGAGAGCAAGAGTCAAGTATAAAGAGAAGGTCTAATTGGCCTATTTTGACTAGTTAGAATATTGAGCATATGAACAAATGATATAAAGTTTTGGAAACCAGATAAAGTGATTTAAAATAATAAAATAGGTTTTGTAAATATTCCATTAATATATAAATATGTTTATTTATGTGATGATCAAGGTCATGTGACCTAATTGTACCTAGGAAAGGGCTAGTTGAGTGAAAAGGCCTACTAGGCTATTTGAGAAAGATAGAAGAGTGAGAAGAAAAAAAGGATTATATATTAATTTGAGTGATAAAAAAGTGTTAAAATGTCATAATATGTTCAATATATTTTATTTTGTGTTTGTTTACCTTTGGGTTTGGAGCCTCCTTGCAAGTTGGTGCTTGTTAAAGGACTAGTTGAGTTGGTGCTTCACTAGTGAGGGGTTGGTGACTCACTAAAAGTTTGATTAATTGATTATAGGACCATATTAAAAAAAATTCATTAGTTTTTTTATCCCCAAAAATGTTTTCCCACATATATCATGTTTCATTATGTTATTTGCTTTTATATATGTTTATGTATGCATTGGTTGGTGTATGTATGTAAATGAATGATTCAGAGATGTTAAGTGAAATTAAAGGATTGTCTTAAGATAAATAATTCACCTCCCCTCTTAGTATTTTTTATTCCAAAATATGGTATCATATAAGGTAATTTTAAGGAGGTCTAATAACCTAAAATAGATTCTAAGCAAGGGAAGATGGCTAGTCAAGCATGAAGTAGTTTTTCTACAAGCATGGATCACTTGTTTAATGGATCCAATTATGATTTTTGGAGTGTCAATATGAGGAAATATATTATTTATCAAGGTTATAATGTTTTTAAATAGTTCTTGGATGGAAAATTTTAACCCCCTATTGCTCCTATAGATGCAATAGGCAATAAGGCTAGTGACAATAATTCAAAAGCAATGAATGGTATTATGTGTGGCCTATCAAAAGTATAAATTGTGAAGGTGATGAACTGTATGTTTGTTAAATAAATATGGGATGATTTGAATATTATTTATGATGGATAATATAAATTCAAGTTGGCTAAGCTTAAAACATGTAGAAGATAACCTGAAAGCCTAAAAATGATTGAATATGAGACCATTGTATCCTACCTATTGAGGGTTGACGAAGTGGTCAACATCATAAGAGTCCTAGGTGAAAAATTAAAAGAGTCTACTATTTTTCAAAAAAATTTGTTATATTTAACTCCTAAATTCGATTATAAGGTATCTGATGTTGAAGAGATGCAAGATCTAGACAAGCTAGATATGGATGGACTTCATAGCACCATAACAACTTATGAGATGAGGACACATTTAGGAAGATCTACAAAGAAGGAAGCTACATTCAATTTATAAATAAGCCAAAGGATAAGAATACATAATGTAAGAAATTAAAATATAATGATGAATATAATATTGATTATGATGAGTTGATAGCTATGTTTACAAGAAAGTTGAAGATAAGCTTAGGTAAATACAAGGGCAAACTACCCTTTAAATGATTAAATTATGGAGAGATTGGACACTTTGCTAATAAATTCCCCCATAAGCATGAGGAAAAAGATGATAAAGATCATTATGATGATAAAATTACCTATAGGTTAAATAATATCAATAGAATAATTAGAAGGTATGATGATAATAAGTTTTTCAAGAAGAAAAGAAGTTTTTACACCAAGGAAGATTGTAGTTCATCTGATGAAAGTGAGAGAAGTGATTATGAGAGTGACCATGAAGGTGATGGACCTAATGTCAATGAAGTTATATTTTTATCTAAGGTATAAATATATTAAAATTAAGAATATTCCATTGGATTGGAGGTGTTGTTGGTGATCTAGATGAAGAAGATGATGAGGTAGACTTTGAGGTTGAGTTGATGAATACTCTAAAAGAAATGAAGATGGTAAACAATAATAATAGGATGATGAGGTATATTATAAAATAATATGAAGATCAAATCATTTTTTTTAAGCTAGACTAAGTAACAACTGCAAGGAACAAGAGGAAATATTCAAATAGGTGGAGACTCAACTTGAGAATGGGATTGTTAGTCTAGATACCAAAGAAGAAGAATGTGGAAGGTATGTAACTAAAGTGAATTCTTTGAGAGTTGAGTTAGATTAGACATAAAGTAAGGTTACATTCTTTGTGATGTTTTAAAATATTACCAATGATCTAGATAACATTTTGAGTAGTCAAAAGACTGCTAATGACAAAATAGGCCTTGGTTTTAATAGAGACCAAAAGAAGAACACTAATGTGATCAAGAAAGTCAATGATCAATCAAAAAATGAGGGTGATAGAAGAATTAAGGATAATAATATTATACAAAATAATACGATAAAAATTGGAATATCATTAAAAAAAATTTAAATACCATAAAAGTGTTCCTACATATGTTCTAAGACTTGATCTTCTTGACTATGTTTTTATGGCTATAGGCAAATTTTTGTGTACAAGTGAGAATATTGTTCCCAAGTCTTTTTGCATAGATTTTATGAATCCAATGTAAATTATTTTTTTATTTAGGCATCATAGGTTAATTTTAACACATTTTTATGCATGATAAACTCCTATGAAGGTGTGAAAAGTCAAAGGCTTTTGATTGGGTTCTGAAGGACTGTGTGCAGTTCTAAGTAAGTATATGAAGTTGATTAGTTAAATGTATTTTTCCAAGCTTGATGAATTATAATGAACATTATGTTAAAATTTAGGTCATTTATATTATATACATGTGATTTTTTATTATTTTTATGTGTCAAATTTGAGTATATGATTCAAATTTTCAAGATAGACTTTTTGACAGTAAGAAGGCTTATTGACAAGTAGACCTAATTGTGTGGGTCAAGGAGTGAAATGAGATAAATTATGTTTGGGAAATAATGTGAGATTATAATGGGTATAAATTAATTGTGTATGAAATTTTTAATATGTTTGTGTATACTCAATCTATTCCAAGGTGGCCTAAGTGAAACATGTGCTTAAAGAAGGCTTAATTTCATTTGGTCTCTATTAAGCCTAATGGTAATTTTTTACCTTAAGGGTAATGAAAGACATATATAATGGTTTTTTCACCTGTGATTTTTTTTTTAATATATTATTATGGTGATCCAATTATTGTGAGGTTATTGTCCAACCAAGATGGGTGAGAGCAAGAGTCAAGTATAAAGATAGGGTCTAATTGGCCTATTCGACTAGTTAGAATATTGAGCATATAAGCGAATGCTATAGAGTTTTATAAACTAGGTAAAGAGATTGAATATAATTATATATGTGTTATTAATATTTCATAAATATATAACCATGTTTATATAATGATGAGCAAGGTCATTTGACCTAATTCTACCAAGGAAAGGGCTAATTGAGCGAGAAGGCCTAATAGGCTATTTGAGAAAGATATAAGAGTGAGAAGAACAAAATAAGGAGGTAATATTTATTTGAATGAGAAATAGGTGTTAAAATTTTATCATAGATTTAAGGTAGATAATTTTTTTCTAGTTTACCTAGGGGGTTGGATCCTTCTTACAAGTTGGTGCTTGCTAAAGGACTAGTTGAGTTGGTGCTTAACTAGTGAGGGGTTGGTGACTCACTAAATTTTTTATTAATTGATTATATGACTATATTCCAAGATTTGAATTATTGGTTTTTATTCCCCAATATTTTTTCCCACATATATCCTATATTCTTATGTTTTATGATTTCATAGATGCTTGTGTATGCATTGGTTGATGCATGTATGTGAATGAATGCTTCATGGATGTTAAGTGAAATTGAAGGATTGTTTTAAGATAACTGATTAATCCCCCCATCATTATTTGTACTCAAAATAATTCCAATGATCATAAGACCATCAAAGTTCCTTACTCTAGCTAAGAGCTTAGGTCACCATCTTCTATTTTTTGTCTATATTAAACAAGAGCTTGAGGTGCTATCCAAGATTACCATGGAGGATGATGGAAAGGAGGGGTTGGTTTTTGACCTTCATTGAATTTAAAATCCTATATTATATTACATTATGTCTACATTGAGTCCCCTTTTCATATCACTACCCTATTTTGACCATGATTTTACTATACAAATACGTACACACTTGACAACACCAACAAAATACTAGTTTCCTACATTTTCTCAGGTTTTCAAATCTTGAAACGTTATTGGTGGATAGGGGGAAGGAAAATAGGGATAAAGAAACATTTCAAAAATGAAGTATATCTAGGGGAAATTGAAAATCCATTCTTTCCCATGCGTGGCCCACCCTTTAGTGGAAAATAAAGCATATGACTTATAATAGGACACCCTTTGCATATGAAACCATTATATCATGGGGTTATGGTGATAATAGGGACCTTTTAGGCTATAAATTATAACCTTGATGGTGTTTTTGGGTTAAAATCACGTCATTCCATGTTTAAATACCCCTTTTGAAGGTAATACATATGATCATAATTATAAGTTCAAATAAAGGCTATCTTAATATCTGCTAAAAGACCTTTAAAAATGCCAAAAAACCTAAACAAGGTTACCACATACTTATTATAACATCCTTAACCCCTTTGATCTTACCATACTTTTTAGGATCTCAACATACTAGATGGATTCATCATAGGTCAAGAGATGCAACATTAGGTCTTCATTATAAGTTTAGACCATTAAGACCACTCAAATAATTGTTGTGGATCCTTATACATAAATAACATAAATAGGTCAATTAACATAAGATCTATAATGGTGATTAGGATATCACCATGGTACTCCTTAACATGACACATCACTTGAACCTACTACCTTGACATGATGACCAGTGATCTCTTTTTTGGACTTCCCTAACACTTCAAGAGACATGAGAGGGTGACCAAGGTGAGCTTCGGTACTCATGCCATAGGTTTATACCTTTATAATCCTAAAGGTATAAATAAGTCAACATTATAAGTGACTCTAAAGGCTTGACCAAAGTGATCGTAGGTATCAAAATCATGTTATATATATTGATATGAATATTTCTTAATTAATGAGTTGTAATGATATTATTGATGGATGCATGGATGTATGTCCTTTATATCACATGCATTTTATTTTTTTAATATGCTATGGTAAATATGTAATGCATGTTTTATTTTCTATCATTATGTGACACACATGCATGGTTAAAAAGAAAAGCATATGACTTGGAAAAGTATATAAATAGTCATAAAATGTAATACACACTATATCATGATGGGAAATGTGTAAAAATAGGAAGATGAATAAACATAGTATACCAAAATGGTAAAGTAAGAGCTAAAAAGTGTTTCAAACCATGTATAAGTAAAAATTTCACCAAATTAAAACAAATATAAGTCATACTATATCAAGTTGGGAAGTATGAAAAATGTTGTAATGAAGTGGAAACATGTGATAAAAAATTGTATAAAAATAAATAGACAATAGAGTTAATCAATCATACTAAATCAAAATGGGAAGTATGAAAATTAATAAAATTAATCATACTAAATCAAGATGGGAAATATGATAAATTTAATAAAATGGTTGTAAACATACACGCAATCAAAAAATAAGAAGATAAAATGAAATGGTTATGAAGTAAACATATAGCATACTAAATCAAGATGGGAAGTATTTAAATGATGTGTAAGTCATAATATAACACAAATTATCTAAAATTTTAAGCATTTAGTATTATTGTGACATGGTCATAGTATGAAATGTTATTGGAATATTTTGTGAGTAATGTCTAGTCCTATCCAAGGCATTACACTACAACTCACAAAGGGAACACAAATGAAGTAGATATAAGTGTTGGAAAAAATGAAGGGTATTCAATCTAGTAAATTTTTAGGAATTCTTGCTCATATTCAAGGTTAACACCAATGAGGTGAATGGAAATAAGGGGAAACAATAAGTAAATATTTTGTGAGGAATGTGTGGTCCTATCCCAAGGTCTTATATTGTAACTCAAAAATGGAAACCCTAGGTGTATGATCAGTTAAAAAAATAGTATTCATCAAGGGGAATATTGGGAATGTTGTAATAAAATAAGGAGTGTAAAATTAATTATCTAAGAATTTTAAAGAAAACCTTAGTAAACATGAGGCATACTAGGTAAGAAATAAAGGCACTAAGAGGCTAGTGACCATCAAAATACAAAGGATACTTGCTATCAATAGGAACAAAGATATATATAAAAATAATTGGATACTAAGATAAAATAATGAAGGTTATATAAACAAGGAAAGTAAAATGGACATACCTTCCCATAACATGTTCCCCATTCCTCAGGACCTCTTATAGAGCTGCTAGTCTACTATGAAGATTGGGTAATTATGTGAGAAAGTAGGTAACACTATATATATTTTATTATTCTATCCCAATCTACTAGCCTACCATACCCCAATAGACATAGGCTATATCATGAGGCCAAATATGGAGTTTGAGATTTGATTAAGAATAAGAGATGTGATAAAAAGTAGGAAATCAATTTTTTTGGTATGATTAGACTTTTAGATTTTATGTTTACATTTTGGATCATTTAATTTTATTTAAATGATTTATATTTTAACATTTTTATTGATTTTGTGATTTATCATCCATATGGATTTATAACAACCAACATGAGATATAAGAGTGATACGCATGAATGAGCTTTAGGATGTGGTTATAAGAGACTAAGTAACCAAATATATGACTGACTAAACAACATAGATTTACCTATGAACTAGTATGTAATATCAATTTTGAATCATATATATGCTTAGTATATGGTAAAAAATAAGGGAATAAGGGAGATAAAATATATCAATGCATAATAATGTTACAATGAGAAGTCATGTTTGTTAATTGATCATATGGTAATGATAAAATACCAAGGGAATAAGGGTCATATAACCAAGTCGAAATAATAATTATATTTATTTGAGTTTCAAAGATAACAAACAATCATCAAATAAAAAATAAAGGAATCCATGTGAAATAATTGAAACCATAAGAAAATTTTTGAATAAAGGAAAAGAATGAGAATAATCCATAAGAGAAATTTAAAGAGAATGAAACCATGTAAAAACACATAAATCATAACATAATGGTTCATGCAAAATAAATAAGTGAAATAATTTTTGATAGGTAGTCAAAAATATAATATATATAAATGAATCACCAATATGATCCAAATCATGTAAACTAATGATAAATAATATGAGAGATAACTATGTTGTGTTCACAAATACTAATAGATCAAACCACAAATGTCATCCATCGCATCTGATACATCTAGATGTTGTTGAATTTTGATGTTAGTTAGAGTCTCATCAATCTTCACATGAAGTCATGAAAAGTCTTCCTTCTGTATCATCTCTATCAAAAAACTAGGTGTATTAAAAGAAGATTTATGCTTATGTGGTATGTCCTATGTGGGATAATTGATGTGAAGAATATGTATCTAAATATTAATGGTATATGTATATCTATGAGGAGATGAAATTGGTGGATAAGGAAGAGCCTTCATCCATGGGTGACCTATAGTAGGAAGAATCATTAGTGCCAATGTAGACTATGGAAAATTTTAGAGATGCTACTGAAGCACTCAACATATATCATTATAATGCGTAGAACATTGATGCCAAAGATAATAGACTTCCCCATATTTAAGGATGTATAATGGAAGTAGATTGGGAGGTTGGATAGTCTTATATTTGGGATATGAAATCATTGGTTTTAGTGTATTAATGTACTACCACATTTTTTAGCAAAGAGCAGAAGAATGGTTATTTTTTCTATGGAAGCAACAAATATGTATATTAGTAGACTATGGAGGTCTACAAGCTGAAGTGGTAGAGGAAGAAGCCTTTGGTTACTAATTTCAATGACAATCCTTAGTACAATGAACAACAACTATATTAATATCATAATAAGGATCATCTACCTATTGTGTGGCTAAGGGATCAAGCTTAGGTAATGGTAAAATATCATCACCAAGGAAGGGAGAAGTTATAGTAAAAATTGGACTAGGCTCATATGTAGGTATGGCTGGTTATGTAGTGGGTCTAAGCAAAGTGGATAAAATCTATTGAGAAAACATACTAGAAGGAACATGATATCTAAAAAAATGATATGGTCATATCATGGAATGATACATAAATATACTCCTAAGGTTATACTTTGACTAGAGGCATAATACATGTGTAATCCATCTCTAACCTATGAATAGTAGTAGAAAAAATCATATTAGGTACTATAAGAGAATGAACAAAGAAAAGAGAACATAAATACTAAAATAAAGAAGAATGAGATCTAAGAAATTTGAAATTTTATCTTAAATAAATCTAGCTCAAAATGGGTCATCTAAAGAATAAACGTCATCATAATTAGGTGTATATAAGTTGATAGTACATGTTAACTATGTTATTGGTCAATGAAGCATCATAAATGGAATGTTTAGTTTTAATTAAAATAACTGGTATGCCATCAAAATGTTACTTATGGGATCAAGGTTAAAGAAAAGGAGGATTTTTAGCAATGATGTTAGGGGATAGATCAAAAATTTTGATCCTTAAGATTATCTCATTGGGTTCATCATCATCTAAGTCTAATAGGTTAAGCGGAATATTTTTTATTAGTTTTGGATGACCATTATAACCTCTAGTAGAGTTTACTAGATAGTTAAATTGTTAGGATTATCTAAATAGAATGATAGGTAAGGGTTCAAGGGTGGGTATTTTAAAAATACCTCATTATTTTGATTGTTCAAAATACCAGTGATTCATGTCCCTTTGAAGTTTGAGGGATGTTTTCTTGAGGGATGGAATTTGGAGAAAGAGTAGAAATAATATCAATGGTATGAGAATTATGGTCAATTTGTGTTTTTGTGAGTGTTTATTGTATGTTTATTAGTTCTCATGCCCAAATTCTATGAGATGGGATGAGGAGGTCTCTTGAATAAAGTGAAATGTTGAAGAGGTGTGATGGTTAGGTGTTTGTATTGAACTAATATAAGTAACTAATCTTTTCATATTATTCATGTTAACCAGATTTTCATCATTGGTGTTAAGGTCTATATGTTTTTCAATGTTATTGGTAGTAGGGGTAGGTTGCTCAATATTATCTTGTTGATTAGGAAGGGGATCCTTGTAGATAGCTTAATGAGCATTAACTAGGTTTAAAGATTGATTTTTAGTTGAAGTTTCATGAGATTTAAGTGATATATCATAAGATTGTTGATGTTTGCATATAATGTATTTGTGGTCAAAATTAATACCAAGGAGGAAGTCCATAGAAATATTTCTTAATTGTCTACAAGTTTTGAGAATGGCCCTAACTTGAATGAAACCAAAAAAATTTATTAGGATCATACCATGTATTCATATGAGAGTGGGGTAAATATCTCATGATAAAGGTCCTCTAAGACATTTTTGGATTTATAATAATGATAAAGGTTTGGGTACATTAGTATGATTATTTGAGAAAATGTGGGATTATGCTAATAATTATTGTTAGGTGGAGGAACATGATCCATTATATTGTTTGGAGAAAAGTCTTAGATGGTGTGTATGGTGTCATAAATGTCTATAACACCAACATTATTGCATGATAGTTTTTATGTTTGATAAGAAGCAAGTTACCATTGTAGGTTTGGGAGGTTCAACTTAACATATGAGAAAATCTTGGCATTTGGACTAGTTAAGAGCCTCTTCTAAAGTTTTTGGGGAGAGATTCCTAACATGATATTGTAGTTTAGGGTGGAGTAAATTTGTAAGTAGGTGGAAGAGGTTTTCATCTACCATATTGTGCTCAAATTTCTTAGATAAATCTCTCCATTCCTTGATGAAAACTTGTGATGTTTTGATTTATAGTTGTTTACAATTGATGAAATGAGTTAAGCTATTTTTGGGAAGATCACTAGTTTGGAATTCTTGGACTAGTAAATTAACCAAGTCTTCTAAGATAGTAATGGAGTGGGTTCTTAGTTGTTTATACCAATATAAATCATCTCTTGAAAGTGTTTTATATAAGAGTATAGTGTTATTAAAATTATTAATCTTAACTTAATCTTTGTAAAGGTTGTCAAATGTTTTTAAATGTAGGGTAAGATATGTAGATCCATTATAAGTGATGGTGGGAGTGATACCTCCTATGTCCATGCTATTAATTTGAGGTACAAGAGGTTAATTTTTTAAATGTTTGATAGTTTTGTTGATAAGTTAGGGTTTTTGTATGTGGTTACCATGTGAATACCTAAGGGGGAGTGGGATGGGGGGGCATTAGTATTTTTCACTCTCCATTGAGCATGGTGGGGCCGGTTGTTGAGATGTATTAGGTGATTTTGCATTTGTATCATTGGAGTTACATTATTATTTTGAAATATATGCATTTGGTTAGGATTTTGTACTAAAAATTGATTGGCATGAGTGTTATTTTGGCTAGTGGAAGTAATATTTGATGCATTAGTGTTATGTGAAGTGTTAAGAGCTTGATATGAACTATGAGTGTGAGATGAGGTAGTGGTAGATGCTGCACTAGTTACATGAAAATCATTAGTATCTTGAGATGAATTAGTAGCATAATAAGAATTAGTATCATGAGTTGCATTAGTAGCATTATAATCATTTGTATCATTAGATGTAATAGTATCATGGGTATGTGTGTGGGTATTTTGAAGAGCCACTCTAAAGGTTAAACCTACCATATTTATGGAAATACTTTGTATGGATGTAGAAAAAGACATAAATTATTATGTCATAATGTGATAAGTAGACACAATAAAGGGAAAATGTGTGGATGAAAATAAAGGGTTTGATAAAAATCCTTGGGAAAAGTTAGGTGAAGGTGATTGAGGTTATCCTATATAAAGTCCCATCATGAGGTTATAAATTAATATATGACCTTCTCCTTTATGTTGAGGATTTTCATTGATGAAAAATATAATTTCATCCATATATTCAAGGTCACACTCATCTTCTATTGAAAATAAGGGGTTAAGTGTCATCAAAGAATAAGGAGTCCCATAGTTAATAGTGTGGGTGGTAACATGGACATTGCTTTTACCTATGTTAGGTGCCACCAAATAAATTTAAAGAAACCTATTATTATTTGTTAGAATCATAATGTTTATTTTATTTAATTCTTTATTATTATCAAATAATAAATTCATGATAAGGGATGGAAGCTAAAAACTTTTTATAAATGAGGGTCAACTAGTATGATACTAGGTCAAACTAGTCAAAACTATCTTGTAAAATAATAAACAAGGCATGATATAAGAGACAAAGTTAAATAGGTTAACTATGTTTTGAATATGGTTAAAATAATAGTATAAAAGACACACAATCAAATAGGTTGACTGTGTGTTGAAAGTAAACATAATAAGCAATCTATAAGAGACTGGGTCAATTAGGATGACTGTGTCCTATATAAGGGAAAACTAACTAGCCTATGAGAGACTGAGTCAAATAGAATGACTATTTTATTTAATAATGGAAAACTATAAGATGTATAGTTGAGTGGGTCTACTATGTTTTGAGGGTAAAACAAGTTTTACTAGTTATTACTTTGGATGATCTAGTGTTAATTAGTAGAGAAATTGAAAACACACACAAGCAACTAGGTCAACTCAATTGATCTAGTTACAACACATAACACAAACCTTATACCAATGCTAGCCAATACCATTTTTACATTAAATAATAAAATTATCAAAGAGTAAGGAATAATGCTTAAAATAGAAATGATATTCTATGTGGTCATTCCTTCATGGTTTAAATTATAATTTTAAAAATAAATGTGATGGGGCATTTGGATTTAGAAAGGAACTAGAAAGGTAGAGAAAAGATGGTTTCATGTTGTTAAGGCTTAAATGGATCTATATTGGTGATATTATTAGCTTGGTATTAGGACCTATCAACCATTTCATAATCCCACAGTGATAAGGGTGTCAGGTGATTTCCCAATATATACCATCAAGCACATATTTATACTTGGCAAAAAAACCAAGTTAGCTTCCACCTTGATGATGAAATATAAGTAGGTAGACCTTGGGTAGAATTGGTTTAATGATTTTTAATATTTTATGGTTTAGAAGTGTGTGAATAAAGGAAAAGTAATGTGACTAAATTGACAAATTAAAATTTCTTATTTAGTTAATGTGTGATAATCTAAGCAACCAACTAGAAAAATGAAAGATGAATCAATTACTAAAAAATTGAGTTAATTCCTTTGATTTAAGAGTATAGGGTTCATCAAGTCGATTGATTATGGAAATAATAAATAACATAATTGACTAGGTCAATTTTGTCTATTGAATCAAGGGCCAAAGAAACACAGTTGAATAAATTGACTATCTCTCCTAAGCAAGGAGCAAATATATAAATAAGTTGATCTAGTTGACTTATAATAGCCAAACACATCATAACCATGGCACACATAAAGCAATTAAGAATTAATAAAATCAATAATAATTAAAACATGGGGATTAAAGATAATTAAAACATAAAACAAACCCTCTTATAGAAAACAAATATTGTATTCACTAAAAGAAGTATGTTCTAATACAATAATCGATCCTGTCCAAATTTACTATATAGAGAGATGAAGAAAAAAGAAGGTGAGATCCTAGATATAATATGAAAACACTTGAAATTTTTTAAGTCAAACCTAAATTATAATATATTTCTTATATAGATAAGGATGGGGGTCACCTATAAATAGCATTAGGATCCCATTCTGGGCCATGATGGCCACTCATTATAGTTACAATCATAGTTCAAAATTTAAAATAAGAAAATACGTTCAAACTTGCAAAATATCTATGGGGGACTACTTAATTAATATGAGGAGGTAGATGAAAAGGTACCACTCCTAATTAATTTCATTTGGCATCCCTATCATCCAATGTGGTTTCTATGAGGTTAAACTCCTAGTCTTAGCACCCACTAGTTTTGATATGCTCACACAAAACCCCAAGTGGTACCTCCTCTTTTCCCCACTATACCTCCTCTATCATTCACCCAAGTACCTTTGACATCAATCCTCTTGAGAATCCTTACCTATTCATTCCCATCCACTCAATCCATATCATAACCTAGAGTCCTCTTGGTTCCTTCCTTGGGTGTGCCTTTATCAACAAGCATGGATACAACTATTAAGAGCATACCACAAGCAATAATAAGCCTCCCAATTACCACTCTAGTTGGCTCAATGCTTCCCTCAATAGCTCTAAGTATTCCAACATCAGACCTTATATATCTTATTATATTGGTTGGTTCATCTACTATAAAATTTAGAGCTAATGTAGGTAAGAGGTTGAAAAAGAAGAAGGAAACTCACATTCTAACTCTAGCTCTAAGGCCTTCTGCTCTAGTCCAACCTTCTCTATAGAAATCCATAGTCTCTACCCCTAGTCACATGACCTTATAACCTTGATCCCTAACCCCCTCTTTCTATTATTTAAATAATCATGGGATTATATTTTAACTAACCCATCTCATCCCTTTTATTTAATGACCCTTTCCTATAGGTGATTCCCCCTCAGGTCAATTTGACCCAAGAATAATGGTGGGTGGAGATGTTCCCATGGGCCTCCTATTTCATCCTTAATCCTTTCACACCCATGCCACATCTACCTTTACTTCTTTCTTTGTTTATCACATCTATTTCCTCCATATGACCTCTAACTCATCCTCCACCATTCACCATTATTTTAGCTAACCCTCTTACACCTCTCATAACTTGAGGAATAGTCCCAAGGTCATAGGAACCTAAGATGACTAACCATGGTGACCTTGATGTACAATGTAACTTTGAATGGGCCTTTAGAATCATGAAGATGGCATGATGTAGATATTTTTCTAGGAAATGAACCTAGTGGTTTGGTAGACCCATTAGGATCTATTCTCCCTTAATACGATGAGGACTTCCACTAGTTAAAAAGGGATGGTTGAGGACCCACTATCAATTCTCTTGGTAACTCATGATATGTCTAGAAATATCTTTAAAGACATGAAAATCCAATTTCAAATTTTGGAAGACCATGTGAAGCATAATTTTCCCATTAGACTTATTAAACATGTTAAGGACACCCTCTTACTACTATTTTCAATCCTTGGGAAAGTAGTGGAGACTCTGGATGAGATCAACATACTTATCTAATAGACCTAGGCCTACATGGAGAGAATTGCTAATATTAATGAAAATTTTAGGAATATTCACATGGTGATCAATAAAGGGATGTTCCCAGAGTTGAAACTAATGTTGGCCTCAAACTTGGGGTTGTATCATACATACATTACAAATATGATGACTGCTATGGAGGAATGGTTAGACATGGAATGCAATAAAACTAGACCCTTATAAGAGGGTAAGACAAATATATTGACCTACTTTAAATAGGTCAATATCAATATGTTATTCCATTTATATGGTACCTTGATAAACTATGGGGAAATCAGAGTCCACCTCGATCAATTTGACTAATTTATGAGGGAAAAGGTTGTTAAAGTGAACCAAGAAGGGGATTAGGTAGTGTTAGATCTATCAAAATAGTGAATGAAAAGTATTGATCATGTAGTTTAGGTCCAAGTCTAAATGGAGACACCCTTCCAAATTTAATGGAAGATGATGACTCAAGCCAGGATAATCTTTAGGGAGTCTCTAATGAACCTGACCAAGCTACACAAGGCATTTGACCTTAAAAAAATTGCATTAGAAGCTATGGATTATAGATTGAAGTATTTAGGATTTAGACCTTCTCATCTACCTTTTCATATCAATTAAATGGTGGCCTAAGGATATTTTATGGGTTTGAAGGGATTTTATTTTTAAAATTTTAAATTATGATTGTAATTGTAATAAGTGGCCATCATGGCCCAGGATGGGATCCTCATAGAATTTATAGGTGAGGTCCATCCTTATCTATATAAGGAAGAACCATAGTGTAAATTAGGGTTGACAAAAAAATTCTCAAAAGTGCTATCAAGTTATATTGAGGATCTCACCTGCTTTTTGCTTCATCTCTCTAGACAGTAAAGTTGACCTAGATCAATTATTTAAATAACACTTATTTTAATGAATATAATATCTATTTTCTTCAAGAGAGTTTATTTTGTGTTTCAATTTCATTTCATCCCCATGTTTAAATCATTATCAAGGCTATGCTAATTAAATTAATACTTTATTAATCTACATGTGCCATGGTTATGATGTGTTTCACTATTCTAATCATTATGTGAGTTCTTTCATTTCCCTTTTGTAGTGATGTTAATTTTTGTGTTTATATGTAAATTACCATATGGTGTTTATTATAAAATCCTATTAATAATAATTAGTGAGATTTTATATTGATGGCATACTCTTAGTTTCCTCAAACTCTTCCCACTGTATGTTTTTGGAGGTAGAAATTTAGTGAAACTCAGTCTATAGTGGTATAACTATGGTGGAATCATTTGGCTAAATTATCAATGCATTAATTCATTTTATATCTGGTAGCTCCCTTTTATAATTTACCCCTTCCCTCTCTTTTGTGTTTGTTTTTAAAATTAAACTACACTTTCCCATTGTGTTTAGAAACAAAAAACATAATACTCAAATTCTCATATAAATATTTGACCTATGTGTATGAAATTTAGATTGAAATTTTAGTGGTGATTGGTGATAGTGCATATCTTAGAGACTATTCATACATAATATATTTATGAATTCAAATACCTATACCTATACCTTAGGCTGATCCTAAATTAGTCCTAAAATGGAGGATAAAAGTTTGTAGTTGTCCCCACCTTCCCCTTTTTAGGGAATGCCCAATATCACGAGCATTTCATGAACTTAATATTTTTGAGTGAAAAATGGCTAGCACTAGAAGGAAGGTTGAGATTTATTTGAATACTTCATGATTGTCATTGATTTTGTTTCATGTGTATGTCAATATTATCTTAATGGAAATAAAGTGCCAATAATATTTGATTGTGAAGCATCTTAGAGACTAGTTTGCCTATTACTAGGGCTAGATCCCACCAAGGTAGAATATTAATTCCTCCCTTACTTTTCCATAAAAAACCTAGGATCAACCAACCTAGACCTACCATGATTCCCATCAATTCATCCCTGAAACCTATCTCAAATGTGTATACCAAGATGGCTTGGTCTGTTGGTTGTGACATTAATATCCTGAGAGTCATCCATGATTTACCCATGAAACTTGATAGGTTTATTACCCATTTCACCCCTGACATGGGATAAACCATAGAGGAATACATAATATCATAGAAAACTACCCCAAGGCTTCTAAATATAGAACATGAGGGTGTGTCATGTAGGCTCTTCCCTTTTACCTTAATGGAATCAACATATAATTGGCTCTTTAACCTTCTTAAAGACTCTATCCCAAGTTGGGACCACTTTAAAACTACTTTCCACAACCAATTAGGGAAAGTGACAGACCCCAATGTGTTATATGATCAATTTACTTTATTAAAAGGGATCTCAATTAACCCATTAGCAGCTTGAATGCTAGGTTTTAGAAGACGTATAGGTAGGTCATCATACTTTATTGACATAACCCTCAACTAGCACTTGAAATGTATAATAGTACACTAGACCCTTAGATATCCATGTTTCTAAGAAGGGATAAAACCATAAAAAACCTTTCTCCAACTTATGTAAGGGCCATCAATGTAGATAGGCAACTGAACCCCCAAGGTCACATGATGACCCCTACTCCCATTGTGCTACCATAGATTCTTGCATTGAAAGTATTTCCCAATGTTAATCAAAATGCTCCAATGTTTCAACCACTCCCTATAATTCATCAACTACCATTGGGTCATCCCACTTCAAACTAATAATTGGGTTTCATAAACCTAGGGATATATGAAGTCATTCCACATACTCAATACCAAATAATATTTATTATGGATAATAATACCCAAACTACACTTCAAGAGTCCATTGAGATAGAGTTATATGCCATTCATTGGATGGTACAAAACCTCAACAATGATTTCCTAGGGCTACAGAGGTAAGTGAGTAACTCTAATTTAGAAATTTAAAACAAAAAATTCACATATCAAAGACCAAATAAGAAATTTAACTATCCTCATAACCCCATATAACCTTCACCCAATAGGCTTCCCAAAATCAATATCTTTGAGATAGCCTTGCCTAATTAGTGTCAAGTGCATAACATGATAACATATGGAGAAAAAGACTTCACCTAGTTTGTTTTGATTTTGAAATATTCTAAAAGGAAATGGAATAATATGAGGTGGCCCCTAATCATCTTAAATCCTATAACTTGGGTAAATACCCTAGTACTACTATAGTGTTAGAAACCCTAGATTTCCCTAGCCAAGAAGAACATGAGCAAGAAAAGGGTAATAGTGAGATGAAAGTGTTTCAAAATTTCCAAAGGAGTAACTATATCCTCAATAATAGACAAAAATAATATTATGTTACTACCTCAACACCCCATAATAATGGTTCAACCCCACTAATCCAAAATGCTAGGAATGATCCCCCACCTCCAAGACCTCCAGAACCTAAGGCACTTATGGAGAGTCCACCAAAGTAAAGGAGGGTCAAACATAATCAAATATATGACAGATATCAAGGTGAATATTACCCTTCATGATTTTTCTCAAATCATAGTGCAATAAGATATCTTATTGAAATCTTTAATTCAAAAATTGACCCCACAGGCCCAACCAAAACCTAGAACAACACACACCAATGTGTTAAATGAAAAAAATAAGATGGAGGTAGCCCTTTTCATTTTAACCATAAATTTATTTGAAAATAACCTACATAAATATTTAGTATATTTATGATCCTAATCCAATGTAATGCCATCATGCATATGTGAGAAACTTAGGTCGGTCCCCATAAAGTTAGACACATTAATGGTATAGATTGACAAGTCATAAGTGAAAGTGATAGGTGAACTAATGAATGACCAAATATAGTTGGCATCCAAGCTTAGGATTCAACACATCATAAACATTCAAGTGGTTGATATTCCCAAATCCTATGGCATGCTCCTTAGCATAGATTAGTTTAAATCCTTGAATGGGTACATGGACATAGAATTCTCCCATATGTGGTTGTTATGGAGAAGATTAGCCAAAAAAATAAGGGTAGATAGAGAACCCCACATGAAACATATAAAAACTAAGTATAATGCCATCAATGAAAAGGTAAACCTAGTTTCCTTAGACCTAGCCATCTACACATTGATCACAAAGCCTCCCAAAGATCAAAATAGTCACAACCCAGGTTTGCTTGGCCTATGGTCTATTTATATAGACATGGATCATTCCAAATAAGGTATTAGGGCTAGTGTTCTGATTATAGATTCCCTATGGTAAAAACATATAACATAATATAGGTTTCAATTTCTATACATGATAACTTGGTAGAGTATGCATCTCTAATCTTGGGATTGTAATTTGCATTAAAAATAATGCAAATATACTAAGATTATTCAATGACTCTAACATGATGGTCAACTAGATCAAAAATAAGCTTTAATAAAAACTATCATACCTCCTAAGGTATAATCATAGGGCTTGGGACCTAATCAAAATGATTAACACATTTAATATCATCCTCATTCCTTGGGAGGAAAACCAAATAGTAGATACACTAACATCTATGGTAGCAAATATAACCCCATTAGATGACACTAATCTACAAGAATTCTTTGTGGAGATGATCTCATGTCCCTATATCCCAGATAATGTGACAAAACTTTAGGTCTTTGAGGATGACCAAAATATCATCCATTTCTTTAATAATGAGGGAATGTTTAAGGCACAAATTATAGATGAGAAAGATAGAGATAACCCTGAGAACTAGTTGGATAAGGATGGGATCCTAAATATTCATGTTAACTAAATCCTAAAGGGGATGATCTCACTGTAAAAATAATTTGATGTATTAGACCCAGCCTTCCAAGCTAAAGGACCCAAGTTTGAGGACCAAAAGCATCAACTCATCAACCTTGATCCTATAAAAAATCCCTAGATGGTTAATATGGGTCCTAATTGGATGAAACATGAATTATTAAAGCTATGGTTACTGTTAAGGTATAATGATTTGATTACCTAAGCCTATGAATATGTTTAGGTATTTGACTTGAGAGTAATCACTCATTCTATCCCCCTTAAACCCAACTAGAAACCCTTTTGGCAAGGACAGAGCCTAGTAAACCCAATCCTATATCTCTTGATACATAAATAAGTCTATAAGCTGCTATTTATTGGGATATTTTATCAACTTTCTACTCCACTTAGGTGGCCAACATAGTACTTGTGAAAAATAAGAATGGAGAAATATGCTTATGCATAGACTTTCATAACTTGAACTGGTCCTTGGATAAAGATAATTTTCCATTAGCCTTATTAGATGAGGTCATCTAAATGGTGAGTGGGTTTGAAAATATGTCCTTCTTGGATGGTTTCTCAAGATATAACTAGGTCTTGGCTAAGCCTGAAGACATAACTTAGCCTAATTTCACCAGCAAGTGAGGCACATTTTCTTATAAATGAATGCCTTTTGGGTTAATTAATGTTAGTACAGATTTTCAGAGGGAAATGGAATTTGATTTTGAAGGACTAATAGGTAAGTGTATAATAATATACATGGATGACCTAACTTTGTTTTCAAAATGTAGGTCATATCACATGCACTACATGGAAAAGGTATTTGAAAGATGTAGAAGGTATGGCATTTCCTTAAACCCAAATAAGAGCATGTTCAGTGGCACTGAAGGTAAGCTTATTGATCACATTACCATAAAACAAGGTATTTATATCAATCCTAAAAGCATATATGTAATTTTTAAACTACCTTTACCTAACAACAAGAAGGAACTAAAATATTTCTTTGGGAAAATCAACATTTTGTGTAAATTTATTTTTGGATTTGCTAAAATAGTAAAGTTGTTGAATGGAATTTTGAAATAGGATGTGAAAGTGGAATGGCATACGGACTCAAAGAAGGCTTTCCAATAATTAAAAGATTCTATTATGTAATCCTTATTCCTCATCATCCTAGATTATACACAAGATTTCTATATCTTTCCCTTTTATTCAAAGCACACCATTACCAATTACCTCACCCAAAGGTTAGAAGGATAATAACACCCCATGGATTTTATAAGCACTAATATTAAGGATTTAAATTTTAAATATTATAACTTAGATAATCATGCCTATGCCCTAGTTAAGGTGGTGAATAGATTGAGACATTACATCTTTCATAACAAAGTACACACCATTATCACAAACTAATCTATAAAATAGATGTTGGGATAGAATGAACTAGGAAAAATAAGAGGTTGATGGATTATGAAATTACAAGAGTACAACTTGGAACTCAAACTAGCCAAACTAGTTAGAGGATAGGGCCTTACTCAATTAATACTATGGATAGATTCAAGGATTATGGTACATCAAGTGGACCAAAAAAGGGTACTATAATTGAACTAGTATGCCCTAATCATCTACTTTATGTTATTTAGAAATGAACCGCAGGGACTCAACCACATAGAGGAGGGCCCTTCAATTAAAATCTACATAATATATGTTGAAGAAGGGATTTCTCCTTATAAGAAACCATGAAGGAATCTACCTTTAGTGTGTATCATAAGAAGAGGCCAAAGAGATAATGGTAAGTTTCCATTAAATATTAGGAGTTATCCACCTTGTGGAAAATGACATGGCCCAAAAAGTTCTTAGGGGAGGATATTACTAGCTTACATTATTCAAAAAATTTCACACCCATTCTACTTCTACCATTAGTTCCAAACCTTTGCTAAGAGAGAAAAACAAGCATTAATGCCATTGCATCCCATTTTGGAGTCTACACCATTTGAATAATGGGAAATGGATTTCTTAGGGGATTCATTAACCATAATTCATCAACCAACCATAAGTTCATTCTTACAGGCACATACTATTTCACCAAGTGGTCTAAAGAAGTTGTAACTAAAACAAGCACCACTGCCAAAGTCATCAAGTTCCTTGAGAATACCATAATGACCTATTTTGGGTTCCCCATTTATTTAGTATATGATAATGGTCTTACATTTCAATCCATAGGATTTAAGAATGGGATTATTATAATGGGATCAATTTTAAGTTCTCATCCAATCACCACATAAAAAGACATGGATTGGTAGAGTTCACTAAAAATAATTTGAATCATGCCATCAAGAAATCAACTAGAAAAAAACCCTAGGAATGTCACTCATTACTAAATTTTGACCTAGGGTAGACCGAACTAGGTATAAACAAGCCCCCAAAATATCTTCTTTCCTTCTAGTTTATGTATTGGATCCAATCATGCTAGTCATGTAAGGATGTTGACTTATAAGTTCATGTAAATTTCATGGAACTGGATGATAAGGGGAATTCTAGACTCAACCTAATTCAATTAAAGGAAGCTCAAGATGAAGCTCTATTAATATTTATAAATCACCAAGATACAATCAAAAGGTTGTTCGATAAGAGGGTAAAGATCAAGACCTTAAAAATCTTTAATTTAGTCTTAATGTGAGACAATGCTCACAAAAAGAAATGCCAACATTTGAAATTTTATCCCCTTTAGATTGGCCCATACAAAATAGACAAAATACTAGGCTAGAATGCCTTCTATCTCAAATATATCAAGGTAAATGAGGTACCACTTCTAGTAAATAGAAAGTTCCTAAAACATTATTTATCAGTTTCCCCTTTTAGTGTAGTTTCTAAGTAATATGAGCAAGGGTGGTAATGTATATATTAGATAGGTTTATTCTTCGTTATGTGTTTTATTTCCCTATGTTATCTTATTTTGTTTTGTTTTTTTCCTAGCTAGATCCCTCTTTATTTTATTATGTTACACTAACACCCAACCACTATAAATAGCTTCTCTAGGTGAAGGCCAAAGCCCACAAGGATTTATGAGAAACAAGAAGACCCAAGTTGACACCAATGATCTAAGATATTATAGAATGGTAATTAGAACTTTTCAAATTCTAGATCTAATCAACCAATGATATAACATAAAAAAATATATATTAGAATAACCCACACCCTAATAGACCCACCAAGCTACACTTAAAATAGTGTTTCAAGAAAATACTAGATTATTCGATCTAGTCAAATATTGGCTAGGTATTCATACCTTCTTCAAAATCCATTCACCCTTGGATTGGTCCCAAAGCCTTAATGAATGAGACTAATTAATTATAATATTTTGATAAGGAATATTGGAAAAAGATAAGAAAATCATGTAGAATCTAAATTTTGAGTTTGCCTTGAAAGGGTTATATAGGCAATATCCACTATAGGCTTTCTAGCCTAGTTGACAGTGGAGCAATGACATGAACAAGACCATATGCATATATATTAAGCTATGAAACTCATCTGTTAGTAATTAAATTCCCCATCCATTTCCCCTCTAAGCCATCAAGCCATCAACACCCTATATGAAGATTTATAACCAAGCCAACCTCGATTACTTGAATAAAATATGGGATTAAATGGGAAATGAAAATCACTCTTTACACACACTAATGGATATATATAAGGTGAAATCTCCTCATCTTTTATATTTTTGATAAAGATCCCTCTTATGATCTCTGTTATTTAACAAGGAAATTTAAAAAAAATGGTTGCGTTCTAAGTGTTTGTCATCACTTTCTCCATGAAAGTCACCATTTAATGTGGCTAACACAACTAATTTTATTAAAAATAGAGGACCCCTCTAAAAATTTCATGAATCATAGATTTAGGGTCATTTATTTTATTCTTATTGGTAACACCTACTTAAATCCTTAGAATATATAGCACCCTTATTTCCTTGAGTAGTAACAAACCTCATTTATTTTTAATATCTAAGGTATATTTCCTCTTTTATGAATCATGGAATTAAAATTGTAGAACCAACTCTAACATAAGTCCATAGACTTGTAAGATATGTTAGATCTTGAGAGAGCCTAATTGAATTAGAAGGCACCACATCATCTAGGTGTTAGAATATATAGTTCTTAGACCTATGAAAGATGTTATAACCTAGGACAGGTTGGCCAAATGAGAAGGTGACACATTTCTGAGTTTCAAAATGGAAAGGCCCCATACCTATTAGATATGTTAGAGCCCAAGAGATATTGACTGAATGATAAGGCACCATATCACTAAGTTTTAGAATGGCCATTCCTTAAACCTATTAGAGATGTTAGAGCCCAGGAGGGATTGGTCAAATTAGAAGGTGCCACATCACCTAGTTGTCTTAATGGATAGTCCCCATATCTATCAAAGATTTTAGAGCCTAGGAGATCCCAATCAAATGAGAAGGTGCCATGTCATCAAGTGTTAGAATGGATAGTCCCTAAACCTATTAGATATTTTAGATCCTAAGAGAGATCGATTTAATGAAAAGGTTCCACATCACCTATATATTAGAATGGCCAGTCCCTAGACCTATAAATCATGTTTGATCCCAAGAAAGCAAAACAAAATTAGAAGGTGGCACATCACCTAGATGTTAGAATGGCTAGTCCCTATCACTATCAAAGATGTTAGAGATTATGAGAGCTTGCCTGAATGATAAGGTACCATGTTTCCCAGGTATTAGATTATATAGTCCCCAAACCTATTAGATATGTCAGAGATTGACTAAATGAGAAGGTGTCATGTCACCTAATAAGGTATATGAACTATAATCTACCTAATTCTATAAGAAGGTTAAAATAAGGTGTGAATGAGGTTGAATAACCAATCAAGATGTGCCATATATCCTTAAATGACATATACTCTTTCTTAAAGGAATGACGTATAGGTAGGTCATCATACTTTATTGACATAACCCTCAACTAGCACTTGAAATGTATAATAGTACACTAGACCCTTAGATATCCATGTTTCTAAGAAGGGATAAAACCATAAAAAACCTTTCTCCAACTTATGTAAGGGCCATCAATGTAGATAGGCAACTGAACCCCCAAGGTCACATGATGACCCCTACTCCCATTGTGCTACCATAGATTCTTGCATTGAAAGTATTTCCCAATGTTAATCAAAATGCTCCAATGTTTCAACCACTCCCTATAATTCATCAACTACCATTGGGTCATCCCACTTCAAACTAATAATTGGGTTTCATAAACCTAGGGATATATGAAGTCATTCCACATACTCAATACCAAATAATATTTATTATGGATAATAATACCCAAACTACACTTCAAGAGTCCATTGAGATAGAGTTATATGCCATTCATTGGATGGTACAAAACCTCAACAATGATTTCCTAGGGCTACAGAGGTAAGTGAGTAACTCTAATTTAGAAATTTAAAACAAAAAATTCACATATCAAAGACCAAATAAGAAATTTAACTATCCTCATAACCCCATATAACCTTCACCCAATAGGCTTCCCAAAATCAATATCTTTGAGATAGCCTTGCCTAATTAGTGTCAAGTGCATAACATGATAACATATGGAGAAAAAGACTTCACCTAGTTTGTTTTGATTTTGAAATATTCTAAAAGGAAATGGAATAATATGAGGTGGCCCCTAATCATCTTAAATCCTATAACTTGGGTAAATACCCTAGTACTACTATAGTGTTAGAAACCCTAGATTTCCCTAGCCAAGAAGAACATGAGCAAGAAAAGGGTAATAGTGAGATGAAAGTGTTTCAAAATTTCCAAAGGAGTAACTATATCCTCAATAATAGACAAAAATAATATTATGTTACTACCTCAACACCCCATAATAATGGTTCAACCCCACTAATCCAAAATGCTAGGAATGATCCCCCACCTCCAAGACCTCCAGAACCTAAGGCACTTATGGAGAGTCCACCAAAGTAAAGGAGGGTCAAACATAATCAAATATATGACAGATATCAAGGTGAATATTACCCTTCATGATTTTTCTCAAATCATAGTGCAATAAGATATCTTATTGAAATCTTTAATTCAAAAATTGACCCCACAGGCCCAACCAAAACCTAGAACAACACACACCAATGTGTTAAATGAAAAAAATAAGATGGAGGTAGCCCTTTTCATTTTAACCATAAATTTATTTGAAAATAACCTACATAAATAT
>JARHVA010009929.1:212500-244689 GCA_037957365.1 Torreya grandis | reverse complement strand
ATTCACATATACTCATGCATAAGAAATATTACTTAGGAATACTTAGGATTATTCTACGATACTAATATTTAATCTTACTAAAATGACTAATTTATAATAATTTAGGATTAGTTAGGCATACTCATATTTTTACTTAGGTTTTAGTCATATTTACATGAGAACTCGATACAAGGTTCCATTGTCATTAGAAATGCTTGATTTTTTTGAATTCTATACCCAAGAAGACAAAAATACTATAGGTATCTTATCCAATTTATTGGGTCATTTATACCAAATTCGTTCCTACATAAATGGATATGAGATGATATGATAAATGAAATAACATTTCATATGGAAATCCCCTAACAACTATTAAAAATCCTAACCATGGGATTTCATCACTTAAAATTTTTGTCTTACCCTTTTGAGGAATTGATACAATTGAAACTAAAATTACTATATCATAAAATAAAAATTAAATTAAATATCAAATTCATATAATTAAAAATAACTTATCACTATTAATAACTGAAAACACACATTCACTACTTGGTTGTATAGGCACCTCTACTATACACTAACTACATATGACATTATGACTAAATTATTTACCATTGATTATAAATTGTCACATATGCTCAAAAGGTGATTAATTTTTTTATGATGACACATCTCCCTATGTGATTTAATATATTTCACTTGATCATATCTACATTACACCACATTATGCTTATATATGGGTGTTTTATACTAATGATTTGTAATCTCCATCCCTCTTATATAAAGTGGGAATACATTGGGTATATTCCACATATTATTAGATTAAAAAATATTATATAACTTATATTTCATATATTATTACATTCACCCATATTATATGACTCAAAATGGCTTAGAATACCATATTGACACAAAATTATCTAGATTAACACAAAATTAATATATATTGGGGACATGTGTGAGGCATATGTTAGAAATATTCTAAGTTCAAAACTCATAGTTCATATATTAAATGATCAAATTACATGGGTTATTATATTAGTGGCATATGTGAAACATTATAAAATCTCATGATTGATAATTCACATATATTATGACACATATTATATGACTTACATCACATAGGTTATTAGATTGAGTGATATATTATGTCATTAAAATATAAAATATACTAATACATACTTATATTACATAGATATATTTATATATACTCATGCATGTATAGGATTACTTAGGAATAATTAAGATTATTTAGGTATACTCATACTATGTCTGCTTGTAATGGTTGTCTTATAATTATTTGATGTTACTCAAGTATACTTATATTTTTAATTTGGTTTTATTTAGATTTGCATGCAAACCTAATATATGGCTACATTATCATAAGATTTTTTTTCTTTTTTAAAATTCTCTAGCCAATAAGAGAAAAAGACTATAGACATCTCCTCCATATGGATTGGGTTAATTCTACATATGACATATCTAATAAATATACATGACCATACTCCATGATAGGTAGAATACCACACACTTATATTTAACCTTAAAATATAAATATGGGGAATTTAGGGTTAAATTAGTTAGAGATAGCCTAGGGTACAAGGATGGTAGACTATCTCTAGAGTAGTTTAATTATTTACAAAAGTCAAACAAACATATACTAAATTTATTAGGCTAAGATATGTTAAAATCAAAAATACAAATATGATAGATATTTCAATAAAAATGAAAATAAGATACTTGGATGATTCTAATGCTAATACAAATCTAGATATGGACTATGAAAAAAGTGGACAAATTATAGATTCTAGAATAGTCACCTAATTATAGAAATTGTGCATTTATATCTATGTACACTTTCATTAACTTGGGATGGTTTTGTCAACACTATTGTCTAACTTGGACGTAGGTGTATAGTTTGAATACCTTCTAAAATGGGTGTTACCACCTGGATGCTTCTTAGTTCTATGTCACCTTCTCTCTAGTGTATTTATATTTATGTCATGGACTATTGGTCCTTGTCAAATAGAAAATAATGAGTTATTCATATTCATAGTGGCTATGGAAAAATGGTATAATGGGTGTAGAGAGGATTACATAACATGATTAGTCAAGCATTAGTCTAATAAATCAAAGGAAGAATGCATAAGAACAAATCAAATTAAGCCTATCTATTCACGTGGGAATTACAAAGGATGCCATGAAATATTTGAAAGAAAAAACATCATATTACCTTCCCAAATGGATTCACCATACCAATATGGCTCAAAATCATGTTCTCCCTTTATTAAGAGCTCTTGTATTCAACAACAATTGTGGCCAACTCCTCCAATATCTCAATAACACTCCAAAAAACTTAGCCTCGTGATATGTAACCATCTAATTTGCCTATCAATGAAGTTTTCAACTAAAATAAATAATCAAATGCAAAGGATTGTGAAAAAAATTGGTTATAACTTTACACAAATCAAGCTTTAAAATTATGTTCATCGCCTCTTTATTTATAGATTTTTAGGATTGGTCAGGATTAACCATGACCATCCATCTCAAGATTGAGATGTGTGGATAAAGATTAATTCAATTATATAATAAAATATATAAATATCCTTCATAATTATTTTGGAAGAACACACATTTAATAGCAATGGAGGGTCATTAATGAGGCATGGGAGACCCATAATCCAAAAAATTTATGCATTTTATGGCTTATGGATGCTACCGCATATGATGATGTCACCTAATGATGTAGTTAATATAAATCACTTTCCAATAAATATTTATTCAAAAAGTTTCATAGAAAATTAATTTAATGCCTTAATTTGGTTTAATTAGCCTAAAACATGATTAGTCAACTTTGGTGCAAATTTTGGCCCTTGGTGCACAAATTAATCAAAT
This sequence comes from Torreya grandis, assembly GCA_037957365.1. Lineage (NCBI taxonomy): Eukaryota > Viridiplantae > Streptophyta > Pinopsida > Cupressales > Taxaceae > Torreya > Torreya grandis. The sequence continues at coordinate 241,815 of JARHVA010009929.1, read as the reverse complement.
TGGTCAAAATGTCTTGTTATTGGATCAAAATTTGACAAGATTGGAATTGGAAGTCGATGTTAGATGCATTGGAACTATATTCCTATTTAAGATTTTTTCAACACAAAATAATAAAGGTACATGTCCCGTATAAGAATTTTGATAGAAAAGAGCAATCTATAGCACCCAAGTACAAAATTAGCATTTTAACTCAAAATAATATAATAAAAATTAGCTAGCCCATAAAATTAATTTCCCCATTTAGGAATAATTTTTCCTAAATCGACACTTTTAAATGACAAGTTTTAACCATTTAGGGTGTTTTATGGATTTTAGCCTAAAATGTGAATTTGAGTACAATTCGAGTAAGATTGACAATTTCAACACAAACAGTGTTAAGAATTGGATGTCTATAATGGGTATATGGTTTTGATCTACCTTAAATACCCATATATCAATGATATCTACCTACATAACCAATACTCTAAAAAGGGTCTTAGAATTATGTAGTTCTCTTCTACATGTTGGCTTGTGAGTGAATCATACAATGTGTGATAAGTAATTATAACAATGTCCTAACACAATTTTATCTTGGAAAATATATATCTTGGGTTATTCCTTCAATAATTCATACCCTTAGATATGTTTTCCCTATGATTAATATGAAAATAGGATAAAATAAGGAATCTTTGCTCACTTGAATGCTTGATTGAGTGCTTTTTATAAGTTACCTTGTGAGTTATTAGGTTTTTCTAGGTTCTTTCTAGGTGAGGAATGAATGAGAGTTGATATCATATTTATACCAATCCTTTTAGACAACATCCCATATTAAAACACTTAGTGCAACCTTTAAGATATGTTTACTTTGTAAATTGGAGGACTTTAGGGCATTGGACACTTGCATTGGGATATAACACTTGTGTTAACATATGTGTTTGAATGAGATACAAGTGTCTACACAATTAAATAAAATCCATAGGTATAAAACTTAAAAATATGGAAGATAAGTAGGTTTATGACATTCTCGGCAAGATATAACATCTAGGTCATCAAAATAACAATGGTTAGACTAATATATATTAAACTATGCATAAATAGATGGTGTATATGAGCCTTTTGGTAATAAGAAAGGTATAAAATCTAAAGGTACATCCATGATATTTATTTCTCAAATGTACAATATTGAGGTTCTATATAATTCATTATAAGTGTCTACATTTCTCCCCCTTTAATCTAGTAATGAAATTGATAATTTAAAGGAAAAAGAGTGTGTACATGGGTGTGTATAACACACCTTATCTTTGCTTGAGTCCAACTTTAGTAATTTGATGGTAATTAAATTAAAACCAAGAGAATATTATAATATATAATTAGTTAATTTAATCTAAAATTAAAAGCATTGAAATAATTAAAATTTAAAGTATGTTTTAAAATATGCTTGTGTATCGATGCAAACATTTTGCCTTTTGTAAATTTTATTTGAAAGATATATCATTATGAATCATTAAAAATAATATTAACAAAAATATAAATCTAGAAATTGGATATATCTAAAGAGATAGAGATAGATTGGAAGGCACATTCCCCTAACCTTATAAAAAATATGAGTTTCCACTCGATAATTGAGATTAGCTCAACCACGAAACCTAATTATACTTATAACCTGGTGAGTGTGAGTGAACCAAGTCAACATACACTATAAAGATAGTGATGATGGATGATGAAATCAAGTCTAACCTATAAAATTATCAATATTTAATGATTTAATCACTTCAACCATACAAAAAAGAAAACTAACTACTATAGTGGATTGGTTCAATGCAATCTTTAACAGTCCAACTTAGTGGGTGGTGATAGTCCCTAAAAATATTTGGAATCTAAAACTAATTTTATTTTTAATTATTAGGTGCACATTCCATAGCATATGTAGCTTAGATATGTCTCATGTTGAAACTATGTATAACAATGGTATTGATGTATATAATTCTACAAAAAATATGTATCTAAATCATATAACTATGCAATTTGGCTAATTTGAAAACTATGTGCAGAAAACATGTTTACAAAACATGCCCCCACTATATATGGAGACATATGAAAACTAATATAAGTACTAATGTGGAACACATGTTTCCAAAACATGCCCCTAGTATAATCTGGGTATGTTGAATATTTAATAAGTGGGAATAACATGTTTTCAAAACATATCACCATTACAATCTATATATGTGAACCAATGTGGAAGTCACGCCTCTATTTTTAGGTGAGATTAATTAGAATCTAGTAGTCTCCTTACCTCAAATGGCTAATATAATTGTATAATATGTGTATGAACCATGCACCATATATAAGGAACATGCCTAGGTATATATATCATTGAAGCACAAAGAATGCCATCACACCAAATCCTAATATGCATGATGTAGATAATGGAAAAATCTAGATAGTAATATTATAATCTCAATAAGAAATTAATCACACACATAATATAACTCAAAAGCAAATCAAAATACAATGGTCCAAGGATACCTAAATCAAGGGGCATATTCAATTGCTTCACAATCAATGGGACATGACTTATTCAAATTTCCATAAAGAAATAATGATTTTTTAAAATGTCAACATTTAAAAAGTAATGACATATTCAAATCTCAACAAGGAAAACAAAGGCACTAAGGACAAAAACAATGGAACATATTCAAATGATCAAGAGATAAATACAATATCAAGGAAAGAAACTAAAAAAAGTGCATACATGAAATCATAAGTAACTAACATAAACATAACATAATAGTCCTTATATATGTGTGTCAGAAAAAAAAATTAAGTACATAACATATCAACTACAATGTGAAAATTATATGAATTAATAAAGTCATGTGTAGTATATGATCTCAAACATGATAATGTAAAATTACCATATAATTATATAACCTAGATGTATCATGATCATAGATGTGGGAACTACCAACATCCTAGTGAAGTGAGTAAAGAGAAATCCCAAGATCAAAAAATTCATAGATAATGTATTTGTGTATTCCTGAATCACATTCAAAAGATATGTGAACACGTGTATATAGGAAATATTTATATTCCATCTACCAACATGAAAATGAGGACATACATTCCAAGTAACTAATAGGATATGTATATAAAAAATATATTTTTGGATTTTAGAAGTTTTTTTATTTTTTTGGTATTTTTGGAATACTTGTGAGGACCAATTAAGGAAGTCCTCATCATAAAAATATGTAGTATCACTTCAGGCATATTTAATTCTTGGTTTGTATTGATGCATGTCCACCTTTTTGATGTTTTTATGTAATGATATTTTGGTAGTTGTCGATGGTGATGGATGGCCATGTCTATCATGGTGTAATAAAACATCCCTACCCATAATAGTAAAGGTGATAAACATATCTTTATTATTGAATGTTTTAATCCAACCAGTGAACCAATGTTGTCTAAATTTTAATGTCAAATATTGATATCTATATAGTTTCCATGTGATCATGGTGATTACCTAAGGTCCACATGATATTGGTAAATTTATGTACCCAATATATTTTAGCATTAGTAGAGAGTATATTAATCTAGTTAACTTCTGTCCCAATTGTTGAAGAAATGTAGTGATACACAATGTATCCCAGTTGTTCCTATCATGTTTGAGATGTTAACAATAAAATCCATAAATATTAGTAATAATATTTATATCTTCATGCCTTTTTCCCTTTGTAAGATGGTTTTAATGTGAATTTATGGAAGTGGTTTGTCTTTTTATCTTCTCAAGCACAATTTGTATGTGTTACTCATTCCTATTTTTTTAAAATTTGGTTTTTAAATGTTTAATAGTGACTTGTATGATGTAAATTTATCTGATGATAGTTACAATATGGAAACCCTTACATAGGATCAAAGTTATTACTTGATCTTTATCTATTATAAGGTAGAGATATCATCTTATGTTCAAGTAACATGGAATATATTATATCTATAGTATCTTGGTTTAGTATGATCTTTAGAATATCTTGTGGAATCTTATGAGAGACCTTGACATTATTTACATGTTGTATCTATATTTTACACTTGTATGGTTGACTCAATGTGTGAATTCAAGATGGGTGTATGGAATAATAAATGTTTACATGTTAGTTTTCAATTTTTTATTTTCCCTTATCTTTATTTGGTTTAATATCCTCTATAAGTGAGTTTAGCTTATATGTATCGAGACCTCTAGGTTCACATAGGTTATGTAAAAGATGTTCAAGTGCATCAGAATTAATTTTTCACTATGTCTCACCTATCCAATCATGGGATAGATGATAATCACTATCATAATAATCTAGAAATGTCCATATTTCTACTTGGTGTTGATGAATAAAGGAATATCAAATATTGGAGGTAATTAGTATTTTTGTATCATTGGATCCTTTGGTATTGATTATTTCTCTTTAGCCATATCTATGTGCACTTTAGTGTTGTATTCCTCATATAGAATATCCTTATATATAGTATATTGATTTAGATGTTAAATTATGTAAATATTAGTGTGTGTATTACTCAATTGGTCAACAAGGTCATATCGCTTAGATTTGATCTTAATATTTGGCTTAGGAGGTACATGTTATATATTGACATGTTAGATTAGGTTGGATACATTTTCCTTTACAATTAATGTCTACAAGGACTATGGAATCCAATATAATTTATGGGTGAATAATGGGTGTAGCAGGGTAGTTATCACTCAAATAAGATCTAGGTGGAACAAATGGTTGAAATAGTGCATATTGGCATTTGGATATTAGATCTCTAGTATTGCAAAAGGAATTTTGAAAAGACACAAGTATTATTTTTTATTTAAAACCCTCTCATTGTATTAATGGATTTACTTATTTATGTAGATGATACCTTGGATTGTTATGGTAAAATAGTAGACTATTGATACAATTACAAATTTAACATTAAATGAGTTACACATGCATAATATTGAGCATGTGGATAGAAAAGGAGATTTGATTTATAACTTGTAAAATATTTTTAAATTAGAAATAAAAAATTGTAACAAAGAATCAGGAAACCCTAAATAAAAATCTAGGGTTTTGTGAATGAAATTGTCAGGTTCACCAAAATTTCAACTCTAAAATATAGATATGGAGAATATAGGGTTAAAAGTGTTAGAGATAACCTAGATCAAAATGATTGTAGGCTATCTCTATAACATTTTAATTATTTAGAAAACTTAGATAAACATTTACTAAATTTAACAGTGAACTTAACAGAGGATTTTATAGCTGAGGTTACTGGGCTGCCTATCGATGGAATCAAATTCTCCAAACAGACAAGCATTTCGAATGAGGCCTTCTGTAGGTTCCCCAAAATGGAAGTGGAAGAGCAAAAACTAGTCAAGAACTAGGATTTCTTTGAATTGGATCAGATTAAAGGGATATGGAGGGATGTCTTAAGCTACATAAGGGAGTACTTCATTCTGGACGGAAGAAGTAAGTGTGTGCACAAATTCCACTTTGTCTTCCTTAACCATTTTAGGCACAAGGTTAGTTTGTCTTTTCCCTTTTATCTACGTTTCTCCTTGGTCCAAAGTTTATATGCTCATATGAAAAAGGAAACGCACCCTATCCGTCATGAAGGCCTTATTCTATTAATTGAAGGTTACTGTAAGAATAATGCTATGGTTAAGCACCCTAAACAGGGGAAAAACAAGGAGTCAGGGAACAGAAAGAGTGAATGTGTTACTAAGAAAGGCAAAAGCAAGCTCCCTAGTACTAAAAAGCAGATTGTAGAAGAAGATATGGAGCGAGAGAGTATTGATAAACCCAGTGAGGAAAACTTGGAGGAAGAAGAAGAAGGAACTAAAAGTTGGGCTACAAACTCTAATGAGGATGAAGAATGTCTTGAGAAGAATGAAAAAGATGATGTCAATACAGAGGAGGATTCTACTAATAGAACTGAAGACACTGAGGAAAACCAGAAAGAGGCGGAGTCTGATTTTGTCCAGGATGACCCTATTGAGGACCCAGCATCAAAGAACGAAAAGGAAACTACAGGGCAGGATGATAATCAAGATATGGAAATGGAAATTCAAAATGGAATTAAAGAGTGGGAACATAAGGGCCGAGAAGATATCACTGAAGAAGATAGGAACAGTCCTAATAAAAATTTTGAGGAATGGAGAGGGAAAAAATTGAATGATGAAACACATACACCAATGAACTGGATTAATTGCAAAGCAGAGGCATCTTCTCAATTTGATTCTTGGATGTGTAGGGAGGTTATGGACCTCAAAAGGAAAGTGGAAACAATGGAAGATACCCTAAAAGAGGTATGGAACAAAATCAACAATATGGATAATCAGATAGGAGAGATCCCACCCAAGCTCAAAGCCTATGAGAAAAACCTCTAGGAACTAGTTAAGGACAATAGAAGGAAAATGGAGGAAGCTACGTCCAATATTTGTGCTACTGCTATCAATATTGGTAAAAGAGCCAGTGAGGAGACTAAAGCTCTGGAGGGACCCAGCAAAAGAAAGAGACAAAGTACTAGAAAGAAGGTAACACAAAAAGGAGTAATGCTGGTGGAAACCACTACCCAGGATACTGTTTTGAAAGAAAAAGAAACAATGAAAATGATATTGGAACTGGATGAATAATTTGGTTCCTCTTTCTGGTAAAGAATCTAGTCTAGTTCTTTGTTTTCTTGTTGTCTTCCTATGTCTAAGGTGTTGCCAGATCTCTATTTTTTTGGGTTGTGACCGGTTGTCTTTTCGGTGGTTTCAGGTCCATTTAAAACCTATTTTTGCTACTTCCTTGTGGTAGTTTTTAGACTTTGTCTGTGTTTCAGTTACTCTATCTTTTTTCCTTGTACTAGGGTTTTGGGGCCCCTTCAAAACCTGCTTTTACCATAATCTAAAACATTTACTAAATTTATTATGTTGAGATATGTTAACATTTGAAAGTACAACTTTGCTAGATATTATAATAATAATTAAAATAAGATACTTAGCTAGTTTTGATCCTAATATAGATGTGGATCCAAAATAGGTATAAAAAGGTCTAGATATAGATTATATAACAATCACCTAATTATATAAATTTTTCCTTTGTATCCATATAAACTTATGTCAACTTGAGATGGTTATGTTAATATTATTATTTAACTCAGATGTAGGTATCTAGTATGGAATAACTATTAAAATTGGTTGAGATAACTTAGATTATTCTAAATTATTTGTCACCTTCACTATAGTGCATTCAAATTTAGATCATGAAATGTTATTCCTTGTCAAATATAAAAACCCTAGTTCTTCATCTTCATAGTGGTTGTGGTAAAAATTAGATAGTTGGCACATAGTGTTGAGCTACCATAAATACCCCTATATCAGTGAGTGCTACTTGCATATCCAATACTTTGAAAATGCCTTAAACTTATATAGTTCTCCCCTACATGTTCATTTTTGTGTGAATCATATAATGTGTGATAAGCAAGTACAATAGTGACATATATTATAACTTGGAAAATATATCTCTTGAGTTGATCCTTAATTACCTCATACCTATAGATATAATGTCCCTTTTATTGATATGGAAATAGGATAAAATAGGGAATAATTTCTCACTTGATTTCTTGATTGAGTGATTTTGGTAATTTTACTTATGAGTTGATAGTTTTTTCTAGTTTCCTTCTAGGCAAGGAATTAACGAGGGTTGATATTATATTTATAACAATATTTTTGGATAATAGTCTTCATTAAATGACTTGGGCTAAAATTTAGGATATGTTTTATTTGTAAATTGGATGAATATAGGTCACTAGATACTTATGTTGGGATAGGACACTTGCATTTGCATGTGTATCTGACTGGGATGTAAGTATCTAGGAAGTAGACCCCCAAATTTGGTATAAGCCTTGTTTATACAATGATTTGCATGTGAATTTACATAAATATAATCTTAATGGTGAAAAGGGAACTTATTGGAACATCTATTTTGGTATTATGTATTTTTTTACTTTTTAAAATTATGCAGTCTTATGTTCTAATATTTTGATCTTTACTAGCTTCATCATATAGATACCTAATCATGTTCTCTTGAGTTTATTATTTTTTTATTTCAAGACATTTCTAGTAATCTCTAATAAGGCTAATTATTTGTATGTCTATAATTACTATAAATTTTTTATCATATATCTTAGGTATATTTTAGAATGCACCAACCTTTGGTGTGAATTATTTTACCCTTTCGATTATTATTTAGTTAGATTTTGCATGTTAATGGTTCCTTAATTCATATTTAATAACCATATATATACAAATCCCTTAAGAATATTTTATTTAAAATCCCTCACTTATTAATAGGGACACACCAAGAGCACACAAACATATAAGTTACTATTATTTAAACTCTTGTCATCATTAAAATTAACATTTATTATTAAAACATTGCACTTTTGACCATCCTTTTATGGACACTTAGCTCATGGTCAATTACATAATTTTGAAACATTATTCCTCTACTTCTATGTATATTAATTTTATCCTTAATAAACTATGATACTTTATATTTCTATTCATCATTTAAAATAGCCTAAACTCATCCATTTAATTATTCACACTTATAACTTAGTTGTATCTACTTCTTAGATAAGGCCAATCCTTTAGGACTATCCCATTCACAAGTAGTGTTTAAATTTTATGGTTGTATCTATTTAAATATGAATTTAAATATGTATAGATATCTAGGGTTAAGGTGATTAGTTAAATTTTACACAAGGATGTTGAACTAACCTATTAAATAGGCCAATTAATATAAAACTTAGACAAATAATAATATGAATGTATATAACTAAGATTTCTATAAATAGTAAAGTAATAATATTAATAGATATTAAAACACAATGGAAACACATGATAATTAGATGGTTTATTGTAAGTGTGTAGGTTTGGGTAGGAATAGATTAGAATTTGAATGGAAGATGAGCTTATAATAGTCATCAGATCTATCTGGCCTCAAATGCTTACATCAAATCTAGATAATTATGTCAACATAATTATCTAACCCTACCAAAGGTGTCCTATACAATATACTAACTTGATCTAGATGAAAAAAATAGAGCCTTATATTTTTTCTAATGTATTCAGATCATATGCATTGGATGTCACTCTTTAGCAACCGATCAAACCCTATATCTTCATGCTCAAATTGATTATGGGAAAAATAGGCTATTAGGATCAAAATTTTAAGTTTCCCTAAAGACTCATCCTATCATTGCATGTTGCCTACATAGACAAAACTCCAAATATGGCCTTAGACTTATGTAGTTATCCCCTATGTGTCAGTTTATGTGTCCACACAAATGTAAAATTTAATAAGCACATGCATACAATGACCTATCTTGTAAATTTGGAAAATACGTCTCATGACTTGATCTTTGAATGATTTAAACCTATTTAAATAATGATCCTATGATTGATATGGAAATAGGGATGAATAGAGTATGTTTTATCACTTGAATTATTGATTGAGTGATTCTTGGTACTTTACGTTATGAGTTGTATATGATTTTTAGATGATAAATGAATGAGAGGTAATCTTATATAAATAGCAATCCCTTTTTGAAATATCTAACATTAAATAACCTATTCTAACCTTTAGGATACATGTATTTTATAAATTAGATGAATTTTGGGAATTGGACACTTTGTAGGAAAAGTGGAAACTTGTGTCAATGCATGTGTCTCACTGGGATGCAAGTGTCTAATAAGTTATAAAATAGATACTTGTCCAAAATTGGTAGTAAAGGATAATAATTAGATTTAGATAATTTCTCATAATATATAAGGCCTGGTCATCAAAATAACAATGTGCAAACTAAGAGATAAATAATGAGACATAAAGAGCTAGTGAACATATGCCTTTCGACAATAGACATGTCTTTAATTGAACGGTATAACCATGATAGGTATTTTCCAAATATAAAATACTGAGGTAATATATAAATAATATTTTGGTATCTACATTCCCCACTTTAATATAATAATAAAATTTCTATTTCAAAGGAAACAAATTCATTCATGGGTGTGTGTAACACACCTTGTCTTTGTGTGAGCCTAGCTTGAGTGTTTTACTGGTGATTGACCTGAAACCAAGATCATGTTATAGTATATAATTAGTGTATGAAATTTTGAATTTAAATATTTTTAATTTCTTAAAATCAATAAGATAAATGTTAGGTGTACACCTATTTTTCAATGCAATCATCTTACCTTTTGGCAATTTGATTTAAATGTATTCTTCATTATGAAGTATTAAATATAAGACTAGGATAACTCTAAATGTGGAACCACACACACACACATAGACACACACACATGCACACCCACGCACACATGTGTGCATGTACACACACGCACGCACACACACACACACACACACACACACACACACACACACACACACACACACACACACACACACACACACACACACACACACACACACACACACACACACACACATGGACACATTCCCCAAACCTTGGTGTAAAGATGAGCTATAACACAACCATTGATCTTGTTTCATCTCAATTGTGAAACCCAAATATGTGCATGATTTGGTGAGTATGAATGAATTAATCAACTCACAATATATATCTATTGATGGTGAATGATTTAATAAAATCTAAAGTATAAGTATGGTAAATTTATATTATTTAATCAAATCAAGCTTATAAATTTGGTAAGATTGAGTGATTTAATCAACTCAACATTCCAAAGGTGAACCAACTACTCCAGTAGATTAGATTGATAACTATCCATAATAATACATCATAGGTATGATAAAAATCCATAACCATATTTGAAATTTGGACAATCATTTGATTTTGAAAATTTGGGTGCCATTTCATGGCATATTCACTTGATATATGTTTAAAGCTAAAATCTAGGTATGATAACAATGCCAATATATAGAATGTTTCCAAAAATATGTATCTGAATAATATAACTATTGAATCTTGTGAATTTTAACTTGGTGAAAGTGTGGAGTACATGTTTATATGACATAACCCTATTAAATTTGTAAAATCTGAGAATTAGTGGAAATGTGGTGAACATATTTCGATCAGACACCCCTAATATAATCAGGAGATGTTGAGTATTGAATAAGTGTGGATATTACAGCCTTATTTACATTCCCACACTATAATATTTTAACTTTTAAAATGAGTAAGTCATGCCTCTATGACTTGATCCCTCTAATATGCCCCCTCTTTTTAAGTAAAGGGAGTTATAATCTAGTATTTACTTTACCATAAATAGATAAGATAATTCTATAATTTATGTAAGGATCATGTAAATATAGGAGTAACATGTGTAGGTATTTATATTATTGTGTTACATAGTATGTGATCATGTAGAGTCATATGATGCATCATATAGATCACGGAAATGTCTAGAAAGTAATAATACAAGATAAAAAAATCAATCAACAACTGACAAAATCACTCAAAAGAAAAGAAAAGGAAAATGGTCCAAGGATACCTCATACAAGGGGCATGTTCAAATGCCACAAAATCAAAAGTACATGACTTAGTAAAATGTCCAAAAAGCATAGAAATGACATATTCAAATGTATACAAATAACATAGAGTGACATATTAAAATGTACACATAGGAAAGTAAAGACACATGGGCCACAATAAATGGAACATATTCAAATTATAAAACAAGAAATACAATGTAAGATAATAGAGATAAAGGAACACACTCAAGGAAGTGAATAAATGAAATAATAGAGTATAGGCAACCAAAATAAACATAGCATGCTATTTCCTAACATATGTGTCTAAAAAAATTTAAGTCTATAGTATGTCAAGTACACTATGAAATATATAAGAATGGGTATAGGCATGTGTAAGTATATAAGCTCAAAGTTTCAAAAATGATAGTGGTAAGTACTCATAGAATAATATAACCTAGGCATTTTATGACTAAAGAAGTATATTCCCCCAATGTACTTATGTCATGAGTGGAGGGAAGGCCCAATATATGTGTATCCACATATCATATATCTAGGTATACCTATATCACACTCAAATGAATCATGAGACATATGTTTATATATGAAAGTAAATATATGATATATACTAACATAGAACAAAAAACATAGTTATAATAAATAATAGAAGTAGGAACATGGTGGAAATGTTCTATTATTTCTCTCTCTATATGTATGTATGTATGTGTGTGTGTGTATGAGTAGTAATATTTTAATTTTTTCAACCTTAGATTGAATGATTTTTATTGTCTGGATCATGGTTAAATAGGTAAAAATGGTACATGACATGTTCCTCTTCATAATTTACATGTGAAGTAGAAGAACTAATACTGTCAGTCTCACCAAATGTTTAACCTTATAAGTTACGTAGGGATATCTAGGGTTAATGGGTTTATATTATATTTTACACAAGGATGGTGAACTAGCCTAATAATCATGCCAATTAATAGAAAACTCAGACAAATATTATTATGAATTTATACAACTGAGATTGCTAAAATTAATAAATTATAACTATTGAAAGATATTATAATAATTTGGAAAAACATGATACTTATATGGTTTATTGTACATGTTTAGGTCTATTCAAGAACATGTTAGAATTGGGATGGATAATGATCTCAGAACAATCATCATTTTTTGTGGTCTTGGGTGCTTGTGTCAAATCTAGATAGTTGCATCGACACATGTCTAACCCTATATCATGTGTCCTTTATAAAAAATTTAAAATAAATTCATGAAACCAACTAGAACCTTCTATTTTTTTTTCCTTATTTTGATGTCTTTAGATCATGTATATGGGTTATCACTCTTTGTCAAATGATTAAAACCTATCTATTCATCCTTAGAGTGACTATGGGAAAAATGGGTTGGTGCGCTCATGGTGTTAAATTAACCCAAATACCCCTCTATCAATGGTCACTACCTAAATTTAAAATAACACAAATAGTCCTCATACTTATTAATTTATACCCTATGTGTTGGCTTGTGTGTATGCAAGGATATAATGTGTGATAAGTAAAGACATGCAGTGACAACTTGTAATTCTTAAAAGTTTGGCTCATGAGATTCTATCTAAATGATTAAGGCCTATGGAAATACTAATTCTATGATATATATGGAAATAATGATGAATAGGGCATGCTTTCTAATTTAAATTATTAATTAAGTACTTCTTGGTATATGTCCTTGTGAGTTGTGTGTGATTTTCAGGTGAGGAAATAATCAGTTGATTTGATATTTTATATATACCAATCCCTTTGGGAAATATATCATAGTAAATCACTTATTTCAACCTTTAGGATATGTTTGTTTTTAAAATTTGTTGACTATTTTCAGTTGACACTTTGTATAAAATGTGGATACTTGCATCGACATGTGTTTGACTTCGATGTAAATGTCCAGGGAGATAGAAAATAGGTACATTCCCAAAACTAACAATGAAGAACATTAATTATTTTTAGATAATTTTGCATAGTATATAAGGTCTGGTCATCATAATAATAATGTTCATACTAAGAGATAAGAAATTAGGTAGAAATATATAGTGAATGCAAGCCTTCTGACAACAAATAGGTCTAGAAATGAAAGGTAGAATCATGATAGTTTTTTTCCAAGTGTACAACATTGAGGTAATATACAAATTAAATTTTGGTATCTATAATATCCTCCCAATAAATAATTTCCTATTGATTAAATTAAAATTCATGTAATGGGTCATCTCATATGTTTCAAGAGTCCCATCAAAGGAATTTACCACAAGACTACTATAGACACATATTTTCTACTCACTTTTTTACTAGATTGTTGGAACACAACTATCTACTAAGAGGGGGGGTGAATCAATAGATCAACTAAAATTAGTCCTTAAAATAATTTTTAAAATAGATTAAAAATAATATGCATATTAAATCAAATATGTAGAGATCACACATACACAAATACACATGACACTAGATGTATATGTGGAAAACCCATTAGGAAAAACCATGATGAGAATCGATGCTATAGTATACTATTCTAATCCAACCTCATTGGTTATAATGTTTAAGGACACCAATCGTAATGAGACACCAATCCTAATGAGACACCAATCCCCTAATTTAAGAGCACCAACTCTAAGGAGACACCCACTCCCTAATTTGATAACCCTCTCAACTTATCTGAAGGCACTAACCTATCAAAATTTTCTATGGAGCTACAATTATAATTTAAAAATTAGATTCACACATGAATGTATATCTCTGTTATTTGTTACAATTCTAATCTACAACTAAACATACTCTACACATTCTTTTTGTGCCTTTCTTCCTCTCTATTTTTGTCTATCCTTGTGTTCCTATGTCTGGATATTTCTCTATTTAACACACTTCATTGGATTCACCAACCACTTTGATCTTCCTTTCCCCCTCTAGTTTTGTGTTTATGATTTTTTATTTGACACACTTCATTGGCTTTTGCTCTCTACCTCCATTTATATTCAATTTGGCTTAATAAAAAAAATGTTCTAGCCTAATTTTCTTTTTCTTACGTCATATATATAAATAAATGATATAGGTTTCTATATCCTCTATGTGTTCATACTTGGACTACAACACATCATGCCAATTCTAAACTCTACTTCATTATAACTTGGACTGTAACTTTTCCACATCTCAATTCCATGCATCACGCTATAAGTATAGGTCTCTTTACTATCTATAGCATCTATTAGACTCAAGTTTTGATGCATAAGCTACTTAATGTAGATTTTATCAGTTGGATCAGTCAATCTCAATCTCTATGTTGAGATATAGAGATTGTACACAAGTTTTTACATGTTCTTAAAACTAACCATTTGTCTAGACATGACTTTAAACATTGATCATTGATCTTGACTTTGGCAGGATGATTTGAGGGTCTCTAAAAAATTGGCTCACATTTAAAACATGTCTAATCAATCATTCTTTGATAGGGTAATGCTAACTATCCAATATTTATACACTTTTAAACTTTCGCTTTGTCATATTTAAAATGTGCCCATTGATCTTCTTGATCTATGCTTTCATGTGCCACTGGATATCCAAAGATGCATGTTTTTTTTATCTATATCAAGTTGTTAAATGGCAAGCTCTTTATCCCATCTCATTGTTTCTTATATCTTTGGATCACTTTCATTTCATTAATATTCTCAAACATGCTTGGTTTTTTAACTCTTCACTATGTCGATAAACATCGATCACTTTGTTCCATCTAATTCTACTCACTCTATTAGATATACTTTATATGATCATCCATTAACCATCAACTCTTCTGACAATATTGATCATTATATCTATCCAACCCTCAAAGATATAACACTAAGCATAACTGTGTGCCTTCTATACATAGTTATTAGTTCCCACTATTGAGACATTTAGTATCCTTACATTACTTATTAACCTTTTGACTTTAAACCACACCATAGATGACCTATCTAGGCTCCATGATTGTGACACTTGTCACTTGCACATTAACTCAGAGGTCTTTTTGATAATTTGACTTCATCATGCTTTGTTAAATCTCCAATGCTCAATTAATATCTAACCATTGATCTTCCAACTAGCTCAAACTTTACGTTGTGTAGATCTAACTAAGTATAGGGACAATGTCAATTATTTTTGGAAGGCTAACATTTTAACTTCATATCTTTTAATTCTCTCATCTGCCTATTATGAAGTTTGGACCATATAAACTAGGCATGACAATGAACAAACCCATATGCTCATTTTTTCTTGAATATTTCATTTGTGCAAGATATAACATCATTAATCTACTCACTCATATTATTCTTCCATAGAGCTAGCTATGCCTATAACTTACTTAGAAGGCTAAATTTGTTTTTATAAAACTCTTATTTCACTTATTTGCATGATCTACAATTTAGTGCATAAGATCCTCTTACATAGGCCATTCCATCCATATATCCATTTACACTTGAAGCCTTCATATTTGCAAGATATGACATCATAAAAATGACTTTGTAGCATTTTATTGTAACCTAAAAATTTGACTATGTGGGAAAACATTATCAAAATGCTTGGGAGAAAAACTTTTCTCATGCACATCTTTTGTCATGCTACATTACATGACCTAAGATTTAGTATATATAAACTAGGCACAAATATGAACAAACCCATCTGGTCATTTTTTCCTAACATCTCCATGTGTGTGAATGATGACCTTATCAACATGATAACTTGGATCTATTTAGTATTTTTGTATATTTATCTATGTTGGAACTTAATTTTATCTAAGTAGCCAGCTTTGCATCCCCATATCTTTAATTGCAGTTCATCTCATGGTTTCAAATCTAGTGCGTAACAACTAGGTACTAATCTGATCACAACCATGTGAGTAACTCACCCATACTCATTCACACATGGAAATGGTAATGTTAGTAAAATACCTTCTCATCTTTTCTATCATAAACCCAAATGTCTAGATGATCAATGTGAAGAATCGAATGAATTCTGATCATGCACACAAGAATTCCAATCATTCTTGACCTCTAATAGGATCCTTTTTATATCCTCTAATCATCATATATAATCTTGAACATCAATGACATGAACATATTATCCCTTTTGACATTAATGATAATCATATTTCCAAAAATCTCCCCCATTGTCATTGATCAAAAACTAAATGTTCTAATCTTCTAATACTTTGCTATTTTTCTAGCATTGCTTTCATTGGGTTCTTATGAGTATGAAATAAATATATTCATACCATTATTTCTCCCCCTTAGGTAATGGAACATTTTCCTAATACTCAACTTGGACACTTTCTATACTTTTTTAACATTTATACTTTTGTACAGAGCATTTTGCTCTTCTTCTCCCATAAAGCGCATTTTCACTTTTTCTCCCCCTTTGACATCAATGGAAAAGGGAATATTTCTTAATGTTTGTCTAAATATTCTCCCCATTTATCATATAAATGAGTTTTTCCAGTAATATACAACCATCAACTCATTATAAATTAGCATAACATACATACCTGAGTTGCCTTTTCTCTCCTTCTTCCAAGAATTAGTAAAGATTTTATGGTCCTCGCCATGGATTTATATTATATCACTAGTATCTAGTGATGTGACGTAGAAGCTTCCATATAGGCTTACTATCCTTCTCTCTCAATCTCTTATTATATTCTAATCTTAGGACCTAACCAATTTCAAATCTCTTCTACTTTGAGCCTTCTTGATCCTGGTAGACTGAACAATCTAACTCCCCCTTGATCCATGTTCCATCTTTGCATCATGGTCCTACCTATAACACAACATAACCTCATTTAACACATTTATACCATCAATTTACACAATTTATCTGAGTTTGGTGATCTAACTTCTTTTCACAATTAACGATACACAAGTCAAGGGTTTCTTACATTAGAAACCTTATGCCAAATGAATCTACAAACCATATATGTATATGAGATGTACTCCAACAATCTCATTATGTCATATGAAACACTCATTATGTCTCTATATACACTAAGTACACATCATTTGACTTGGTCTGATCAAGTCATCATCACAACCTACTTGAGTTCACAATTTTAGTAGACATCAATTACTTCTCCACTAACAAGGGTATCTTAAGAAGCATATATAGAGATACCTTAGTTCACAATGTCCTAAAAAAATGTGAAACAAGGATTTTTCCATAACTCCTCATATTCCTTATCCTCCATGGTAATCTTATGCTTTTTTCTTCTTCTTAGGCTTGAGAGAAATAACATGCTCATCCATTACATTGTTATCCTTTTATTCTATGATTGGATTAACAATACATGAATACAATATGGATTTATGACATACATTTTCATCTAAAATATCTTCCTTAGAGTTTAGATTCTCATCACTAGGCATGAAATACTGATTTTCTATGCATGAAAGTTTCTCAGCAATAGTAGGATGTTCACTTGAATCTGTACTCACTTTAAAACTAGCCTTAACCAGTACCTTTGTTGTCTCCTTATACTTCATCTTCTCATTCTAAACATGAGCAACAATTGAGATATCTTGACATTCTCCAACCTCTATACCATTGGCCTAATCTTTCATTTTCCATACGTGTTTGGGTTTCTTATATGTCCCATTTTTCTCTTTATTAAAGACTCGTGATCCTTTCTTCACTTGAGGAGGCATGCCTTTCTTCTTACTTTGTAATTTTGATCTTACAAAGCTTGTTCATCAATTTTTTACTATGTAACCAAAATAATTTCAATTATATCACATTACATTTTTATCTAACAAGGGTGTAAATGGTTTTTTTATTAAAAAAATGGTTCTCCTTGTAGGTAAAATTCTAAATTTACTAGCCTTATGAACAAAATTATTACAACTATAAAAATAATCATAAAAAGATGAGGAATAATTGGTCATAGAATTTTTTTATGTAGGATAGGGAGTTCTTCTTAAGTTTGGCTTCTTCAAGTCTCCCACTCTTGTGTAACCATATGCATCAACTACCTTTATCTTTTGCATCTTCCTTGAGTTTTTAGAGATGGACTCATTGATGCTTTTTCCTTTCCTTAGGATTATTTTATCCTTTAGCCTTCTTCTCATCAGCAGTGCTATTATTTATATTTGTATATTTGCAGATACTCCTTTTCTTTGCTCTTGATCCTTTTGCTTTGAAATTTTCATATAACTTAGCAAATGTATTGGGTATGGGACTTTTTCAATTTTTATTACCAATACTATATTTCCCTTTTGATGGATTTTGAGAGATGATCAATTCATCAAAAATGTATGATCCTCCTATCATCTTTAGATCGTTGACTATTTGTTTTTTTATCATTTTCAAACTCTTTTCACAAAGCCACTATCTCTAATTATAGCCTCATACACTCATCATATTTGAATTGTAGTTCAATTTTGACTACATATTCTATTCTTGCAGCCTCTTCAACTTAAGTCTTAAGGCTTACTATCATCTGATCAGATATTTCAAGACTTTTGGATAGTTTTTCAATTTATTTATCTTAGCTTCCTTTACCTTGAGTTCTCTTTTCTCAGCTTATCAATCTCAACTACAACACAGATGAGTTCACACTCAAGGTCCACTTATCCTTCCTCTTCTTCACCAGAGTCTTCAACTTCTTCTTGATCTAGAGCTACAAAAGTTGATTCTAATTCCATGAATAAGGATTCATTTCCCTCATCCATAAAGGCACAATCATATTTATCATTTGAGTTATCATTATCATTTAATGAGTCAATATCTTCTTGTATATATAAGATTTTATTATTTTTAAGGAAGTTCCTCCTTTTTGAATAGTGGGGCTTCATCCTTTTTCCATCCTCTTCTTTCTTAGATTTATCATTTTTTTCATAAGGTCATTTGGAATCAAAGTGTCCTAAATTACCACAATTAAAGAATTTAAAGGGTAACTTACCTTTATACTTTCCAAATCCTCTTTTTAATATTTTGACAAAGTTGGCTTCTTTTTCATCAGTCTCCTCAGATTTGGATGTAGATGCTTCTGCTTTTGCTTTCTTGGATGCTTTGAATGCAACTTCTCTCTTATGATTATTTGATTATCTCATTCTCATATCATAAGTAGTGAAGTTTTCATACAACACATCTATGATGAGTTTATCTAGATGTCTTTCTTCCTCTATTGTAGAGATTTTAGAATCACACCTTGATGGCAAATATATTAGGACCTTTTTGACAATGATTGATTTTTTCATTTCTTCTCCAAGGCCTCTGATTGCATTTAATATTTCATCTACCTTGAGAAGGTAGTCTACAATTTTCTCTTATTCAATAATTTTAAGACTATCAAACATTCCTCTATATGTTTATATCTTGGCCTACATTACCTTGTCATCACCTTCATAGATGTTCTTCAACTTGTTCTAGATATCTTATGTATTTTGACAATGCATAACTTTGACAAACTTTGATTTGTATAATCCATAGAGAATAGCATTATTTGCCTTGTAATTTCTCTCATGTGCCTTCTTAGAAGCTTGATCAATAGGATTTGTATCAGGGGCTACATATCTATTGACTACAAACATCAATACATCAAACCCTAATGAGTATAAGTATGCTTCTATTCTTATGCTCTAGAATGCATAGTTAGATCCATCAAAGAGGGGTGTTTTGTTTGATGAAGATCATTCTTGACTAGCCATTATGTTTAGTATTCTAAGATATACTTGAGTTGATTAAGATTATTTCAAAAGAACCCTACACTCTGATACCAATTGTTGAAACACAACTATCTATTGAGAATGGGGGTGAATCAATAGATCAACTAAAATCAGTCCTTAAAATACTTTTTAAAACAAATACATATTAAATCAAATATTCAAAGATCACACACACACAAATACACATGACACCAGATGTATAGATGAAAAAACCATAGGGAAAAACCATGGTGAGAATAGTTGTTAGAATCTATTATTCTAATCCATCCTCATAGTCAAAGCCTCATTGCAAACCTCACTAGTTATATTCTTTAAGGAAACCAACCCTAAGGAGACACCAATCCCTTTATTTAAGATTACCAACTCTAAAAAATTAGCCATTCCCTAATGTGAGCACCCATACATCTTATCTAATAGTACCAACCTATCAGACTTTTTTGTGGAGCTATAACTATAATTTAAAAATTAGATTCATAGATGAATCCATATCTTTATTCTTTGTTACAAGTCTAATTTGTAATTGATCATACTCTGCACATAATTTTTGTGTGTTTCTTCCTCTCTATTCCTCTCTATTCCTCTAGTCCTATGTCTAGATATTTCTCTACTCAACACACTTCATTAGCTTCACTAACCACTATTCTCTTTTATGCCTCCTCTAGATTTATGTCTTTAAGATTTTCTATTTGACACTCTTCATTGGATTTTGCTATCTACCTTGATCTATTTTCAATTTGGCTTAATAGCAAAAATAATTGTTCCAATCTAATTTTCTTTGTTATAGATATCCTATATATAAACAAATGATCTAGGGTTATATATCTTCTAGGTGTTTACACTCAGATTGCAATACATCATGCCAATTTTGGACTCTATTTCATTATGATTTAGACTGTAAGTTTCATGTGTCTTGATTCTATGCGTCACACCATAATTTTAGGTCTCTTTAGTATATAAATCATATTTTGGACTCAAGTTTTGATTTATAATATTTTTAATATACATTTGATCAGTTGGATCGATCAATCTAATTATCTGTGTCAATATATAGAGCTTATACATAAGTTCCTACATGTTCTTACAACTAACCATTTGTCTAGACATGAATTTAAATGTTGTTCATTGATCTTGCCTTTGGCATCATGATTTGAGTGTCTCTATCAAATTGTCTCAACTTTAAAATGCATCCATTAGATCAATCTATGACAGGCTAACATTAACTGTCTAATCTTTGTACACTTTTGAACTTTAGCTTTATCATCTTTAAAATATGCCTATCAATTTTACTGATCTAAGGATCCATGTGTTGTTGGATCTCTGAAGATGTACATTTTTTATCTTTATCAAAATATTGAAGAACAATCTCTTTATCCCATCTCATTGCTTCCTATATCTTTAGATCACTTTTGCTCTGTCAATCTTCTCAAACATGTTTGGGTTTTTAACTCACCACTATGTTGATAAACATTAATCACTTTATTACATCTGAGTCCAGTCACTCTATTGGATATCTTTAATATGATCATCCACTAGCCATTAGATCTTCCAACAAGCTTTATCTTTATATTTGTCCAACCCTCAAGGATATGACACTTTGGATAAGCATGTGCCTTCTATACATAGCTAATAGTTCCCAGTATTGAGACATTTGGCATCCTCACATTACTTATTAAACTTCTGATCTTAAACCACACCATAGATTAACTTTTCAAGCTTCATGATTATGACACTTGTCACTTTCATGTTAAATCAGAGGTCCTTTTGATAATTTGACTTCATCACACTCTATTAGATCTCTAATTTCTGATTAAGCACTACTCATTGATCTACCAACTAGCTCAGACTTTACCTTGTGAAAATTTGATGAAGTATGGGGATCATCTCAATTATGCTTGAAAGGCTAGCTTTTCAACTTCATATCTTTTGCTTCTCTCATATACTTGTTCTAAAATTTGGACCATATAAACTAAGCATGCAAATAAACAAACCCATATGCTCATTTCTTCTTGAAGCTATTGCATGTGTGAGATATAACATCATTAATATTATCACTCAAATTATTCTTCCCTATATCTAGTTATGCCTAGAACTTGCATAAAAGGCCAACTTTGTTCTTGCATAACTCTTGTCATACTTAGTCATATGAACTACAATTTAGTGCATAAGATCATCTTACATAGGGGATTCCATCCATTTATCATTTTATCCTAAAGCCTTTATACGTGTAAATTATGACATCATAAAAATTCCTTCTCAAGTTTCTCTTACAACTTGCAAATTTGTCTGTGTCAAAAAACACTATCAAAATGCCTAGGATCCCAACTTTGCTCATGCATATCTTTTGTCATGCTACTATCATGTGACTTGAGATTAAGTGCATATAATCTAGGTACAAAATTAAACAAACCCACCTAGTGATTTTATCCTAAAATTTCCATGTGTGTGAATGATGACCTCATCAACATGATTATTTGGCTTTGGTTATCCTTTTTACATATTTATCTAAGTGTTGGAACTTAGTGAATTTTGTCTAAGTAGCCAACTTTGCATCCCCATATCTTTAGCTATACCTCATGTCATGGCTTCAAATCTGACACATAACAACTAGTGACTAATGTGATCATAACCATGTGATTAGATGCCCCATACTCATTCACATGTGGTAATGGTGATGTCATCAAAATGCCTTCTCATCTTTTCTATCATAGACCCAAAATTTCTAGATGATCAATGTGAAGAACCGAAAGAATTTCAATCATGCACACAAGCATTCCAATCATTCTTGACATCTAATAGGATCCTTTACATATCCTCTAATCACCATATACAATCCTAAACATCAATTACATGCTCATAATGTCCCTTTTGACATCAATTACAATCATATTTCCAACAATCTTCCCCTTTTTCATTGATGGTAAACTAAATGCTCTGATCTTCTTATACTTTTCTCTTTGTGTAGCATTACTTGCATTGGATTCTAATGAGTATGAACTAAAGTTGTTCATACCATAATTTATACCCCTTAGGCAATGGCACATTTGCCTAATACTCAACTTGGACACTTTCTCTACTTCTTTAACATTTACACTTTTTGCTCCAAACTTTTGTAGATAACATTTTGCTCTCCTCCTCCCATAGAGAGCATTTGCACTTTTTATCCCCCTTTGACATCAGTGGTAAAGGGACTCTTTCTTATTGTTTGTCCAAATTTTCTCCCTATTTATCATATTAAGGAGTTTTTCCAAGAATCTACAACCATCAACTCATTATAAATTAGCACAACATACATACTTGAATTGCCTTTTCTCTTCTTCTTCTAGGAATTATTAAAGATTTTATAGTCCTCACCTTAGACTTGGACTCTATCACTAGTATCTAGTGATGTGATGTATAAGCTTACATATAGGATTAGTATCCTTTTATCTCAGTCTCTTATTATATTATGTTCTTAAGACTTGACCAACTACAAAGCTCTTCTAATGTGAGCCTCTTGATCCTAACAGACTGGACAATCTAGCTCCCCCTTTCTCCATACTCCATCTTTGCATTAAAAGCCTACCTAAACCACACCATAACCTTATTTAACACATGTATATCATCATTTTACACATGGTATTTGAGTTTGGTGACCCAACTTATTTACATAAGCTAAAATAAACAATGTCAAGGGTTTCTTACATTATAACCCTTATGCCAAATGAATATGTAGACCATATATATGAGAAATAATCCAAAAATCTCATTATGTCATATGAAAAACTCATTTTATCCTTGCAGATACTACATACACATCAGTTGACTTTTTCTAATCTAGTCATCATCACAACTTACTTGAGTTCACATTTGTAGCAGACATCACTTGCTTCTCCACTAACAAGGGTCTCTTAAGAAGCATACATAGAGACACCTTACTTCACAATGTCTTAGAATAATGTGAAACTAGGAGTTGCCCATAACTCCTCATATCCCTTCTCCTTTGTGGTCATATTATGATTTTTTTTCTTCTTCTTAGGCTTGAGAATGACATGCTCATCAATTACACTATTCTCATTTTCTTCTATGATTGGATTAACCATAAATGAATACAATATGGAGTCATGACATACTTTTTCATCTAAAGTATCTTCCTTGCAGTTTAGATTCTCATCAATAGGCATAAAAGACTGATGTTATATGCATGAAAGTTTCTTAGTAATATCATGATGTTCACTTGAATCTATATTCACTTTAGAACTAGACTCAACTAGTACCTTAGTTGTCTCCTTGAGCTTGGTCTTCTCATTCTCAACATGAGTAGACATTGAGAGCTTTTGACATTATCCAACCTCTATACCATTGGCTTGATATTTAATTTTCCATATATGCTTGGGTTTCTTAAATGTCCCATTTTTCTCTTTAGCATACACTCATGAGCCTTTGTCCACACTAGGAGGCATACCATTCTTCTTAATTTGTAATTTTAATCTTACAAAGGTTGTTCTAAAAAATTTAGCTATGTGACCAAAATTATTTCAATTATATCACATTACATTTGTATCTAACAAGGGTGAAAATTAATTTTTTCTTAATAAAATCAGTTCTCCTTTTAGGTAAAACTCTATAATTACTAGCCTTGTGAACAAAATGATTACAAATATAATAATAACCATAGAAATATTAGGAATAACTAGTCATAACTTTTATGTGTGTAGCAAGGGGAGCTCTTAAGTTTGGATTCTTCAAGTCTCCCACTCTTTTATAACCATTTGCATTAGCTACCTTTGTATTCTACATCTTCATTGATTTTGCATAGATGGAATCATTATTCTTTTGAATTTCCTCAATCTTCTTTTCTCCTTTAGCCTTTTTCTCATCAGCAGTGTTGTTATTTATCTTTGTATCTATGGAGATATTCCTTTTATTTGATCCTGATCCTTTTAATTTGAAATTTTTATATAACTTAGCAAACGTACTAGTTATGGGACTTTTCCCCTTTCCATTACCAAGTCTAAATTTCCCATTTGATGGATTTTGAGAGCTGATCAATTCATAAAAATGTTTGATCCTCCTATCAGCTTCAAACCTTTGACTATTTGTTCTTTAACCTTTTCAAGCTCTTTTCACAAATCCATTATCTCTACTTCTAGCCTCATACACTCATCGAATTTGAATTGTAGTTCAATTTTGAATACATATTCTATTCTTGTAGCCTCTTCAACCTGAGTCTTAAGGATTACTATCATCTGATTAGATATTTCAAGACTTTTGGATAGTTTTTCAATTTCTTTTTATCCAACCTTCCTTTGCCTTGAGTTCTCTTTTCTCAAATTATCAATCTCATCTACATCACAAATTAGTTCACACTCAAGGTCCACTTCTCCTTCCTATTCTTCATCATAGTCTCTAACTTCCTAATCTAGATCTACAAAAGTTGATTCTAATGGCATTAATAGGGATTGATTTCCCTTAGACACAAAGGCATAGTCATAGTCATCATTTGAGCTATCACTATCATCTAATGAGTCACTATCTTCTCTTATATACAAGATTTTATTGTTTTTAAAGAAGCTCCTCCTTTTGGAATAATGGGGTTCTCTTCATCATTTTTATTATAAGGGCATTTGGTATCAAAATGTCCTAACTTACCATAATTAAATTATGTAAAAGGCAACTTACCTTTGTGCTTTCTAGATCCTCTTTTCAATTTTTTGATAAAGTTGGATTTTACTTCATCAGTCTCCTTAGATCTAGATGTAGATGCTTCTTATTTTACTTTCCTAGATGCTTTGAATACAACTTCTCTCTTAGGAGTATTTGCTTCTCCCATTCTCATATCATAAGTAGTGAAGGTTCCAAGAAACTCATCTACATTAAGTTTATCTAGATATTTTGATTCCTCTATTGAAGAGATTTCAAAATCACACCATGATGGAAAAGATCTTAGGACATTTTTAACAATGATTGATTCTTTCATTTCTTTTCCAAGGCCTCTGATTGAATTTTATATTTCATTTACCCTGAGAAGTTAGTCTGTAATCTTCTCTTCTTTAGTCATTTTAAGACTCTCAAACAATCCTTTATATGTTTGTAGCTTGGCCTGTATTACCTTGTCATCAACTTCATAGATGATCTTTAGCGTATTCTATATATCTTGTGCATTTTAACAATGCATTGCTTTGACAAACTCCAATTTAGACAATCTATAAAGAATAACATTATTTGCCTTGGCATTGCTCTCATATGCCTTCTTGGTACCCTAATCAATAGGAGTTGTATCAGGGGCCATATATCCATTTACTATAAACATCCATACATCAAACCCTAATGAGGATAAATATGATTCTATTCTTATGCTCTATAATCCATAGTTAGATCCATCAAAGAGAGGTGCTTTGTTTGATGAGGATATTTCTTGAATAGCCATTGTGTTCACTATTCCAAGATCTACTTGAGTTAATTAAGCTTATTTCAAAGGAACCTTAGGCTTTGATACCAATTCTTGGAACACAACTATCTACTGAGGTGGGGGGGGTAAATCACTAGATCAATTAAAATTATTCCTTAAAATACTTTTTGAAATAGATTAAAAATTAAATACATATTAAATTAAATATGCAGAGATCATATGACACTAGATGTATACATGGAAAACCCATTTGGAAAAACTATGATAAGAATAGTTACTAGAATATACTATTCTAATCGAGCCTCATAATAAAATCCTCACTGGCAAACCTCATTGGTTAAAATTTTTAAGGACACATTTCCTAAGGAGACACCAATCCCTTAATTTAAGACCACCAACTCTAAAGAAACACCCATTCCCTAATCTGAGCACCCACTTAGCTTATCTAATGGCACCTAAGCTATCAAAATTTTCTATGGAGCTACAACTCTAATTTAAAAATTAAATTCACACATGAATCTAGATCTTTTTTCTTTGTTATAGGTCTAATTTTCAATTCATCATACTCTACATATTATTTTTTTGTCTTTCTTCCTTTCTATTCCTCTAGTTCTATGTCTAGATATTTATCTATTTGACACACTTCATTGGCTTCATCAACCACTCTACTCTTATATTCCCCATTAGGATCTCTGTTTTTATGATTTTCTATTTGACACAATCCATTATATTTTTCTCTTTACCTCTATCTATATTCAATTTGGATTAATAGAAAAAAAATTATTCCAACCTAATTTTATTTATCTTATATATCATATATATAAATAAATGATCTAGGGTTCCATATATTCTATGTGTTCACACTTGGACTACAACAATCATGCCAATTCTTGACTCCAATTCAATATGAATTAGACTGTAAGTTTCTTGCATCTCAATTCCCTAAATCACACCATAATTTTAGTTCTCTTTACTATAGATAACATCTATTAGACTTAATTTTTTATGCATAGGTTGTTTAATATATATTTGATCAATGGGATCAATGAATCTTGTTGTTTGTGTCAAGATATAGAGCTTATATGCAAGTTCCTACATATTCCTACAACTAACCATTTGTCTAGACATGACTTTAAATGTTGGTCATTGATCTTTCCTTTGGCGCCATGATTTGAGGGTCTCTATTAAATTAGCTCAAATTTAAAATGCATCATTCAGATCAATCTATGATAGGCTCATGCTAACTATCTGATCTTTACATGCTTCTAAACTTTAGATTTGTCATCTTTAAAATACACCCATTGATCAAGTCATCTGAGCTTCCAATTTCCATTGGATATCCAAAGATGTACATTATTTATCTCTATTTAGACATTAAAGATTGAGCTATTTATCCCATCTTGTTGTTTCCTATATCTTTGGATCACTTTCATTCCATCGATCTTCTTGAACATGATTAGTTTTTAAACTCACCACTATGTTGATAAACATCAATCACTTTATTCCATTTGACTTCACTCACTCCATTAGATTTCTTTTATATTATCATCTACTAAATATCAAATCTCTTGACAAGCTCAATCTTTATATTTGTCTAACCCTTAATGATATAACACTTGGTGTAAGCATGTGCCTTCTATATATAGCTGTTAGTTCTTACTATTGAGACATTTAGAATCCTCATATTGCTTATTGGCCTTTTGACTTTAAACCACATAATATATTAACTTTTTAGGCTTCATGATTTTGACACTTGTCCCTTGCACATTAACTCAGAGGTCCTTTTGAAAATTTTAATTCATTCTCTGTTAGATCTCCAATGTCTGATTAAGTGCTAACTATTGATCTTTCAACTAGCTCAAACTTTACCTTGTGTAAATTTGAATAAGTATGGGGACCATCTCAATTATGCCTGGAAGAATAACTTTGTAAATTCATATCTTTTTCTGCTCTCATCCACTTGTTCTTAAATTTGGGCCATATAAACTAAGTATGACAATAAATAAACCCATATGCTCATTTATTCTTGAAGCTTTCATGTGTGTGAGATATAACTTCATTAATCTAATCACTCAAATTATTCTACCATAGAGCTAGCTATCCCTAGAAAATGTTTGGAAGGCCAATTTTTTTCTTCCACAACTCTTATCACACTTAGTCACATGAATTGCAATCTAGCACATAAGATCCTCTTACATAGGGGATTCCATCCATAAATCCATTTGTTCCTAAATATTTCATATGTGCAAGATATGAAATCATAAAAATGCCTTATTAGATTTTGCTTACAACTTACAAATTTGACTGTGGGAAAACACTATAAAAATTCTTGGGATCCCAACTTTGGTCATGTACATATTTTGTTGTGCTATATTGTGTGCCCTAAGATTTAGTTTATATAAACTAGGCACAGAAATGAACAAACCCATCAGGTCATTTTATCTTGACATATCTATGTGTGTGAATGTTTATCTCATCAACATGCATACTTGGTTCTATTTATCCT
The DNA here is from genome assembly GCA_037957365.1 of Torreya grandis. Classification (NCBI taxonomy): domain Eukaryota; kingdom Viridiplantae; phylum Streptophyta; class Pinopsida; order Cupressales; family Taxaceae; genus Torreya; species Torreya grandis. The sequence goes on along the minus strand of JARHVA010009929.1, from coordinate 212,686 downwards.
TTTTTTAGATTTGGCTGTGTTGGAACTTAGTGAATTTTATCCAAGTATCCAGCTTTACATCCCCATATCTTCAATTGTGCTTCATATCATTGCTTCAAATCTTGTACATAACAACTAGGGACTAATGTGATCCTAACCATGTGACTAGAACCCCTATACTTTTTCACAAGTGGTAATGGTGACATC
>JARHVA010009929.1:0-207500 GCA_037957365.1 Torreya grandis | reverse complement strand
ATCTAAATGAATACAAAATAATGAAAAACAATTGGTTTCAATTATTGGTAAAGGAAGAATATTTGTTTTAATATTAAATTTACACAAAATACTAATTTATCAGGTGTACCATGGACTAGTATATTTATGAAATATAGGATTACCATATATTGGAAGACACAATACATAGATCAGGACATTAAAAATATAAATTAGTCACTTTGGGTAGATTCAGTAAATAATGTTGAGGTCATGGATATAGAACTAGTTTATAGAATATTACCTAACATTACACAAGATGGACCACATGTTATGTTACATACATTAATTTACAAGGAATTAATGGTTTTTCATACAATAAGTCATGTATATAATATAATATTATCAAATCAATCGATAAAAAACTTTTGCCATTCTTAGTAAATAATAGGGCATGATAATGGTACTTGTTCAACACTAAAATAAAAAATTCAAAAGTATAAGGATAAAGGCACTATTTATAATATATAAACCACAATACCACCTATTAAGTATCAACATCAAGGTCAAATACATATAAATTACAAGCATCCAAAAAGGTATCCTTTGACTATTCAAGTTTTTATTGAAAATGAGAATGGATAAAATGTGAAAATCAATGAAGACACAAAACTAAATCTATGTAGAATTGCATTTATCTATTACATAGGACATGATCAAAATGAACTATGAAAAGATATATTTTTTAAGATTTAATTTGACATATTACAATACTAGTTGTATGTGGTCTCAAAGTTAGGGACACATTATTTTTTAATGCAGAAATAAGGTAGATAAGTGCCATATTGGGTAAACAATAACTACACAAAATGGAAGCTACAGTGGATAAATTCTAATAATATCTTACATTAACATTATAGGATAGTATGTATGTCACTTAATTCTATGAGATATACATTTTAGGATAATAATGAAGGTAGTGTCCCCCATAATATGCTTAGTGTCATCTATATGGAAGGTACGTATGCTGCTTAATTCCATCATGTCATTGTACATGCAACTTTTCATCTTGAAGGTCCTAATTAAAAAATTTTAGACCCACACACATTTCAAGGTAAGGGTATGTTATTATGATAAATAGTATTTAGTGGGCATTCCTCATAACACAAGCCCTAGTTGTTTATCTAGTATCCTAAACCCTCAACTCACTCCCTTCAACTTTACAACTCTTGACAATATGGGTGGAAATAGAGACTAGATGGAGCCAACATTTTTCAAAGATGTTTAAGAGGAAATAAAAGTGTGGAAAAATATTAAGAAGGGAGGGTTAAGTGAGTATATGGAGCGCATCATTGAGCATAATCCTCTGGTAGTTAGAGACTTTGTAGTTGCTTAGATGAAAAGGAAGGTTTCCATGAGGGGGATTTCTATCAATGTTTTTGAGGAGTTTATAAGAGATGCCACAAGCATGGCATGTATAGGTGATAAATAATATAAGGATCAATCCAAGAAGTAGGAATCCTTACAATGCTTATTTTGAAATAATGAATTAGTGTAAATTAAGAAGGGATTTCCTCATGCTAACCTACCCAAGTACTGGTCCAAAGTTTGCTTACAGGTCATGAGTTACCTAACCTCATAAGGTAAGTACACTTTGATCTACTCACATGATTTCTTTTTTCTCAATTATTTCATTAGTTTTAATATTAGCCTTCCCTATTTTCTCCTAAAATCCTTAAAAAAACACAGTCCTCCTTCACCAGGTAAATGATGCTAACTTGATCTTGCACCAAGGCCTTATCCTTCTAGTAGTGAAACACAATCAAACCTTTCTTGGTAAAAAATTTCCCCATAAGTATCATCCTATGAGGAGGACTCCTCAGAGGAGGATCCTTCTAAGAGATCCATCCCTACCCCAAAACACTCTCATAATAATTTGTTCAAATCTCCTCCTCATGGCCTTCCCCTCAAAATTTTATTCATCCCTAAACCCAAAATTGGTACTTCTTCCAACTCTGATTAGAAAGTAAGGCCATTGTAATAACAAAGCATGAGAAAAATAAATAAATGCTAGAAAACTTCAATGTAAAGGTCCAGTAGGTGGGTCTTAGTTTGGATAAATTGATTCAGGATTAGAATGAGCTCCATCAAGCAATGGAGGTCATGGTCTAAATGTTGGTGTAGTACACCCAACCCCTTCCCCTATCCCAAATCTTCAAATCCCCTAAGATTTCTAAAGTTCCCCCTAGGGTCCCCCAGGAGGGTCCCACAAAGCATCCCTTCCCCTAGGTGAAAGGTAGGAAGTCCCTAAGGATAATTTTCCCTGGTGAACAAGATGAGGGTCTTGGGAATTATACCATATCAAAGGCCTTTAAAGATAATTCTAGCATCCCAACAAAGGATAATTTTAATATGGATAATGCCTATGAGGGTCCCCCCCATTTAATGTATTTTTCAATGTCTATCCTTGGTTTTGTTGTTAACCTTTTTCTTTTGATTGTTTGGTCATTTGGGGCCTAGTTATAACTCTTTTTCTCACTTTTTTTTGTTCCAAGTCCCTGTAAAACTAGTTTTATCTTATCAAATAAAAAACCATTTTAGGATAGTATAATTTATATTTTTCACGATTGTCTTGATGGAAATCATATATTTAGAAATAATAATGAGGTCTTAAAGTTGATATTTCAAAAACCATACATAAGGCTTCCTACACAATAGAAAAAACATACTATATATCTCCATATGATTCAAAATAATGAAAAATATAAGGCTAAAATTATAGATCATAAGTGGTATGATGATCATAATGAGGATGATATATGGACATTTTATTAGATTTAATATCTAGAAGTCAATAAACTTCCACTAGATTCATTGTTCGATTATCCACATCCCTTGGATGCGTTGTTTGAATTTTAGATTATTAAATTTCATATATTCAAAAAAATATAAAACAAAATAGAATATTCTTGAAAATTATAAAACTAAGACCTATAATGATATTCTTAGGTTATTTAAATCAGTTGATTTGTGATTCAATATATGCAATATTTGTCTATATCAAGTTTTATATAAAAAAATGTCTCATCAGTATACTTGGGTGTGTTTAAAATCATACACATTGTCACTTTTAGACATAATTATAAGTAATGATTTTGTCTCAAGCCTAGGAAAATAACACAAACAAAATCACTCTAACCTAGATAGTCACACACTACACTCTTATATGATTCATGTTACATCCTGATTCCTCACCAAGGAAGCTCTCTATAATATTCATGGATATATGTAGCTAAAAAATTAAGATTTGGATATTTTTAACTAAGATTAAGATATATGATATTATGGGATAGTATAAAATTACTTAGATACATGATGGTACATGATTGCTTTACTATAAGTTGGCTATATTATATGCATTTATAATTAGAGTGAATTGATGTGTTGTTTCATTTATATTTTATGATATATGGTTATCATGTTGATATGATCTAACTACCTACTTTATTATGAGCTGGACATAGGAGAACTCATCCCTCGAAGTGTGATCGAGGTAGAACATCATTAGAGATGGTGATGTAGATCAATTTGTCAGATAATGATAGAGAAACTTAGTACCATGCACACACCACATAATTAATTCATGTTATATATATATATATATATATATATATATATATATATATATATATATATATATATATATAAAAATTTTAATGGTTATGTATTGGCATCTTCCTTATGATACTTGCATTGAAGTATTATTTACATGTGCGTGTTAGTCTACATTTATGCATAGATGATATAATATATATGTATGTCTTTGAATGTCTGATGTTTGTTTAGATAGATTAAATTTAGGTTATTAGTCTATAAAATTAATCATCAAACCATTTTTGACATGTTAATTTAATTAGTGATATATATTAATTATTACCAATAAGCAAATATGCTCTAGTAAATAAGAAGAAAAGCAGAAAAAGGGAAATAAATAAAAGTATTGGATAAATAATAATAAAAACAAATAAAAATAAAAAGTGAAATGAAAAATTCTTAATTTAATAAAATTAAAAAGAAATAATTCCAAAATAAAATAAAGAAAAAATCAAAAAATACTTTAAAACAAAACCACACCTATTCTTTTTTAAAAAGGGAAAAATTAAGGAAGAAAAAAATTATCATAAGAGTTTTAAGGAAATTTTATTGGAGAGAAGAAAAGGAATGGTGCAACATATAGAAAAGGATAAAGAGTGCTTCAGAAGCATAAGGAATTGGACACCTTTATTTTACTGATAAGATCAAGTAGGTGAATATCCTTTCTTCCCTAACTTTTCCATCTAATTTTGTTTGTTTTATTATGATGACATTTTCTTGAATGAAATAGATATAGCTAATAAAAAATATTTTCCTTCAAAATATCTATTTTCCATTATTTGTCTAAGCAAACTTGTTTAGTCTCATTAAGAGAAAATGTGAAAACTAGAAAGGCCATCGATGTATTTAAAGTTATAAGACCTTATAAAACCAAAAAAAATTTGGGTGACGCCAGCATATTTAAATAAATTTCTAACACAAAATGAAATAACTTCTTGAGATCTTTTCATGTTCTAGTCTAGAAGAACCACATCTACATCTTGACTCATGTATAAAATTCATTCTTGTAATATCTTTTTATGTTGCCACAAATGCCTAACTATCTCATGAGATTTGTCTCACACCAAAAATTTCTAATGTTTTATGACCTGCTCAAGAAAAAACCTCTGGGAATGGGATTGTTGGTCTGCTATCCCTACTCTAAAATTTCTCCACAACAAAGCTTAACTTGGTCATATTACTTCTTGTTTTTTATACTAATAAACTAAAACAATTCTTTGCTACTTGGCCAAGGTTGATGTATCATCCTTCCTTTTAAAATTCATAGGTCGCTCTCTCAATCAATAGTTTGTTATTTTAATTATAACAATTTTGATTTTCTCCCTTTGTAGATTCTAATCTCAATCACGTTATCATCTTTTATTATTTTAATTTTTCCAAGGTCATTACATTTATTTATTCTTCTACCCTTGGAATTCAAAATTAAGAACTAACATAGAATCAATTGATTAGGAATTTGTGTAACATAAATACATCCTCCTATACAAAACACTAAGTAGAGTGGAATGCCTCATGTCTCAACATCGATAACATGTGGACATACTTTAAAATATGCCAAACATAAGCCTATACATAATTTATGGCCTTGTACTAGTTTCATTGAGTTTAGTCATATCATCAGAAATTGCAATGACAAGATATGTAGTGACTTGGATGTATAGAGTGATCCATTTGAAAATGCAGCAAACCATTTTATAAAATCCAATTTTATAATCTTGCAAATGAATCATTGTAGATATTATGGAGAAAGATTAGCAAGCTATACATTCTCATATTATTCAAAACATTATCTTGGGAGGGATGATTTTTATTTTATAAACACACACACACACACACACACACACACACACACACACACACACACACACACACACACAATTTTTGAGTATATATATTATAACCTGTAATTTAAATTTATATACGATGTTGTACTTTATGTATTTGGCATATACAAGAATTAGTAATTATGCATTTACATGCTCAACCATTGGGTGTTTAGATTAATAATAAAACATCCAAGGTTTTATTTGGTTGTTCATGAAATATATTGTAAACTAAAATACTTGTTTACTTCATTGTTGAAATAATTATATTATTGATATATAGTGTTCTTAAAATGATACTAGTTATCATAAAAATAAATTATATATGTGGTACATATATAGGTGTTACATTTTCTTAGTTTATAGATGTAATAACTATTAAAAATTATATAATAATCACTCTGTAAATTTGTTATTAATACACTCTAGAATTATATAGAGTTAAATGTCACTTCATATGTTGGAGTTTTAAAGTACTAAAAGTACCTGTATAGTACATTAGGGACTTACTATATTATGTTTTGAGTGTATGTTAGAAGTTTATGAGAATAAAATCACAATATAAATAGAATTAAACCCATGCTAATTATTTTACATGTGCAAAGAATATAATAGTTAGAAAGGTTATAGTAATAAGATTATGTTTTTTGCATGTAAAGAATCAATAAAAGATGTATTTTAAAAAAATTATATGTACATATATTAGTGATTAAGAATAGATTTTAGTTAGTAATTTTCATGGTTTTAAGAGATTCATATAAATATGAAATTGATGAAACTATTGTGTGTTATATATGATTCATTAGTATATTGCCAAAACACCCTTAGGAAAACCAATATACAAAAGACTATGTTGGCTTGAGAACTTGTAAACAAGTTATGTATGTGAATATCCATATTAGATCATTAATGTATCTTTTGAATAGAAAAGCTATGTCGATCAGGTCATTGATCAAAGTTCTAATGGTTATGGTAAACCATATCTATATATTAGTAAGTACTTCTATGAAAAGCATAGTATGAATACATTTAATACATATATGAGGGTTTCACGAATCTTGGAATCTAAAACCATATTAAAATAACCTTATAGAAAACATAATGAGGTATATAAATTAATGTTATAATGGGTTTATGAATTCTTTGTTTCTTTGTAAATTACTGATTGAATATTAGTTATATGTATTCATTATTGAGTATTTGTGTAGAGTACATGATTACGAGTATTATTTGTTATATCTAGCATATAATGGTGCATCATGACGTATGCTTATAATTTATGTGCTTTGAATGCTATTATGTAGTTTAAACTTGGGGTATACTCAGGTGGTATAATCCCATACTTGTTATTTATATAGATCATTTGATTCTTAAAATCGTAAGTTTGGTTATGTGTTTTTATGTAGTTGTGAACTATGATAGTATGGGATATCACAGAATACTATAGAAGCACTATATATCATACCCAAATGGTACATACTATAATTTTTATGTTTAAACTCACATCTATGTTTGACTAACCAATTATATGCATGTTGGTTAATATTGTAGTATCATAATTGTGAACTATGATAGTATGCGATATCATAGAATACTATAAAAGCACTATATATCATACCCAAATGGTACATACTATAATTTTTATGTTTAAACTCACATATATGTTTTACTAACTAATTATATGCATGTTGGTTAATATTATGAATAGTACGTTTGTGATAGTTAGTAGGACTATATGCATGTGTGCATAAAACCATGAGATTTTAATGAATGATATGTTAGTATATTATTTTGTTTCATACGAATTGTAAATTATTATGTTATGTATAATTGCTTAAGTAGAATCTTATTTTCCATATTTATAAGACTACTTTATATGACTAATTGTGAAAAATTAGTAGTTATGTATTAAAACACTAGACTATGGTAATATAGGTTATCATAGGGTGTAGCATGTTTGAAAACTATTGTGGTAGTTAAAATATGAAATTAAATATGTATTTATTCAAATGGTATAAAATTTACTCATTAATTCTATTATGGGATAGAAAATAATGTAAGATTCATTCATACATTTGACAGAATAAATGTATGCTTTGATTACTCATATGTTTGGCATATTATATGTTGTGTTTTAAAATAAGATGTAAACTAGATAAATCTTGTGGTTGAATTTTATTTGAACAATCTACATTGCTGATACAAAGTAAATATTGAGATGGAGTTCACTAACTTATTGGTATCATAATGACAAATTAAGACAAACCGATCAAGTGGTGTGTATGAAATTGATTGATATAGATTGTTATTATTTATTATTCATAAAAATTTGGGCCAAAGTATGTTTAGTGAAACATTATCATTTCATGAGTGTGATTTAAGTGTTTGTGTAATATCTTACAATACAACATATTTATATGACACACTGCATGTTTAGTTTAGCTATAAATCATATAGCACACGGGTACTCACTTGTCTCTTTAGATTCACACACCATCACTATTTACTCATATATGAAGGGGGAGGGGATTTTATGATAGGATTATTATGGAGGATAATTTTTATGTGGTTTGTGTGTAAAATCATAGGGATGATGCTCTCTTTCTCTACAACAATATTACTTATGGAGATGACACTTGAGATTGCCACAGATATTTGAGTTTGGGAACTATGCTTCCAAGAAGCCATGTATCTTATATGTACATTGTATTTTTTTATTTATTATCAAATATAGTCACGATATTTTAAATTAATTATTATTGTATATTGATAGCGGTGGTTGTATAATTGTACCAACTATGGTTGAGTTAATATAGTTACTTTTTATATTTACATTTTGATGTACTCTCTTGTTATTAGGGATTAGTAATATCTGATGTTGTATGCTTGTTTACATTTATCATGAATTGAGTATTTCATGTGATATTTATAATTCACATGGTGTAATCTATATTTGGTATATGTTTTTAATAAAAAAATTATGTATTTCTAGTTGGACCTAGTGGGGTTGTTACAATTCCACTAAATTTGTATTAGTGAATAAATGTTCTACTTTTTCATATTCAAATAAATCACATTCCTTCTAAAACTTGTTTTCATCTCATCAAGTTCAATAAAGGCATATTTTACATAGGTTTTATAATTCGATGACTATCCATATTGTTCATACTTTAGTTCAATACATTGTGAAAAATATATCATTATTGATCACTTACTTTGACATTACCATCTTAATGGATACATGAGTTGATGAATATAATAATGTTACATGTTGATTATGTATATCAATTTCAATTATTCATATGTGTTTATCATGTTTTGTTATTTTAATTCATGCATTGTGTGTATTACTCTCTCTAGATTGTGGGCATCTAAACATGTACTTGTTTTCATATTTAAGCCTTATTTTATACTTTTATGCATGTTAGTTAAATTTGAAAATGTCCCTTATACACGTCCACTTGGATTCCATGCTTTTTTGTGTGTTTTTCATGTGCTTATGTGTATACATAATTGCCATGACTCTTGTTGCATTTATTTGTAATTCCATAATGGATATCATGCATCTTCATAATTTTATAATGTCATGATTAATATAATGTATATCTTCCAAATTTCTCTATATCATATAATTAATAAGTATGTGATAATTATTCACTATTTTTATCATTTATAACATCTATCTAGTATAAAAATATGCATCCTTTGTTATAAATGCATCATACATTATTATTTTTCTCATATTATCAATATGAAGCTATTATCTTCAATATTATGATTATTATTTTAGATTTTAGTATTTTATATAACTTAGTGCACATAAATTTTAATTATGGGCTAATTTATTATAGAGGCTTCAAAAGTCACCTCAAAATATAGGGTATACACAATGGTTTTGTTGTGCCCTAACACACACACACACACACACACACACACACACACACACACACACACACACACACACACACACACACACACACACACACACACACACACACACACACACACACACACACACACACACACACACACACACACACACACACACACACACACACACACACACAATTTTTTGAATTCAAATAGAGACCCACTATTATTTGAATATACTTATTCAAGGTCCTGTAAACCTTAAATATCCCTGATATTGGTTTTAATATGCAAAGTTTCTCTTAAAATATCTAAATTTCAAGAATTTCAAATTATGAAAATAGAAGCTAGGGCATCAATTGTGATTCATTTTAAACCTTGGACTTTCATAATGTTTCTTGGAAATTGACTTTATGATTTTTGGACTAATAGAGGTAATATATCATTTCTTATTATTTCTTTAATTTTTGTATGTTTTCATGACTATTTACAAATACTTATAAATTATCTACATTTGGGCCCAACCTTCATTATGTTTCAATAAGTTTATGGAACTCTAAGATTGATACAAGTGGCACTATCACCTTACTCAAAACCCTTCAGCCTTTAGAAAAAATGTTAAGTATTTAAAGTTTTTGGGACATATGGCACTATCATGTTCTTTGGAATGCACCATAATTTAACAAAATTTTCTTACCTTATCAATGATCAAGTTACTATAGGTTGTCTACATTGTAAGACCATGTTAACTAGGATAATGTTCATTTCACAAAAATTCTAAGTCATCTAAGTTCATGAGGCCCCGAGATCATGCCACATGGTGAAATTCCATGAAACCAAAACTCTAAAGGTTAAATCAAATGCTAATAGCCATATGAATCTATAGTCTAATTTCCTAAAGGTTTCAAGCTCCAAAGGTTTGACAGTTGGTACAATCATGTCAATATATAGATTCAAAAGGGAAAAATCAAGTTAATGGCCTCATGGCCCTATGGTCTTGAGTCTCTACATATTTGAGATCATGCCACACATAAAAATATCAGTACCTATAACTATCTTATAGGACTACATAGTTCAAATTTCAAATAATCATGTCTTTAAGTCTATAAGTTTTGGCACTACTAAGAACACTACACATGGATTAATTTTATTAACTGGCAGTCATGGAACATATAAATTAAGATCATAAGTCTGAAGACCCACATGAGTGAGAAATATACAAGTGTCATTATTAAAGATATGTATGGATAGAGTACATAAATAATTTTGATAGATAATAAAAATTTGATAAGCAAAAGACTGTCATGTTTCTTAAAAAGGATGATTAGACATACATGAATCGATTAAAAGTTTTCATTTGATGAACAACAACATGTTAAAGCTGACTACTAAATTTAAATCCAAATGGGAAAAACATAAAATCCATTATTTGCATTTATGTCACGTGAATTATGATTTTAAGGTATAGGCTTTGGTAATATATGCAAAATCCTAGTAAAGATAAGTCACTTCACCATTAATCGAACATTACAATTATCAGCTCTCAAGCCACCAGAATCCCTAATTTTTGTTATATCCCAAATTTACACCATTGGATTATTATTCAAGCCTTATAAATTTGGGGTAACATGGAGACAATCCTATGTTTTGGGTGACCTTTATATGGTTTTAATCTCTACGTTATAAGATTAGATCCCTTTGTTATATCACTTAGGCTCATTCACTAATCTACCAATTTGTTATGAAAAGAGAGAGAAACCTACTATAATAGAGGTGATGCATCAAAATTACTTGACCACCACCAACCATCTACATGTGCACATCAACCATGAGACTAACCTAAACACACATTATTCCTTACCTATGTTTCTATATCAACATTTCATATGAATATTGTGAAATATGTTTGGGCTAAGAGGACTAGTCAAGACATCATAGAATGAAACTAATGAATAGGAAACTCAATCAAACTTCACACCTCACTTAGACACTTCACAATACCTAAAAATAAACTTTCAAACTGAATATGAATGATATAAAAGGATAGCATACCAAGGAGGCTAAGTTAATCACTTGATAAAATCAACTAGTCATGCACACACATTAAAAATAATTAATATAGGAGTTAAAACATAAGTTTCTCATTGCTCAAATTATTGAAAATGGGTAGGACTTCACCAAACCCAGGTGGAGGATGAATACATATCTAAGGGCTGAATTTATATAAAAATGAGAGAGAAGAAGAGAAAAGGGTGAAAGAGAGATAGTTGACAAGTGTTAATAAGATTTACATTCAATAAAGGTGGTTGAATAATAGTTGCATCATGTTTGAAAGGATAAGTTATACTTTCTTGAACATGTTTTTTCCTCCAAGTGGGATGGGCATTTTAAACTTTGCTTGACACCTTGATATTATTCTTTAAAATTACCCTTGTCTTAGCTTGAAAATAGATAAATGGCACACTTGATCACTAGATCCTCTTGAATTATCTCTTGATATTTTATTTGATACCTTGTAGCAGTTTAGAATCTCTCCAAACTAACATCTAAATGATGATTACACCTCTTAGGTGTCTTAAAGCCTAATTTTTCATATTATGCCAATCTTTGACCAAATGGATCAAAACTTGATTTCAAGTTCATGAATGAATTATATCTCCATTAAAGGTATATAAATATCATATTATACTTGAATAAAATCCTTTAAAATCCTAAAGTACTCTCCAAGGCTTCATCTTGCACCTTAAGCTTTCACTTGACCTTAATTCCTTGTATCCCTGAAAACACACAAAGAACCTTGTGTAGGATAGTGTATGAATGATGCTTGATAAATAAGGGTATTTTTGATTATGAGTTATGTCCATACATCTTAATTCAAAATTTTATGACCCAAATCTAAGTGGAACTGTGTTTGATCACATGATATCTCTCCCTAATTAGGCCGCAATTATGTCTCTAAGCCTACAAACTAAGTTTTGTCTTGAAAATTCTCCCACATGTGTGAAACTTATAATAAGTATTTTATTAAAATTTACACCTTATTACCATGTTCTATTTTAAAGTTCATCTTCTAAGCCTTGTGTAGATATGTGAACCATGAAATGGCAAAAGAACTAGCCCTTCATAAGCTCTTTTCAAACTACATTCATGATTTAGACTTGTAGGAAAACTTATATGGTGGTATGTATGTATTTTTTGGAATTAATGTATATAATACACCTAAATACATCCTATCCAATGGTTTTCATCTATCTATGATCTTCTATAACTTATTTTGAGCTTGAAAACTCATAAAAGTATAATATTTACTACATATGTATAGTTGCACAAATAGTCAATTACCATGGTGAGATTATTATTGGAGTAAAAAATGGTTTATAGGAGGTTTTAAGTTCATTTAAACTCATTTCAATTACTTAAGAGATCAATTTATCTCTTCAGATTAAAACTAGTCTTCTTAGTTACCTGTGAGTGCTTTACACTATTAGCGATTGCTCATAGAGCATAGGATCTGGATGAACATCCAAATGCCATGAATTATTAGTGAATAATGGTTCCATAATATGTCTAAAATATTTATCCACCATGCATCCTATCTTGTAATATGTGACCAATTTTGAGAGTCTCTCAGGTGGCAAATTATGCATTTGTGAAGTTAAAAAAGATATTTAAGCCTGAAGGTGGTGTGCTAAAGCTTGGTTAAATATAAAATTGGCCTATTTAGGTATCTATCATATCAATTTACCTATTATAATGGTAATTATCACCTTTATTATCCCATGTTTATGGTTCTAAAACTAACCATTGCAAGTGGCCCTAACAACCTATGTTAACTCTTCCCTTTCATTTTTGAAGGGTTAAAACCATCATGTAATGTTTCATATAGGATATAAAAACATTTTTAGGGTATTTATTTATTTATTTATTTTTATCACCATCAATCAATCAAAAATTCATCATAAAATGTACATGCATGTCTATGTGTTTGGTTTTAAGTTTAATAGGCCTAAATAAGCCTATCAACTTTGCCACAAATTTCATTGACCTTGGAGATCATGTAGGGTCATGATATAATTATAATGTGTTAATATTTTTTTCTTATTCATACATATATCTTATCTAGAAAAACAAATAGACACCTTTCATGTAGGCAGACATGCCTATAGGATTACTTGACTATGTGTATGTACGTTTCAAGTGAGCTTTGTTTTGATCATCCTCTCTAGCCTATTTTTAGGTATCTTTTTATCTTTAATTATATTTTATAATTTTTTCATTCACTCACCCAAACTCGAATTCCATTATCATGTATTTTGTCTTCTTTTCAAGCTTGAAACCAGTTTGAGTTGTTTAAGCACACTTGTAGGTGATCACTTGGGTTTTTTGTTACATTTGACATTTAGAGACTCCTCTATAAGTCACTGACAAACTCAATGACATTTGATACTATACTAAGATCTTAGTGTCTTCTGTTGAAACTTTTCAACTTCTTTAAAACGTCATATCTTCACAAGCATATCCCTTTCTTCCTCATGTTTGATACATGTTTGTAGGTGATCATTGAGAGTAATTTGAGTGTTGAACCTTGAAACCTTCCATTTTGAACTATATCATTGATAATTTTATAATTATTGAACTTCATTTAAATATTTTTCATATTCAACATAGTTCTCTGTAGGCTTATTAGCACTTTCTATTTCCTCAAGCATACATGTTTTGCCTACTTTTTACTTCTATTTGAGTCCTTTGCTTCTTAAATTCACTTGATCATCCAAAAAGAGTAAATTATGGGATTTATACTAAAATTTAATGGATTTATAGGTTTCCTTTGTCACATATATACATTTTCAATGTTTTTTCATGCTAACTCAAAACCTTAAACTATCCAAGTTTTACTATCTACTTGTAGGTGGTTATTTTGTGTCTTGAACCTAAGCCTTAAAACCACACCTTATCCTCTGAACTTGAACAACCCAAGTGTTGAAACAATATATTTCCTTTAATATTTAGGATTTTCAATCCAAAATATGATGCACATTTATATACATATTGTTGGGGATCAACCAACAATGGATTACACTTATGAAAGCAATCAATGCGGAAATAAATCAGATAGATAAGTAACTGAAATGATAAATAGCACAGAACAAGATATACAAGAAAACACCCTGAAAACTTGTATTAAAAACTCTTTACAATAGGAATACAAATGAAGAACTTTGTTCTTCCACACCTCTCTCAGATGCACACAAGATCTCTCACTAGATCTCTATTCCTCAAGAGCTTTCTCTAAAGTACAGTCCTTCAAACATTCACAATGTTCTACTTCGTACTCAATTACACTCTCATACATTCATCATCATACAATAGCTTAGAAGATCTCTCCTACATATAGAAAATAGGAAACTTAAGCATGCTCTTACAACAAACAGTTAAGCCTCTTCAACAAGGGCTCTAAAAAATAACATTGCTAACAATAGAGACGCAAGCATGAGTCTACAACTCAAACTCATCATGCAAACACTCGCTTCTGTCCTCGGAAATAGCTCTCTGGACACGCAGGTAACCGACGTCGGTTCCTGTCTGTTCGCCTGTGACCGTCGCCGGCCGACCATACTGCCGACGTCGGCGCCTCTGAACTAAAACTGACCGACGTCGGTCGCTCCTGACCGACGCCAGCGTCTGTGTAGACCCGAACCTGTTTGTCTATGCTCCATGGTGAAGCTTTTAGCTCCACACTCCTAACAATCTCCCACTTGGAGATAAACCAGCTGCACCAATACCTGTACAGCAAGATCTTCTAGCTCCTCCATCTTCAACTCAATCGTGAAGACCAACAGAAGTTGAATGAAGATTCAACTTCTCCTTAGTAACCGGCTTTGTTAGCATATCCGCAGGATTCATGTCTGTATGGATCTTCTCCAGCTTCAACTCACCATCTTCCAATACCTGCCGTATGAAGTGGTACCTTAGCTGTATGTGCTTGGTTCTAGAATGGAAAGCTGAGTTCTTAGCCAAGTGGATTGCGCTTTGACTGTCACTATGCAATCTGCAACTCCCATGCTCCCTTCCAAGCTCTTCCATGAACCGTGTCATCCATATCATTTCCTTGCTAGCTTCTGTAGCTGCAATGTATTCTGCTTCTGTAGTTGATAAGGCTACAACCTTCTGCAACTTAGAAATCCAACTAACTGCCGTTCCACCTACAGTAAAAACATAACCTGTGGTGCTCCTCTTGCCATCCAAATCCCCTGCCATATCTGAATCTACATAGCCATGTAGAGATGTATCTGAACCTCCATAGCATAAGTGTCTACTGTTGGTTCCTCTCAGATATCTAAGGATCCATTGTACTGCTTTCCAATGTTCCTTTCCTGGATTGGCCATATACCTGCTTACTACTCCCACTGCTTGGGCAATATCTGGTCTAGTACACACCATTGCATACATCAAACTTCCTACTGCGGAAGAATATGGAACTTTATTCATGTACTCTACCTCATCATGTGAATTGGGACATTGTTCTTTGCTTAACTTGAAATGTCCTGCCAAAGGTGTGCTTACCGGTTTCGCATCCTGCATGTTGAACCGTTTCAACACCTTGTCCACATAATCTTCTTGAGACAATATCAACCTATGATTTTCTCTGTCTCTCTTAATGCTCATGCCAAGGATTTTCTTCGCTGCTCCCAAATCCTTCATGGCAAATGTTTGAGCTAACTTTACTTTAAGCTCTGAGATGTCCTGCATGTGAGACCCTGCAACCAGCATGTCATCTACATACAACAATAGAATAATGTATCTACCGTTATCGAATCTCTTAAAGTATACACAATGGTCTGATTGACACCTACTGAAACCATGCTCAGTCATAAACCTGTCAAATTTCAAGTACCATTGCCTTGGAGCTTGCTTGAGGCCATACAAGCTCTTCTTTAACCTGCACACTAGTTTCTCCTTACCCTTGACCTCGAAACCTTCTGGCTGTTCCATGTAAATTTCCTCATCTAGATCTCCATGAAGAAATGCTGTTTTAACATCTAGCTGCTCGAGATGCAAATCCTCAAAAGCAACCAAAGACAGTACAACCCTTATGGAAGTCATCTTAACAACTGGAGAAAAAATCTCGCCAAAGTCAATACCTGGCTTTTGTGCAAACCCTTTCACAACCAATCTGGCCTTGTATCTCATCTGACCATCCTCACCTTCCTTCAACCTGTAAGTCCACCTGTTCTTCAGTGTTCTCTTACCAGCCGGCAATTCAACCAAATCCCATGTTTGGTTCTCCCTTAAGGACTCCATCTCCTCAAGCATGCCATGCTCCCACTTACTCCTGGACTCCACCTGTAAAGCTTCTTCAAAACTTTCTGGTTCTCCACCATCGGTTAGCAGTAAATAATATAAAGAAGGAGAGTATCTAATTGGAGGCTTACTTACCCTTTCAGACCTCCTGATTGGTGTCTTGGACTCGTTTTCAACAATCTGTCCATCCAAATTTTTTGACAGTGACCGACCTCGGCCACCTGTAGACCTGTTACTGGCCGACGCCGGTTCTTCCTGGCTGACGCCGGTGCCTGGTCTGCCGACGTCGGTCTCTGTATGACCGACATCGGTTTCTGTATTGCCGACGCCGGTGCCAAACCTGCCGACGTCGGTCTCTGTGTTTTCCTGTAAGTGATTATTTCTTTTTCCCGCGAGCTCATTTTGGACCATAACTTCGTCCAACTCATTATTGCTCTGCCCAACTTGATCTAGCTTCCTTGTCTGATCACTGTACATCACTCTTTCATTGAAAACAACATCACAGCTCCTAATTACCTTGTTAGTTCCTAGATTCCAAAATCTGAAACCAAAATCATCTGAGCCATAGCCTATAAACGTGCACCTCATAGACTTAGCATCTAGCTTCTTTCTATTTTCCTTATCTATGTGCATAAAGGCTTCACAACCAAAAACTTTGAGATATGAAAGATCAACCTTTTTACCTGTCCATGCCTCTTCTGGAATTCCACCATCCAGAGCTATAGAGGGTCCTCTGTTGATCAGGTACACTGCGGTGTCAACTGCTTCTGCCCAAAACTCTAAGGGCAATCCTGCATGCAATCTCATACATCTTGCACGCTCCATAATAGTCCTGTTCATCCTTTCAGCAATACCATTCTGCTGAGGTGTCCTTGGAACCATCCTTTGCCTACGGATCCCATTCATGTAACAATACAATTTGAACTTAAGACTGCAGAACTCACCGCCATTATCGGATCTCAAGCACTTTAATCTTTTGCCTGTTTCATTCTCAACCATGGCTTTCCATATCTTAAAGGTCTCAAAAACATCAGATTTCTTTTTAATACAGTAGATCCATACCTTTCTTGTGGCGTCATCTATGAATGTAACATAGTACTGTGATCCGCCAATAGAGGCTACGTGAGCCAGTCCCCACACGTCTGTGTGAACAAGCTGCAACTTTTGCCTTTTCTTAGTAGATCCAGTCTTTAGAAAACTAACCCTTTTCTGTTTTCCAAACACACAATGCTCACAAAATTCTAGATCCATACTTTTCAAATCTGAAAGCATACCTTTAGACTTAAGGATAGACATCCCCTTCTCACTCATGTGGCCAAGCCTTGAGTGCCACAATTTAGCATCCACATCTGAAGTAGATAAAACTGAAGGAGATTTGTTAGTAATACAATTACACAAATAGAGAGTACCTTCTCTCTTACCTCTGGCCATAACAAGTGCACCCTTGGTCACTTTCCAAGAATCTGCTGTGAGAGTTACTGTACAACCCTCATCACCAAGCTTACCTGCAGAAATCAGATTTCTCTTTAAACTAGGAACATGCATCACATCCCTCAACACCCATGTGTTGCCATTCTGCATCTTTAGCTGCACTTTACCTTTGCCAATAATCTTGCAAGGCTCATCATCCCCTAAGTATACTATTCCAAAATCTCCATGGACATAGTCACTGAAATATTCTCTGTTAGGGGTAGCATGGAAAGACGCACCAGAATCTAATACCCAAGATTCTATGTTATTATGCAAAGAGAAAATAAGAGCATCCTGTGCAATACCTGCAACCTTTGTCTCTTCCTTTCCTTCGTGCTGATTGTCCTCCTTAGGCTTTGACCAGCAATCTCTGCTTATGTGCCCCAACTTTCCACAGTTCCAGCATTGTGGCCTTCTGCCATTCCTGGATTTGGATCTGCCTCTTCCTTTAGACTTAGATCTTGATCTCCTCTTGCTCCTTTCTTTTTGCCTTCCTCTGCTCTCGAAATTTAAAGCGTTCCCGGATGTCCCAGAAGTCTCTTCTGTGCTTTTCCTGCGTATTTCCTCATTCAAAATAACACTAACCACATCCTCTACTTTTAAAATATTCGAAGCAGAAGCAGTATTAGAAACTGCCATTACCAAGCCATGCCAGCTTTCAGGCAAAGAACATAAAATTAAAAGAGCCTTTATTTCATCTTCAAATGAAATATTAACAGAACTTAACTAATTAACAATACCATGGAAATCATTCAGGTGATTAGAAACAGATCCACCTTCTTGCATATGCAAATTAAATAACTGCTTCATCAAATATACCTTGTTTGAAGCGGAGGGTTTTTCATATAAATTTGCTAACGTGGTCATTAACTCTACCGTAGTTTTTGCTTGTGACAAATTAGATATCACAGTGGAGGCCAGACTCAGTCTTATAGAACCAAGAGCCTTTCTGTCAAGAACTTCCCATTCTTCATCCTCCATGTCCTTGGGCTTCTTTGCTATCCCACCTAACGGTAAGTAAAGATCCTTCTGATACAGATAGTCCTCTATCTGCATTCTCCAGTGCTGATAGTTCTTGCCATTAAACTTTTCCATTCTCAACTTACTTTCCTCTGCCATTGCTTCTCCCACTCAAACAGAAATCCCTGTGAGCAACCTGTAATCCGAACACACTACACAGATCTGAACCACCTGTTAGTGAACCTGAGCTCTGATACCACTTGTTGGGGATCAACCAACAATGGATTACACTTATGAAAGCAATCAATGTGGAAATAAATCAGATAGATAAGTAACTGAAATGATAAATAGCACAGAACAAGATATACAAGAAAACACCCTGAAAACTTGTATTAAAAACTCTTTACAATAGGAATACAAATGAAGAACTTTGTTCTTCCACACCTCTCTCAGATGCACACAAGATCTCTCACTAGATCTCTATTCCTCAAGAGCTTTCTCTAAAGTACAGTCCTTCAAACATTCACAATGTTCTACTTCGTACTCAATTACACTCTCATACATTCATCATCATACAATAGCTTAGAAGATCTCTCCTACATATAGAAAATAGGAAACTTAAGCATGCTCTTACAACAAACAGTTAAGCCTCTTCAACAAGGGCTCTAAAAAATAACATTGCTAACAATAGAGACGCAAGCATGAGTCTACAACTCAAACTCATCATGCAAACACTCGCTTCTGTCCTCGGAAATAGCTCTCTGGACACGCAGGTAACCGACGTCGGTTCCTGTCTGTTCGCCTGTGACCGTCGCCGGCCGACCATACTGCCGACGTCGGCGCCTCTGAACTGAAACTGACCGACGTCGGTCGCTCCTGACCGACGCCGGCGTCTGTGTAGACCCGAACCTGTTTGTCTATGCTCCATGGTGAAGCTTTTAGCTCCACACTCCTAACACATATCTCATTAAATGTAGACCTATAAGTCTGCAGACCTATAGGTCTACATTTTTCATGTTTTAAGCCTTCACATGATGTAAACATGATATCTTTAAGCTTGGAATTATTTATAGTTTATTCCTTACCTCTCTCATTTTTTAAAAACTCTCATGCACCTTTTACAATTCAAGACAAGACCTTCTCAACTCACTTTCTTATACAGGCAACTTACACACACAGTCTTCAAAATGAGAAACCATTATATATTGCTTGGAGATAATGGTATTAGAGTGAATAAATAAAGAATAATTGATGGATGTATAGAGAATTTGGAGAATTTAAATTTGATGTTAAACCTTCATCTACATTCCTTGACTATTAATGACCTTGAGACAAATAAAAGACTATGACAATCATCTTGTAAAATCAGACTTACACATGCCAAGTGTGGCTTGTAATATCATGTTTTATGTATTAAAATATAATATACATATTCTATTATTTTTACCATGCATCCAAATAGTCTAAAACTATCATTTCAAGGAGATAAATTGAACCTATGGGGTTTTTAGGCACTTTTAGATCACTCTGCCTTCTTAATGATTGTTCATAAAAGAGGGGACACTAATATGATGACTATTTTCATGTATTTTAAGATCATTAGGACCCACTACTCTATATAAAATGATATTCCATGTCTCTCTCTCCTCTATATGTACTGAGCATGTGAAGTTGATCTTTATTATCTTGTCAACGAAGTGATGGAGAGAAAGAAATAATTATTGGACTCTCTAGACCTATACCTACAATATAAACATGTATTTTACCTATAAAATCTTAAAATACATCTTTGCAATGTTCTCACCTAGAAATGAGTCTTCTTAGTCTGTAGAAGTGCTTTAAACTACCTTTTTGGAGTGATTTCTTATAAAACTAACTTATTATGACATACCTAACATACATGGAAGTAAGATGACTTATTAAAAATACTATAATTTTTTTTTTATGGATCATTCACCTTGGTTAGCTTTTACATATGTTGTATTTGACTAAAGTCATTTTTCCTTAAATAGAACTTTACCTTAAAGTTTAAAAATAAACCTTAAACTCTCCAAACATATGTAAAAAGTTTATGAAAAGTGATTAAGGGGAAAATATGACTTTGAGAGACACTTAATAACCTATGACACCTTTTGACCAAGATTTTTTACACCATATAATGACTAGACTAATTAAAGATAAAGACAAAACATTACCTTAATCTTATTAAATTAACCTTAAGATATGTTAATAAGACATTAAAAAGACCTTTTGAATATCATACAAGGCATGAAATGGTTAGTAACAAGGATTTTAATACATGAAAATAATTTTGTTACCTATAAGGGTTGAATTTTTTACCTTTGGGGTCAAAATGATCAACAAATTAGCTATTCATAGGGGTATCATGCTTGCAATGCTAACTAGACCAATAGCCCTGTCCTTCCATTGAGAAACGGAGTCACTTGAGCTCAAACTCAAACTTGATCATACCTTGATGAAGATAAAACAAATTTATTTGACCTCTAAACACACATAAAATAATAATAACACACACACAAAATAAATGAAATAAGACACACACATTTTCTAGCTAAGCACTTAAGGAAAACATGACACAACATAAACAACTAATATATAAAACTGACCTAAACATATCTTATTCTTACTAGATCAAAGGATAATATTATGATATGTTCTGCTCCATGAGGTGAATAGTAACATGAGACAAGTTACCTCTTTGACCTTTTTCTTATTGGCTTCATCTTCATATTGATTTCCAATCCCCTTGGCATGATTTTAGGTAAAGTAATAGTAGCACACCAGTCACTTATGAAGAGAACATATTGTGCTTCAATTTCCTTCTCATGCTTCTTATTTATGTTTGAACCTACCTCAAACATAACCATCTCTTGTCTGAGAGGATAAACATCACCCTTATCTTCTAGAGGCTCCATGAAATGATGTGTTTAATATTGAATGGTCTCTTAGGGATCCCCACATTATTTATAAAGCAAGAGATCAGCCTAAACAACATCCTCAATCTATCTAATATGAGGTATATGCCATTCAAGAACATTCAATTCAATTCAAGTCTTTAGGTACTACTACCATAGGTCTTCATCCTTATCTTAACATTCCTCTTGAAGAGGTATAACCTAAAGTACATCCTCAACAATTTCTAATGCCATTGGATCTCACTTTGGTTCTATGATATCAAGATCATCTTAAAATGAATTAGTCTCTTGGATTGGTATGCTATGAGAGCTACCTTTCTCTTTCTCATTTATGAAAAATGATTTTCGCCCTCCTTCACAAAGAGAGGTGCCAATGAATATTTATTTCTTATACACATTTGAATCATCTTCATCAAACTCTTTTTTTTTTTTTGATAATGTAAACTCAGGTTTTACAAGGAACTAAAACCATAAAAAGTGAGATAAAGAGTTATAACCAAGCCCCAAACAACTAAATTATCAAAATAAAAATTCTAACAACAAAAACAAGGATAGACACAGAAAAAACAAGTTAAATAGGGGGACCATCTTGGGTGTCCTCTATATTAGAATTATCCTTTGCTCTGGTATGATTACCAGGATCCTCAGTTTGTTCTCCAGGGAAAATCATCCTCGAGCACTTCCTATCATTCACTTAGGGGAAGGGATGTTTTGGGGGGACCCAAATGGGGTATTTAGGAATATTAGGGGATTTGAATACCATGGAAAGGGGATGGGGTTGGGTATACTACACCAACATTTAAACCATGGCCTCTATTGCCTAGTGGAACTTGAACCAATCCTGAATCAATTTAGCCAAACTAAGACTTGCTTGTTGGACCTTTACATTAAAGTTTTCTAGCATTTATTTGTTTTTCTCATGCTCTATTTTTATAATGGACTTTCCCTTTTAATTATAGGTATAATAAGTACTTAAATTAATGGTTTTGGGTTTAGGGATGAATAAAATTTTGAGGGGAAGCTCATCAAGAGGGGATTTGGAAAAACTATTATGAGGGGAGTGTTCTAGGGTAAGGAGGGATCTCAAAAAATGATACTCTTATAGGGAGTCCTCCTTGGAGGATGATCCTTCTGGGGGGAATTTTTTACCAATTAGGGTTCAACTATATTTCACTAGTAGAAGGATGAGGCCTTGGTGAAAGATTGGGTTAGCATCATTTACCTGGTGAATGAGGACTACGCTTTCTAAGTATTTTAGGAGAAAATAAATAAGTATAATCTTAAAATTAATCAAATGATTGAGAAACATGAAATGGTGAGATAATATTAAGGTGTACTTATCTTCTAGGTTCATGTACCTCATGACCTATACATAGAATTTTGACTCGTACTTGGGCAAGTTTGGCATAGGGGAATCCCTTCTTCTTAGTTTTCACAAATTCATTATTTCAAAAGAAGTGCTATAAGAATTCCTACTTATTATAATGATCCTTGTATTCTTTAGTTCCTATGCATGCCATGCCCATGACATATCCTATAGACTCCTCAAAAACATTTATGTAAATCCCCTCATGGAAACCTTTCTTTTCATCCAAGCAGCTACAAAGTCTCTAACTACCAAAGGATTATGCTCGATGATGCACTCCATGTACTCAGTTAATCCTCCCTTCTTAAGCTTTTTTTTTAGCTATTTTTTCTCTCAAACATCTTTATAGGATGTTGGCTCTAGCTAGTCTCTATCATTACCCATGTTGTTATGAGTTACAATGTTGGAGGGAGCAAGCTAAGGGTTTAGGATATTAGATAAATAGTTAGCACTTGTGTTATGAGGAATTTCCACCAAATATTCCTTATCATAATATCATTCCCTTCCCTTGAAATGAATTTGGGTTTGAAAGGTCATGATTAGGCCCTTTTAGATGAAAAGTTGCACGTGTGATGACATGATGGAATTAAGTGGCATGTGTACCTTATACATGGATGACACTAAGTGTCTTAGGGGGGAGGCTAAATTAATTATTATAGATAATTAAACCTTAGAGATGCACTCCATTACTAGCTAGGGTGTCAACCACCCCATTAGCTTCCTTGTAATTATGATTGAGTTTAACTTGTGGAATTGTGCAAAAGATAAGATTCATATCTTCAATCATATCCTTAATAGTATATAAATGAGTGGTTTATTCTTCCAAATAATTTATATTATTGAGTAAATCCCCCTCTATAATGATTCTAATATGGTTAAGGCTCTGTGCTAGTTGAATTACCTAGAGGGCTGCTTTAGCTTCATCTAGATGGTTAGTCTATTTACCCATGGGGTGTACATAGTCCACCAACATTTTACCTTACATATGTATTAGAATGCCCCCTCTACTAGTACATCTTGGGTTTCCTTTAGAGGCTCCATCAAAATTTATTTTTATCTACCCCTCTGGGTGGCTTTCCATTTGGTTTGTTTGTGTGTGGTGTATTTTGAGGAGGAGCTAATATCTTCTTGAAAATCCTAGTTGTTAAGGATAAGTTATGTTAAAAGAGGGGTGAGATCCTTGTTCTTAGGAGGAAAGGCATTATAATTTTTATAAATGGATTGACAAATATTGGGGAAGATTTTATTCCACTAATGCCTTTTATTTTGAAACAAGCTATCATTACAAGCTTTCTACATGCACCAGAACCAGTGGTGAAGTGCAAGGAACCAAAGGAAAGTCAAAGAAGGATAATCCATAGGGGATTCCATTTTAAAATTATATATGTGATTTTATTGGGTTTGACATAAGTCATGTTGAAATAACTATTAATCCTATCAAATAAATTCAAGATGAAGGGGTATTTCATAAAAAGGTGTTGAGTGGAATCTTCTACATTTTTACAAATTAGACATTTAATAGGGATAATTAGTAACATTTTGGTGATATTTTATACTATAAAAAGTTTTTTTTGTTTGGATATCTATAATAAGAAGTTAATCTTGGGGGTTAGATACTTTACCCCAAAGTTTTTCTAGTGGTTCTAGTTACTATCCAGATGAAGTTCAATAACATGACTTGAGGACATTGAATACTCTTTGTTATCTTTTGCTCTCCAAATTAAATGATCATATTTTTAAACTAAGGGGATATGAATATTGATGAGAATCTAGTTGATATTTTCAATAGCTTGTAATTTATCCAAGGGGAGTCCTTCATTGCATATGGCTTTCCAATACTTCCTTCCATCCTTATTTTCCTAGTAGTCTTTGATCTTGGAGCCACATATCTTCTTGAGCTGACCATAAAACTTGGTCCATGTAATTTTTAATGAGATGGGGTGGAAGTCAACCATGCATCCTCCAAAAAGTCAATTTTATTGAAACTCACTTGCAGTTACAATTTTCTCATCTATCCTCCATAGAATAGGATGTTCTTTGAGAAGAGAGATGGTGGGAGGGAAATGAATATGTTCATGAGTTTGAGAGGGAGTATGAGGCATGGTAGGTTGTTCATGAATAGGTTTGGGGCCCAAGGGAGTAATCTTGAAAATTTATATTTTGGGAATGGAGGATTCTTAAAACAATTCTTGAAGAGAGATTAAATTCATTTTTTTATGAGTGCCTCAATTTTATCAACAACCACTTCATTACCATTTTGAATTATTTCTTAATGTTAAATTTATAAATATATAATTGATTCAAGCTCTATGATTTTTAATTCCAACTCTTCAATTTACTTATCTATATTCTTTTGGAATAACTCTTCTTGAGGATGGTCAATGACTTCATGAGGATAAGGACCACAAAAAGGATGCTATGGGATACAAGAGGGATATTGAGGAGGGGTGGAAGGGTCTTTCATAGGTTTAAATTATTCCTTGACTTCAACTCTCCAATCTATCCCTATCTCAATTTACTTACCCCATGATTTCACCACTTGATTCCAGTTTGAAATATTCAATAACTTATTGGGGGTTTCTTGAGGAAGAGTATTAGTGTTTTATGCCAAGATAACTTCATTATCATCCCTCCAAGTAGAAGTCAATCTTTCTAATTCTGATTTATCTCGGTTTTCAATAATGGGCTTCTCAACAACAACCTTTTCCTTATTTTGAATGTTCTCTTGGATTGATTTCCAATATGGGAAGGCTTGAGGAGTATGTAAAGGATATGAAACACTTTTAATCTCACTTGAAATGGTCCTTTGGGTAAGAATGGGTGGCACATAATAGGGCTGAGGTGGTATATATGAAGACACATAGGGTTGATAGCATTAAACCTATTATTGTTCATAAACTCTTAGCTTATCCTCTATGCCTTGAATTATGTCACTTATATCCATCATATCACTTGAGAGGCTTTTCCAATTTTATCCCTCAATAGGTGTCCATTATCTCTTCATTAGTTAAAATGAGTCTCTCACATTATGAATGAGATGACTAAGGATGTTTTAACCATACCTATTTTATGTGTTAAGGCCTATCAAATACATTTCATATCCCAAAAGAATTTGCTTGAAACTTGAAATAGAATGATTTTAAATGTGGCTATGTTGACTAAAGATATCATTGTATTGATAAGGTTGATCATAGGGCTTATATGGCTCATGATAAGGTTGATAGGGATCATACTGAGGCTGATATGGATCATTGTAGGCTTGAGAAGGCTAATCACAGGGCTGATATGGAACACCATAGGATTGATATGCCTCATCACTTTGAAATGAATTGAAATTTAATTCAATCTCAACCATAACAACCTCATTAAGATAGTGAATTGAAAACACAATTTACTTTAAACAAGTGTCTAAGGTGCTAAAACCAGTTGATTAATCTCAAAGTTGCTAGTGATGTTTTTAAATTCCTCTAATGGCTGATATGTATAAGGACAAAACCAAAAATCCTTCAACTACATTTGAATTTACTCCCATCAAGCATGCTAGAACTATTGTACCCCAAATTTTTACCCTTCAAATGTTGTTCAAGCCTTCCAAATTTGTGGCAACATGGAGACAATCCTAGGTTGTGAGTAATATTTAGATGTATTGAATGTCTAGGTCATATAGATATCTCCCCTTGATGTATCACATAGGCTCATTCATTAAAATACCAAATTTTTAGGAAAAGAGAGATAAAGCTAATATAATAAAGGTGATGCACCAAAATTACTTAACCACTACCAACCAATTGCATGTGCACATCAACCATGAGACTAACCTAAAGCCACACTATTCCTAATCTATCTCTCTGTATCAACATTTCATTTAAAGGTTATGAAATATGTTTAGGCTAGGACAAATATTCAAGATATCATATATTGACACTAAATGAATACATAACTCACTCAAACTTCACACCTCACTTATACACTTTACAATACTTGTAACTAAGCTTTAAAACTAAATATGAATGCTAGAAAAGGATAACATGCCAAGGAGGCTAAGCTAATCACTTAATAAAATCAAATAGTCATGCACACACATTAAAACCAATCAAAGGAGGAGGTAAAAATATAATTTTCTAATTGATTAAAGGATTGAAAATGGGAAGGGATCTTTCATACCAAGGTGGAGGTTGAATACATTGTCAATGAAGGATTAATTTATAGAGAAATGAGAGAGATAAAGAGAGAATGGTGTAGGAGAGAGAGGTGAAAAGTGTCAAGAAGAGTTATATTAAATAAATGAGGTTGAATAATAGTTACATCAGGTTTCGAAGGACAAGTGATGCTTTCCTAGACATGTTTTCTCCTCCATGTGGCATGGGACTTTCAAACTTTGCTTGACACCTTGATCTTGTTTGTCAAAGTTTCCATTTTCTTGGCTTGAAAATGGACAAATAGCACACTTGATCACTACATCCTCTTGAACTATCTCTTGATCTACTATTTTACACCTTACATCAGTTTAAAATCTCTCCAAACTAACATCTCAATGATGATTACACCTCTTAGGTGTCTTGAAGCCTAGTTTGTCCTACTATGCTAATCTTTGCCCATATGGATCAAAACTTGATTTAAAATTCATAAATTAATTATATCTAAATTAAAGGAATATTCATATCATATAATACCTAAATCAACACCTTTATAAGCCTGATCATTCTCTAAGACTTCATCTTGTACCTTAAGCTCTCACTTGACCTAAATTCCTTATATCCATAAAAATACACAAATCACCTTGTGTAGGATAGTGTACAAATGATATTGTAAAAATAAGGGTATTTTTGAGCACCTAGTATGCCCTTAAAACTTCATGAAAATTTTTATGACCCAAATCTAAGTAGAAGTGTGTTTAATCACATGATCCCTCTCCTAAATTATGCATCTAGACCTAAAAACTAAGTTTTTGATCTAAGCTTATCCCATAAATATCAAACTCAAACTAAGTGTTTGATTCTCTTTTAAAACCTTATGATCATGTTCCATTCCAAATTTTATCTTTTGATACCTTGTGTAGATATGTGAACCATGAAATGGCCAAAAAACTAACCCTTCACAAGCTCTTTTCACAATACCTTCATAATCTAGACATGTAGGAGAACTTCCATGGTGGCATGTATAAAATTTTTGCCCTAAGTGGATATAATACACCTCATTCCATCCTCCTTAATGGTTTCCATCTTTCCATGATCTTTTATACCCTATTTTGAACTCAAAACTCACAAGACTACAATATTTATTATGTCCATAAAGTTGTAGGTAAAAGAAAGTACCATGATGAGAGTCTTATTAGAATTATTAATGGTTTATATGAGGTTTTAATTTAATTTAAACTCATTTCAAATACTTATGAGATCAATTTCTCTCATCGGGTTAAAACTTGTCTTCGTAGCATCATGTGAGTGTTTTACACTCTTAATGATTATTCATACAACATAGGCTCTAGGTGAACATAAAAATTCCATGAATTGTTAGTGTAGAATGGTTCCCTCTTATTCATAAAATATTGATTCACCATGAATTATATCTTATAATATGTGAGCAATTTTGAGAGTCTCTTTGGTGGTAGATTGTGCATTTATGACGTCGAGAAAGAGATTTAGGCCTGAAGGTGGTGTATTAAAGCTTGGTTTAATATTTAAATGACCTATTTAGGTTTTTATAATCTCCCTTTACCTCTTCCAATGGTAAATTTTACCTTTATTATTCATTAGGTCTCTTGAAACCTTCATTAGCCCATGCTTAGGGCTCTCCAGCTAACCACTATAAGTGACTCTAATGGCTTATTTTGTCTCTTCCCATCCATAATTTAAGGGTTTATAAACTTATTTATTTTTAATTGAGACTATAAAAACCTTATTATGGCCTCTAGGAATTCATATGACCATAAATTAGTCAAACAATCATCATAAAATGTACACACAAGTCTGTGTGTTTGGTTTCAAGTTTAACAGGCTTAAACATGCCTATCAACTGTGCCATTATTTTCATTAACCATGGAGATCATGTAGGGTCATGATATAATTAAAATGTGAGTTTAATATTTTTTAACTATTGATACATACCTATTTTATGACAAACTAAATATAAACCCTTCATGTAGGTAGATAGGCCTATAAGATTACTTGACTATGTGTATGCAAGGTTCAAGTGAGCATTATTTTGATCATCCTCCCTATCCTATTTTCTTGTCTCTTTTGATTTCAAATTAACTTTTATCCTTTCTCACCCAAATTCTAATTCCATTATCATGTATTGTATCCTCTTTTTAAGCTTAAAAACATCTTTAATTAATTAAGCATGCATGTAGGTGATCACTTGGGTTCTTGGTTACATTTTAAGTTTAGAGATTCCTATAAAAGACAATAAGTTTAGTCATATAAAATTCAAAAATTGGTAACTTGAGTGTGGCTAATGACACCCAACCCATAGGTCCTTCTTGCTTTCTTTCATGACCCTCATAGGAATCTTTTCAATAATTCCTAGTCATATGTAGCCTTCTAGACTTCATCCCAACTCACCCAAACTTATGTTTTCAAGAAAAATCAATCCCATTATGTACCATCAACTTAGGATAATAGTTCCACTCTTGTCTACTTTTGGCACTCCTATCCAAGTGCAATTTTGGCCCTAATGATCATTTTTTTTAGTCCCCATCCTTCTACTTGTTGGCCTAATACGAGTACATTCAACCCATGACCAACAAATTACTATAAAATCCCATTAAAATATCATTTATAATGGGTTGGAAAATATCACTAAGTAAACAAGAATACAAGCAAGACCATTCAAGTAATCTTCCTTATTCTCTGTATATAGCTAGCCAATACACTTACAATCTTATTCAAATCCTTACACCTATCCCTAGCCACCTTAAGCACATCTAATTTAGTATTTTTCATATTCATACACTCTATTTCAAAAAGCACATTAGGTGGGAAAACTACATATGGCTTGATCCCTCTTTGCAATATTGGTATGTACATAGCATGCTTACACAAGGGATGTAGATACATGTTTAGTGAATATTATACACACTAAACCCCCATATATTTCTTGAAATTAGTCAAAGGAAAATGTAATATAGGTTTTGAATTGAAAATATGCTCTACAAGGATCTCTACAAACTTCCAATTACCAAAACTTCACAGACAGGGTCACACAAGCATAGCAAATAAAACTGAAAAAGTTTAGATCTCTAGGAAAATAGTGGCAGAGGTGGATATAGTGTTGATGCCACTCCTATCCACTCTTTATCCTCCTATCCAATCATAAAACCAATGTTAGTTCATGGTTTGTGATAGTGTCCTAGTATAGCACAATGAATCTCACACCCTGTCTTAGCTGTATTAGTCAGTTTTTAGCTAAGTCTTATTTTATCCCTTTTATTAATATTTTTAGAAATGTCAAAATTGAAATCTAATTTATAAAAATCAGTAGATTAATTATTTAATATTTATTTATTGATTTTACTACTCAGACCCTTTAAATAAATTAAGAATAATACACAAATATTCCCAAAATTGTTAAATCATTTGGTGAACTTCACTTATTTTTATTGCATATAAAAACCCTAGGGTAAATTTACTAATAATTTTTCCTATATTTTTTTAATTTTTAACCTGCATAATAAAATCACAAACTAGCATTAAATTTTAATTTTTTTTAGTAATTTTAAAATAATTTTCTTTCAAACCCTAGTTGCCCATATTAGGTCTCAATATTTTCCGAATAATTTTTCAATAATTTTTTTATTTTTTACTAGAATATTAAAATCATAAATTCACTTCTAATTTTAAAAATAAATAGTAATTTTCAAAAAAAAAAAATCAAAACCCTAGTTGCATCTTCTATGTCTCTTTAAATAAAAAAAAATCTAATAATTTTTTGATTTTTTATTTGCATATCTAACTCATAAATTCACTTTAAATTTCTAAATTTCATAGTAAATATCAAAATGATTATTTTTCAAAACCCTTATTGAATATACTAGGTCCCATTGCTTTTTGAGGTATCACCTTACATGTTTGTAGGATATGTATCCTTTTTATGCATGTTCCAGTTCCTTGTTTAGATTATATCTATTTAATATTTTCTAGTATTATCCAAGTTGTTTTTCGTATGCCACCTAAGTCACTTACATCTCTTCCTTTGAGATTAAGTACAAGACTTAGTGGCAATCCTCCTGAATTCAACTAGATTCCTGAAACTCGACCATACACCATGGATAGATAACCAAATCAAGTTCATATTATAGATTCTACACATCTAGATTACACCAATCTCAATGAGGATAATTTTGGTAGAGAACAATATGAAAATAAAAATGATGATACAAACACTGATGTTCATGATCCACCACATCATACTCTTGATCAACTTCTACCAATTGTTAATAATAAATTTACCATCAACAAAGATTTGATCTTAAAAAGTTTTTGAGAATGACTCCAAGACAAGCCCTGAGATCTTAATATTATTTTACAATCTATCATATAAATAAAAAAGGCTAAACAAGTTGAGTCTTCCATTCCTTTAGAGCAATCAGTTATAAATGACACTATGGAGGAAACTATGTCTCAAAAACCTCATATAGTAGCCCAACCCACCTCTATGCCACTATTTATATCTAGTACATCTTTGTCTCCTAATGTGGTATCCCTTGTGCAAGAGATAAAATATCTTCAATCCAAGGTGATACATCTTGAGCAAGGTGCCTCTATAACTACACAAGATTTTTATTATTTTGTTCTACTACATACACCATCAGCACATCATGTTACTTATACACCCTTGCCATAAGGTTTTGTTCAGCCCAAGCTTACTCTATATGATGGAAAGGATGATCTTGAGACACATTGAGATATTTTCACAGATCATGCTTGGACTATGTGCCAAATGATTGGTTACTAACCAAGCTATTTTCATTAAGCCCAAAGGATTATGCATTACAATGGTTCTATAGTCTACCAAATCAGTTGGTCAATACATTTAATCCTTTAGACAACATGTTCCTAGCTCATTTCAGCATTAACATCGATGATAAGGTTTCATATGCCCAAGTTTCACAATAGAAACAAAGGTCAAATGAGCATCTCATAGATTATGTTCTTCGATATAAGAATATTTTGGGTAAGATGACTAGCGCCATAGCTGATCAAGAGTTATATGATCTCTTCAAATAGAGTCTTCTACCAGCTTTGCATGAGTCAATTATGTTCAAAATATTCTCTTCATTCATTGAATTGTGTCACACACTAAAGGAAAGATAAGTCAAACTAATTTCAATGGGAAAACTCAAGTATACCAATATATCAGACATAACAAACAAGAGTAACAACAAATTCCCAAATGTCAAGGTCAATGATTGAAAGATTTAAAATCAGCCTATAATTAATGTGGCTTTCAAACCCCCTCAACATGTGGTTTTATCATCACCTCCTCAATGTACTTTTACCATTCTACTATTTTATCTATCTAGATTTTTATAGTAGCTATTGGAATGAAACATAATATCTGTCCCTCCTATTTGAGAAGTTGATCCAATAAAGCCTCTTCCATTGGGTTATGATCAACATGAATTTTGTGAGTTTTATAGGGCATTAGGCCATACAACAAACAAATGCATTAGTTTGATACACAAGATACAAGATTTGATAGATGGCAATCATACTGATCTTCACACTTTGGTTGAGCCTCTTCAGGCAAATCCAATATAGGATAAAGCTTTGAAAATATTTTCAAATCTTTTTTCATAACATTCTAAATAGGAGATAGGGGACACATCAAGGGTTCACCATGCCTATCATTCACATCCCCCACTAGATACATATAGGTCACCTTTAGTCGAGTTACATGATTTGAGAAACATGATTAGTGTATACAATTCTAGAGTTCTAGCTAAACCTCCATTTCCTTCTTAGAGTAGGATATGATTGAGGATGATTCAGATTATCATGCACTCTTTAGCAAAGATTACATTCATAATCATCATATTCATAGAGGTCTCATAGATAATAGATATAGTGTGAATATGTGTATTATGATATTACTATAGTATTTGAGATATTCAAAGTAGGATATTGCCTTAACAAACATAGTTATCAGTAGATTCAATGGGCACATATAGTTTTCATTGGGTAAGATTGTACTTCCTTTATAGGTTGGTCCAACACATGTGGCCACACCATTCACTATTCTTCCTAGTGTAGGATTTTTTGATATGTTACTTGATATACCATGGATTCAAAAACTTCAATTAGTACCTTCTGTAGTTCATAGATGTGTAAAATTCATTCATGTTAATTAGGTTGGTATAGTTGGTGAGTTTTATATGAGTTACCACTCCTCACTTAAGAGCCATCTATTATTTTTTTGTCACCAGTTTTAGTTTTTACACTAGTTTTAGTTTTGCCATCAGTTATAGTTCCTCCTCCAAATGTAATACAAATACAATTGAGGTAGCTATCGCTAGCAGAGAGAGTTCATATACCTCCATAGCTTCAATATTTTAGATAGCTTTGTACTAAATTATTCACATCCATGGAAATATCATTGAGATCTCATGAATCTACTCATATATCACATGTTTAGAGAACTTCTCCTACTACCATATGAGTCCCTAAGAGCCCTACATTTGCATCCATTTATCATAGTTATAGGGGGACCCCACACTTAGTTCTACTTTAGATATTTCAAAGCATTTATAGCATAGATAAATTTTAGAGACATAGTCTCAACATCTCCATTATGCTTCATGATCATGCATTATTCCTCTCCTTGATATAGGACACCATGATAGGGAGTCTGCCATGAGATTCATTGGCTAATATCATCCCTTTTCAGTATTCCCTATATATAGTCTCCTCATAGTTGATTGTACATAATTACTTTAAACTTTCTTGTACATAACCTTCCTGTGAATTATTATAGATAGTTTGAATATTCTAAAAATACAAAAAATACAAAATTAAAAAAAAAAGTTCAAATATATAAAAATTCTAAAAATATTCAAATATATCAAAATTCCAAAAAAAATCAAATAACTCAAAAACACCAAAAATATTTTGATTGTATGCATTATCCATGCTTCATATTTCTATTGCTATGCTAGACTTATATTTTATTTTATATGATATTGTTTATCAATTTATCTACATTACCATCCTTCACTTGATCTTATTTGAGTGTGTATAGTGACATCCAGATCTTTAATTGCTTCACTCTACCCATTAAGGGGGAATCCTACTTCTACATTCAAGATACACATCAATATACATATCCACTAGGAGCATCCTCTACATGAATACACCATCCATGTTATGTCATTCCTATACCACACACTCTAGTTATCATATTTATGTACATTATTTACTAGCTTAAATAGATTACTTTATCAACATCTCACTAGTATATAAAACTTGTGTATTTCTTAGCATATACCTAGTTTTATACTAATATGTCTTGCATACTTTCCCTCTTTCTTTAATTATTTAGATGAGAATGTATTTCCAGTATGGTTACATGATTTCCTTTCTTGCTTCATGTAGCTATATGTGATGACATTTCTTAGTTCCTATTTTGTCTCTTGTATGTGTTTTAGGATATTTAACAATGTATTTTGCTTATATTCATGTGTGTGCCTTAGGATATTTGTCAATGTCCTTTACATGTACTATTCTATGTGATTATGTCTTTCATGCCAACCTATCTTGTTTCCAATTATATGTGTATGTGGCATTTGAACATGCCTTTTATGCTTGCTTTATAGTATGAATGACATGTGCCCATGTCCCTTGTTTTCTTGGCCCCTTAGTCACTCTTGTATGCTTCTTGCTCTTTTTTTTTTGTTTCTTGATTTATTTTTTATTGTTTACAATTCCATGTTCCACATCATGCATTATCTTGGTATCTTGGATGTCATGATGGACATCATGCTTCATCCCTCCTTGCCAACTAACAACTAATAGCTAACCATACTTCTATTTATAATTTAGTACATTACACATGTTGTTACATTGTTATATCTATTTATTCATATTCCTATTAATCTAACAATTTATCAATACAAAACATGTTATATCTTGAGACAATATATTGATTATCATTGATATATCATGTATCTTTATAACATAACACACTTGCAAGAATCTTTCTTCTAAGGGTAGTCATTACAAGATCTTTTTTCCTACAATCAGAATAGGGGACAATAAATAGGGGTTCTATCATAAAGATTAGATCTCCTAATAGTCAAAAATGTAGCTTTTAGCACACATAAAAAAATAACCAGACATTAAACCAGTCAGAATAGACTAGGTAGATAGTGAAAATGTTAGAACAGTCATCAGATTTGGCTTAAGACAACAATGCCAAGATTAGAATACAATTTTGGTGCCACTACTATCTATTTTTGGTACTCCTATCCAAACATTAGAAAAACTAGAGTTTCCATAAGTATGTTCAACTACAATTTTGCACAATCAGACTAGTTTAAAATTAATAGTTTTTAGTACAATTTTGCTTAGAGAATCTAGATATAGGGGGAATTATGCATGACATGATGTCTTTCACTTCAAATTTTAGATATGGTAGTTGGTATAACTTCTATATTAGAATCCATGTTATAAACACTAGTGATTAAGGGTAATGTGTGTGACACATTTACTTTATTTTATTTTTGAGTTCAACATTACCTAGGCATTCTCAATAGTTGCATGCTTTATTCCATCTAGACGTGGTTGGCATCATTTTGGAGTGGATTTCATAAAATACTAACTTCTACATTTTGGAGTGGCTTTCATATAAACCTAATGCATCATTTTGGAGTGAATTTCATAAAAGACTAACTTCTACATTTTGGAGTGGCTTTTATACAAGCTTAATCTCCATCTTTTGGAGTGACCAAGAGTGGCATAGTTTCTAGTATACATTCACCTATCCATGCCAACATTGTAAGATTATAAATAATTTAGATACTTTAGGAACCATCTAATTTGACACACACTTCATACTAGTATCAGTTTATAGCCTCACTTCATGATGGAGCCAAATGATTAGCTAGCCTTTGTATTCTTGAGCCACCTATTCAGAGGGATTGGACACATAGTCCAAACATTTATTAGCACATGAATGATCACCTAGCTTCCTTAGTGGGTGATGATGGAGCCAAAGGGCCATTCTTTACATTCTTGAGCCACTCTCAAATAATTGAGCACTCAACTCTATTTTTGATGTTACTCTTGGTACAATATCATCTAGTATTACTTGGCATCATCTAGCATCACAATAGGTTTTGTATTGGTTTGCATACTTGGTGAGGTGTATTCATTCCTTTCTCTTTCTATATCTCTCTTACCCAACTTTGTATGTTCTTATTTTAGATATAGTATATCTAGTAAGAATTTATCTACTCTTTATTTTTCTTATAGATTCACACTTCACAACATGCTCTCTCTATGCACACCCATCATCACACAACTTTATGAGCTTCACCCTTATAGTTAATTTCAGGTACACTTTCTATTTTTCCTTTATCCTAGTATATTACTTTGTTGCATCACTAAAATAAGGGGAGGGGGGGAAATGTAGTCATATAAAATGCAAAAATTGGTAACTTGAGTGTCGATAATGACACCCAACCCATAGGTCCTTCTTACTTGCTTTCAGGACCCTCATAGGCATCTTTTCACTGAGTTAAAATCATCTATAGCCTTTTAGACATCATCCTAACTCACTCCAACTAATCTTTCTAGGACAAATCAATCCCCATAGTACCCATTAGCTCAAGACAATAGTGCCACACTTGGACTATAGCATGAGTGGCACTCCTATCCACTTTCAAAACTCCTATCCAGGTGAAATTTTTTCTCCAATGATAAATTTATTTTGGTTCCCCATCCTTCTCCTTGTTGGCCTAATGTGAGTACATTCAACCTATGACCAATAGATCCTTATAAAATCCCATTCATAGATCATTTGGAAGGGGTTGGAAAATATCACTAAGCAAATAAGAATATAAGTAGGACTATTCAAGTAATCTTCTCTATTCTCTACATATACCAACCAATACACTTATAATCTTATTCAAATATTTACACCAGTCTCTAACCACCTCAAGCACATATATTTTAGAATTTTTCATATTCATACACTCTATTACATAAATCACATCAAGTGGGAGAACTACATATGGCTTGATCCGTCTTTAGAGTATTGGTATGTAGGTAGTGTACCCACATAAGGGGTGTGGATACACATTTTGTGAATCTTACACACACCAACCCCCATATTTCTCAAAATCGGTCAAAGAACAATGGAGTATAGGGTTTGAAGAGAAAATCTACTCTATAGGGAGATCTATAGACTTCCAACTACCGAAACTTCATAGACAAGGGCACACAGGCATAGAAAACAAAACCAATAAAGCTTAGATCTCTAGGAAAATAGTGGCAAAGGTAGAATATAGTGTTGATGCCACTCTTATCCACTTTTGGTGATCTTATCTAATCATAAAACAAATGTCAGATATTGGTTTATGATAGTGTCCCAATCTAGCATAATGAATCTCATACCCTATCTCAGCCATATCAGTCATTTTTTAGCTAAGTTTTATTTTCTCCCTCTTATTATAATTTTTAAAAAGGTCAAAATTATAATCTAATTTATATAAATCATTAGCTTAATTATTGCATATTTATTTATTGATTTTACTACTCAAACCCTTTAACTAAATTAGGAATAATATACAAATAATCCTAAAATTATTAAATCACTAAGAAAATTAGTGACCTTTACTACTATATTAAGAGTTTAGTGTCTTCTTTTGAAACTTCTCAACATCTCTAAAACCTCATATCTTCACAATCATACCCTTTTCTTTCTCATGTTTGATACATGGTTTTAGGTGATCATTGAGAGTCTTTTGAGTGTTTAACCTTTAAAACTTTCCTTTTGAAGTAGATCATTTGCACTTTGATAGTGTTGAACTTAATTGCAATATTTTTCATACTTAACATAGTTCTCTCTAGGCTTATTATCACTTTCCTTTTCCTCAACCATACATGTTCTACTTACATTTTGCCTGTAGGTCTATTTGAGTCCTTTGTTTCTTCAATGCACTAATAATCAAATAAGAATACATTATGGGATTTATACTTCATTTTAGTGTATCTTTAGGTTTACTTTTTCACACATGTAAATTTTTAAGTTTCTTTCATGCTAACTCAAATACTCAAACTATCCAAGTTTTACTATCTGCCTATAGGTGGTTATTATGTGTATTGACCTTGAGACTTAAGACCACACCTTATCCACTTACCTCAAACCATAAAATCATCGAAAAAATATATTTCCTTTATGATTTAGGATTTTTAAACCAAAATCTGATGCACATTTATATACATATCTCATGAAATGCAGACCTTCAGGTGTGTAGACCTATAGGTCTATATTTTTCATGTTTTAGGCCTTCACATCATGAAAACATGATCTCTTTAATCTTGAATTTATTTTCCATTTCTTACTTACCTCTCTCATTATTTCAAAACTCTCATACACCTTTTAAAATTTGATACAATACCTTCTCAAATCACTTTCTTATGTAGGCAGTTTACACACAATCTTTAAAATGAGAAAATAATGTATATTGCTTGGAGAGAATCGTATTGAAGTGAAGTAATAGATAATAATTTATGGATCTATAGAGGATTGAGAGGATTGAAATATGATTTTAAACCTTCATCTACATTATTTTACTATTGAAAACACTAAAAAAAATAAAATACCATGACAATCATCTTACAAACTATGTAAAAGAAGAATGTTATTGCCAAATTGGACTCACACATGCCAAGTGTGGCTTGGAATATAATGTGAGATGTCTATACATACCATATACATCCTATATGATTGATACCATGCCTTAAAATCTTTTGAAACTATCATGTAATGGAAATAAATTGAGTATATGGGGTTTATAGGTAGTTTTAGACCACCCTACTTTCTTAAAGATTGTTCATAAAGGAGGGTCAACCAATATAATGAATATTAAAATGTATTTGAATCTAATTAGGATCCAATAATATGGAAAAAATCATATTCCATGACTCTATCTCTCTTATGTATGTATTGAGCATGTGAATTTGATCTTTATTAGCTTTCCAATGAAGTGATGGAGGAAGGAAGCAATTTTTGGACTCTATGAACCTGTAGCTATAATCCAAACATGGATTTAAACTTTATAATATTAAGAGACACATATGAAATGTTCTCACTTGTAATTGAGTAATTTTGGTCCATACAAGTGCTTACAACTACCTTCTTGGAGTGATTCCCTCCAAAATTAAATTTGTTTGACATCTTTAACATACATGGAAGCTAGATAACTTATTTAAAATCTTGGAAAAGTATGTTTTATGTACTATTCACATTGGTTAGCTTTAGAATATGTTGGATTTGACCAAAATCACTTTTCTTTGCATAAAACATTACCTTAAAGTTTGTAAATAAACCTTAAACTCTGCAAATAGATGTGAAATGTTTATTCAAGGTGACTAAGGGGAAATATGACTTTGATATACAATTAATAACCTAAAACACCTTTTTACAAAGCTCATTACACCATGGAATGACTAGAATAATCTAATACAAAGACAAATCATTCCCTTAATCTTGTTAATTAACCTTAACATATGCTAATAATACATTAGAAAGACCTTTTGAATACCATATAAGGCATGAAATGGTTAATAAAAAGGATGTTAATATATGAAAATCAAGTTTATACCTATAGGGTTTGATTTTTTTGACCTTGGGGGTCAAAAACGGTCAACAATTTTCATAAATAGATTTGTAGGAGCATGTAGATAGTTTGAAAAGGAAACACATAGACCTATATTAATATAATGACATATCCAAGACCAACACATATCTAGGACCCTTTTTCATATTCCATTACTAGAAACACTAAATACATAGACACTATTTTTTTATAAAAGTGCCCTAGATTTCAACTTTTCATACTTTTTGTCCATATAGAATGCAATAGAGTCAATAGTACCATAATATTCATAATATTATCTATCCTAGGAGGATAAGTAGTAGATTTATGACTTGATCCCAATTGAAACCATAGGGATCCATCAAGTGGCTATGAAACTAGAGGTAATGACTTGTATCAATTTAATTTATTTTTTGTTCTTCAATGGTACTTGCTTTGGAGAGTATCTGCATCTTAGAAAAGGAAAAAATGAAATTAAATATGTTTTAATAAGGGAATTTGAGAAGTAACTTAGGATTATAAGTACTAATTTTTCTTATAATAAAGTCTTAATTAACGTATGGATTAATCACAACACCATAGAGCGGAAATTAAAATATTGGTTGTCGAATGGCTAGATATTAAACCCTAAGGGAGGTATTTCCTCTAACATCATCAAATTCAATCTTAGAATGAGAATAAACATGGGATTTTTAAATAGAATATATGGCTTGTCTAGCATTACTTACATGCATGTAAAATGGTTTTCATTATTGGACATTCTCTTGAATTCAAACAAAATTATTTCTCTAGGAGAGATCATTAGTGTCAGGTTGAAGGCAAAGATGTTAAAACATGAGCAAATGCCTACTGATGGAAATTTTTATATGATGTCATATACATTGTATGCAATCATTGGGATAATTGATAGAATCCACTTAAAACTATATAAGTCATCTATAGAATATATGGGTAAAATAATCTATGAGGACTATTCTTTCTTATTTGTCTATATATTTAGGAATGATATTACAAGAATTTGTGAGGAAATTTATCCTCGAGTATAAAAAGCCATTCATGAAACATAGATGCCTAGAATATCTAAAAATTTGAGAAGGATAGCCAAAATGGGGGATTAATGGTACTACCAAAATTATACCATAACTATAATTGAATGAACTACAGTATCTCTATTGAGTATGGTCATTGATGTTTGGTTGTCATTCATGTCAAAGAGAGTATGTGGTATTAGTGCATTAATGACAAAATGATCAGATTGGTGGTTTAGAGAGTGTTTGACATAGTAAGGAAATTAATGGATGATATTAATAGTATTGAGATGTTTTAGATACCCTATGGGATGTTATGAGTGCTTAGAGTGCTTATAAAAGTGAACAAAATTCATCAAAATAATCATATGAATATCTAGGTTCAAGTAGTCATCCTGATAGATAAAACTAAGTAAGCAGTTTGATAATGTCATTTTTCAAACATGTGAAGGTTTCAAGATTGTTTTGATACATATATGGATTCCCCTATTATGGATAATCATATTTTTAAAATTTTAGGTTTGGAAATTGAGCGTAATAAAAGTTATTAAGGTGAAAAGTTGGCCTCTCAAGCATAACTCACTAAGTTCCCATACTTAGCCAAATTCGAAAATGTATCTTTAAATCCGATATAAGATATAAATATTAACAATTTACCTAACTAGATAAGAATATAAAAGAGTACATGATCTTGTTATTAGTGATCTAATGGCATGCATGAAATCAATGTGTCAAAGAATGCTCAAAAGGCATGTGCTAGTGATATGTGTCTCAATCTTGTTAAGTTGATAGAAGATAAATGGCACACAAGTGTTCATATAGATGGAGATTTATGGATCAAATTGAGTTAAAAATTCAATGTGCATAAAAAGCATGTATAGCTACCAAATGGCATGATCATGGGAGTGAGGATTTTAGATCAATGGTGAGTGATTGCAGGTTAAAAACCAAGCTACTTTTGAGGAGATTGATGGAGCGTATTTATTAAAATTTTTCAAAGAACATGAGATGAGGTCAAAGTGTCTGATGTTTAACATTCACATAATGACCGTTGGAATTTGAATATTCAAATTAATGAAGGAAAACTAGTCTATAGTTTTTGAGCTATATATTTTGATCCAAGATGAATTTCATGGTGGTGTAAAATGAAAATTTGTAAAGGACCTCAAGGTGCATATATATATATATATATATATATATATATTTTTATAAGGTCTGAATGTTTGTTAAATTGTAGATATAAATATTTAAAGTTGACTATTTATTTGTTTATGGTGTTACTATGTACATGATTTTGTTTAAGCAATTTATGCTTTAGTATAAGAGTGTTTTTGTGATACTAATCACATGAAGATGTTGTAGAGGTCATATAGAGTGAACCTATGTATTTTAAAGTGATATTATGTTCTCAATTTTCTTAATGAAATGGTAAAGGGGTAACAGGTCTCCATGAGACCTATAAGGGCTACTTAGGCCTAATTGAAAGACATAGCTACTTAAATGTGACTCATGGATTATATGGCCAACTTGTAAGGATGGTATTGAGCTATGTGTTGGCATGATATAATTCTTAAGGGTTAATGTAACTATTATGGCTAACATATAAATTTATATTCATGAGGACTCTATAAGAGTGGATACCGAAGAAATGGTTTCTAGACTAGATGTAATGTGGATGTAATTGAGGGAGAAAAAGATAGAGATGAAGGAAAAGGATTAGAAATAGTGTGCTTAGTGGATGGACTAAAGTACATATTAGTTTTAGGATGAGATAAGAATCCTAGAGCGACCCAAAAGGGGGGTTTGGATGTATTTATTGTATAATCAATTTTGAGTGTGTGTGAAGACTTGAAAGAGAGATGTTATACATTGTTTCTCCATCAGATTGAAAGCCAATCAGAGTTTTAGAGCTGTTGATTTCATAAGGTGTTGTGTGAATGCTCAACATATAAAAAAGTGTGTGTTTTTTCACACTTAGGGGTGGGTGAT
The DNA here is from genome assembly GCA_037957365.1 of Torreya grandis. Lineage (NCBI taxonomy): Eukaryota > Viridiplantae > Streptophyta > Pinopsida > Cupressales > Taxaceae > Torreya > Torreya grandis. The sequence continues at coordinate 164,325 of JARHVA010009929.1, read as the reverse complement.
CCTTGTGAAGTGGGTGCTTCACTAAAATGTCCCATTTTTATGATAATCTTATAGGACGATTAATCCATGTGTTTATAGGATTGAGAGTGGGTTGTATTCCCCAAGAGGGTTTCCCACATAGATCTTGTGTTATATGTGTGATCTTGCATCATCTTGCTTATCCATTTTTATGAGCATCTTGTATGCTTTATGAATGTTTTTAGTCATTTATTAAGATTTTGAACAAATTAAAATTGAGGTTTGAAATATCTTGCATCATTGATTTACCCCCCTTTAGTGATGTTACCTCCAACAACCTACTTTATTTTTACCATGCTATGTTTTAGAAAAAGTGGTTGAAAAAGAGATTTCCCATAAATTATAAAAAAATATAGATGAGGATATTAGCCTCAAACATATGGTTTACTACTATAAAACCCCACTAATAATCAAACAACTTTAGTTTGTGGTGAGGGCACAATTCAATTAGATGAGAAAGGTCTGATCCCATTACAATTTAAAGGTGGACTAATTTAAGGAATGGATCCCCAAAATAAAATTTATAAACTATTTTCCAACCCTTAAGGATAAAAATTATTCCAAGAGTATGAACATGTTGTTATTTTATTAAATACATAAAATAGTTCTAAGGTTTAGACCCATATGAAGGACAAATATATGTCAATGATTGTTACCAATTCCATTTAATATGACCCAAGCATAACCAAAGAGTATTAAAATAAGATTGAAAGGTAGGTATAACAACATTGGAGTCATTAGTGCCCTCCAATACATCCATAAGATCTATTACATCATGACTAGCCTCCCTCTCCTTCAAAAGGAGAAATCAATCTAGTAGAGGGAGAGTCCAAAAGTCAAAGGGAGGAAAATGTTTAGATTAGAAAGGATATTATCATAATTTTTCCTTATCCCCATATTCCCTTCACCCATTTAGGTATAATTATCATGGGAACAACCACTATAGTTGAAAACACTACACCTCCTCAAGATAGATTAAATATCGCATTGTCTTTGAAACCTTTCCCTCTACTTACAATAACTACAATGGTAAGTCTCTCACAATTTATTCAATATTCCTTCTCATCTCTTCCATATAATCTTAGATCCCATAAAGCACATCAAAAATGTCCATATCCTTCTATCACCACTAATGAGGAGATATCTCCTCATGTACTCACTTATATACCAGTCCCCTCTCTGTATATTCTTCTTTTACCATTGTTGTTTCACTTCCCATTCCTTCTCCACCACTTGCAATTTTAGTTACTAATACTATGTATCCTTCAATAGTTTCACATCTTATTATACTCATAGTCACCTACAAAATTCAATATAGAGTCCTCCATGCCATCTTCAATGTCTAATAACTAAAATAAATGCCATCATTAGGTCTTGATACTCTAGAAGGATCCCTTGATCAGGAATCAAAGGAAGAAAAGCATACACATGTGATATCTCTAGTGGATTATTCTAATAATGAGTAATAATGGAATACAAAATTAATTATGATACTAGAACCAAGGTCAATAGAGTAAATAACCCAAGATTAAACAAAAGAGGAGGCACATATTGAAAATTCCAAATCAATGATCCTAGGAAGCTTACAAGAAGAAGAAACTTTAGATGGATCCTTATACCAAAAAATCCTCACTAAATAAAAATGGAAAAGTATCAATAAGGTAGTTTCTTCTCTATATTATATTAATTTTATGTATACTCAAGTCACATAGTTTCCACCTTGCATTCCAAGGCCACCATTTTCTAGTTCAATTTATTCTTCTATTCTTTCAACACTAGCCCAAATAATGGCTCCAAATAAGAGAGTCTATTTTGAAATTTTATTTTCAAATTGTAATTTTAATCCAAAAGGACCACCAGTACCCCTAAAATATTTAGCTCAATTAGATCTACAATTTCCACAATTTGTACATGTATAGTTAGAAACAATGACAATTATGAAAACTCTAAGTTTGACTAAGCTATTAGAGTCCAATTAATAAGAGAGAGGGTGAATCAGTGATAAAAGATATTTAAATTTAATTCCAAGACTTTAATACTATTAATAAATAATCATATATCAACTTGATCAAGCAATATTAACAAGAGAGCTCTTTCATTCTATGTATACACAAGATCAAACACACAACACATAGTTCCTATGAGAAACCCTCATGGGGAATAAAACCCACTCTAAATTATTCAAACACATGGACTAATTGTATTATAATATTATTAAAAATAAGAGATCCATTTATTTAAACACCCACTTCACAAGGAACACCCACCCCTAAGTATGAACAAGTACCCACTTGCTCTAGATGTTGAACACCCACAAAACACCTATTGAATCAACAGCTCTATAATTTTGATTACATATCAATATGATGGAATCAATATTTATAAAACCTCTCTTCAATAATAAACACTCTCTAAAACCTAATTCACATAGGAAATTCATTCAAATCACCCTTTTGGATCTCTCTAAGATTCTTCACTCATCCTCAGCCACAAACCTACAACAACTCTGTAATCAAAATAGAGACATGACCAAAAGGTCATCCACACATTCCTCTATCTAAAATTCCTCTTAAATAATACAAATGACATACACCTTCTCTTTTCTCAGTTCATACAAGTCTCTATCTATCTCTCAACACATATTCCTCAAGTCTACACAAGTATATTCAACAAGCCACATAAAACATCACATTTGGTTTTGCCTTTTATAGAGACTTCATGATTATTATGATCAAAACATTAATTTTAAGCCATAACACATTATTTTACCCTTAATTCATCTTACATGGGTCACCTTTAAACACAACCCTCTTTCAAATAGGCCCGAGTCACCTTTTAGGTCCTATGAAGATCCATTCAGCTCTTTGACTCTTCTCCAAGCAAAATAAGAACAAAGGAACACTATCAAATACATGGACCCATGCAAAATTATATATAGGTACTTATTAAGTGATAAAAAGCATCACAACATACATTTTCTTAAGCATAATTTTCTCAAACACCATTCTATGCATACAACCATCGTGAACAAATAAATAATCAAATTTTAAGCCTTTATTCATACTAAAACTAGATTGGTCAAACCTATATAATATAAAAAAATAAATCTCATTGAGTTTATAACACTCTAAAATATTTATCAAAACTTTAAACATCAACAAACAATCAATAACAACTCGATTACCCTTCTTTGGTTATTTGCATAGTATGAATGAACACAGAGTTAAATTTATAACTCAATATATTTGACTTTACACACTTTCAAAACTTCAAAATAGATTATCTAGATGTTCCTTAGAGTCCTCTACATCTTTTATTTAAAAAAAATAAAAAATCATCTTACATCAAAATTTATGACCCAAAAACCAAGCACTAGTTTTTTCCTTCATAAATTCAAATATATAAATCCAAACGGTCACAGTTAAACATCGATCACTTAGAACTCATCTTGTGCTCTATGCTTAGCTCACTAAACACACACCATTTATCTTATTTATAATTACCTCAGTATTTATCTCATAGTGATTCAAATCTAAATGTTAAACCTTGAACATGTTGACCTCATCTTGTACACCCTTGCAATATTAACCAAATATGCACCATTGATCTCCATAGATTAGCCAGGTCTTTATCTTGCAACTGTCACTGTTAGATATTAATAATGACTCCTATGATTATGAAAATTAACACCCCTCTATGCCTTATAATAAATTTATTCATATACCTTTACACTTGTTCCACTTGGTAGTCTTACGCACATTATTGACTCATTAACTTATCCTTCACCATTGATCTTCTATTAAACTAGTGATCTTATGACACTTGTCACCTATGCATACAAAATTTGACAATTTGACTTCATATGCACCATTTATATCAATATGTATGATTAAGTGCTCACTATTGGATCTCCTAGACTAATAACCTCAGTATCTGACATGGTTAAACTTGACGGTCTCTGACCCACCATAGTCTACTATAGCAACTTTGAAGCTTAATAACTTGAACTAGACAACACTTCAAAAATCCAAATTTTCAAGGTATATTATTGTAACTATAGACAACATCTACATGTAATCCTTTGATCAATTTTACTTTGTGCTTACCCAAAATAAATGTTCAAACTTGCTAGATTTTTCATATCTATATGACATGTAGTGACAGTCTAGCTTCTCTTAAGTTAGAAGATGAATTTTATTCATTCTAAATGATATAAAAAAACACCATAACTCCTCCAAGACATCTACGAATGACTCACAACCTCTTATTTGTCCTTATAGACCTGCACATGTTTCATATCTCTTTAATATCTCAATATGATCACTTTGCCATTTATGCATTGTTACTACATGCTTTATTTATCATCAATTACAACTTAAGACACCAATGTCCATGTCCAACAATATCCCCCTTTGTCAATGATGGAAAACCACACTCATAATTTTTCTCTCATACTAAACAATTCTCAATTTCGATCTTTCTCCTCCTTTGAAATTAACAACCAAGGATCTCTTCCTTAACATACCAACAACCATTCCTTAACATCATGTATGAAATCTAAATAATATATTAAGGTGCTCTGGATACTTACATACTTTCAATAAAATGAAACAATGGCTCCCCCTTTGACATGCATCCATCTAAACTGGGACTTTTTTTATCCTTAGACCTAACAAGATGCCCATAGAGCTTAGAAAGCTCTCCTTAACTCCATGTTTCATCTCATGTCATCATGTATTTAATATACACCTATCTTGAGAGAAATGAGAGAAGTAATCCTCCTAGGTAATATAAACATAGGCACCCCTTGAGCATCTTCATACCATATTCGTCTTTCGGATAAAATTACCAAAAATTCCACTTCTTCATACTAGCCATACTTAGAGGACTTGTAGTCATATATGGACCTTGCAGATCTTATAAAGTTTTGTGTATGATATTTCATGGTTTAAAATTTAGTATGGATTACACTCACATGTACCATTAAATATGTCATAAATCAATACTTATTTCTTCCTCTAAAACATACTTGCTTCACAAACCTACTATCCAATTAACCCTCTATTTACACAAATCCTCCTCTATGGAACCAACCATGTGTTTTTAGAATAATTTGAAAGACATTTTGAGTACCCATATGGTCATTTCAACTAATTAAGCAAACTCAGACCTCAATTCAATAGGAAAATCACTTTTTCAACAATGACAAAAACACTAGGTTTATAAGAGAAACTTGGTTAACACACCATCTTATGGTCAAATCCCAACTCTAAAATTTTTCCAATACCTGGAGGTCATCAATACACACTTTTGGACTAATTTTTGATCCCAAAATCCTTGACTAGCCCATAATTCCTATACCATGGTTTTTGACCTGCATACCCTTAAACACAAATTAGGAAACCTGAGAGCAAACAACAATTCTCTAATTACGCAAAAAATATATTCAAAGCATGAAATCAATTAGAACATCTGAATAAAGTAATAAAACCTTTCTATGCCATTAAAACACCTTGACAACTTCCATTGAGACCTAGATATCTCCATACCCAGCTTGCAAACCTTGCACACATAGCTTCATTCCATCACAACATATTGATAAAACACATGACTTGGTTTGATCAAGTCATCATATCAGTCTTCTATGAATGCAAAAAATGTAGCTAACTCCTTCACAATTTGTACTGATTGTCCCATTGATCATTACCTAGAGCACACACACTTGATTCCACACATGAAAGATGTCTCTTAAGAAGCATATGTAGAGACACCCACTTGTCATAGAGGGACTAAATATCCCAAAACTTAGGATACTCCCATATCTCCATGTTCTTACCTAAGTTTTAGTCCTTCCTCATCTTTAGATTAACTTTTAATGGGTTCTCAACCTTGTTCTTTTATTTTATCTCAAGATTATGCTTGATTTCCTTATCCATTTAGGTAGTTAAGGCTTGTTCCTTAATAATTGACATTTTTCCTTATTATATCATGGCAAATAGTCCACCTTGAGCCTCTTTTCCATTTACTTTCTTAGGCCTCCATTCCCTATGGCTCCTTATCTTTGTGTCAATATTAGTAGTTTTTGAGGTATAACATTGATTATTCTTATAGAACCTTGTTATGTGACCTCTCTCATGACATTTAAGACAAATGAGATTTATCATAATGTACATACCTTGTGTTTGAGATATTTGATAGTTATTTGAAGATTCAATAATATGATCATTATGTCTCCTAATAAAGATATTACTTAACTTTGCAATATGGCTAAACCCTTGAAACTTGTAGCAAATGATGTCATTCTTTCCTTGTGAACCAGCTGACTATCTTAAGTGATGTTGTTATAGATGTTTTCCATTATCTTGCTCATAATTAAATGAAAATTCATTCTTTGGGATCTTTTATAGTCTTTTAATGTGTTGTTCCCCAAAAGTAGCATCCATTTTTTGGGACAACATTTGAATTATTTTGGTCTTACAGACCAAAATTGTCTCTTCCATTTTTAAAATTTGTCTTAGACATTAAGATTCCTCATTTTCAAAGCTTCTCAGAAAATCTACAGACTTTGCTAGTCAAGTTCAATGGGTTTTCATGTTGATTTCTACAAACTTTATATCTTCAGATTTCACATGTAGGTTCATTTATACAGGTTCAAAGGCTTCTACAGGTGGTTTCAATCAAAAGAATCATTTTTCAACACAACCATTTTTAGGGATTGGTTCAGAGTTTTGGTTCAGTTGAAAATCTTCATTGGCAAACATCTGAGTGCAAAAAGAGACTTGAATCGTTGAACCATTAAACCATTTTGGTTCAAAGGTTTAACAGGTTTAAGGTTCAATGGCAAGTTTAACCAAAGGAAAAATTTAATGGCTCGGTTCAGCCAAGTGGTTCAACTCTTTATTTCACATAGTTGGTTCATTCTTTTAGTTCATCCTTTGGTTCAATGTCTACAAGTTCAATAGCAGGTTCAAAGACATTTTTCAAAGCTTTGTTTGAACTGTTGAACCAAAACTTGGTTCAACAATTAGTACAATCACTTGACTCATTGGATGGTTCATCAGATTTTGGTTTAAAGGGGCTAGATGCACTTCATTGAACTATTGAACCGATTTAATAGATTGGTTCAATATTTTGGTTCAACATCAAAGTTCTTGTTGGTTCAAAGGCAAGTTCATTGGCTTGAAACATTTTGGGTTTAACCTATTGGTTCAACATAAAAGTTTAAAGGGGTGGTTCAATGCAAAAGGAGACTTATTGAAGGACAAGTGCCCTTACGGAGGACACTTAATCGACCAAAACACCCTTCGAAAGGGTTATTTTCAAAGGAACAGTTAAGTAAATTTCTTCAGATTTGTTTAAGGCATTTGAAAATTGGCTTAACACTTAAATCTTGTAGACTTTTGTCTGAAGGAATTCCTTCAGATAAAATGTCTGAAAGAATTCTAAGTGGCTGCGGGCTCAAAAGATCTGAAGACTAGTCAACAATTTCGCAGAACAAATTTCCGCAGACTTTTGTCCACGGGAATTTTCCCCGAGCAAATTGTCCACGGGAATTTTCATTGGAAAAATGTTCACGGAAATTACTTGTGGGAGAAAACACCTAGAGAAAATGTCTGTGGGGAATGTTCACAAGAGAAAGCCTAGGGAAATATTTGTCTGCGGGAACTGCCAAGGCAAAGGGCTGTCAAAGGACCCCAAAGGGCAGGTACCCTTGCGGGGGACTCTCGGTGGCCAAAGTAAAGGTCCCTTTCTAACCCATTCAAGGATCACTTCTTAAATCCCGAAAGGGTTAAGTCAAAAGCCAAAAGAAGACCAAGGGATGATGCCCCCAAAGACGTCAAATTTAGAATAGTGAACTAGCCGTTGAGATCACATTGACAGGCATGTAAACGTCAACTTTAAAGACAGTGAAATAGCCATTGATCCTTTGAATTTACAAACCCAAATGCATTCCCAAAATTCAAGACAAAAACTAGCTGAAAGTGAGGAAAGATAGAACAATGAATGAATCCAAGACCCTATTCAATTAATCTGGAAAGGAGGAATGATGAATACAAGATCAGACCACCAAGTGGACATTGAAAGTTGTAATCTTTCAATTGCATGACTTGTTTATCTACATTAAGAAGATCAAATGGGTAAAATGCCCCAAAGTTCTAGCTTGTCTTCCTAACATTTCCCAATGCATCATGATGTATTACTATTCCTGAGTCCTTCTTGAAATGGTTATATAAGGGACTTTCTTTCATTGAAAAAGGATCTTCTTTTTGACAATATGAACGAAACTCTGCCCAAATTGAGAGGCATCATTGAGACTTTGTGCTCAGTCTGTTGATCATATTCTATTAATGGAATAAGAAAGAAAGGGACTTTTTTAGACTTTGTACTGTGATATCTTTTCTATTCCATTAATTTAATAAGCAGGATTAGTAAAAATTAGTCAGGAAGGTGTCCTGAAGAATCAACTATGGAGAGACTTTGTGCCCCCATAACTGCCTTCAGTGTGTTTTATTTTTCATTGCTGTGTAAAGGACTTTGAAGAGACTTTGAGCTTTCATTGCCCTTCGTATATTACTCTTGAGCATTTCAGGTAGAGACTTTGTGTTCTGTCTTGATTTGTTGGTTACCATACTCTAAGTTACATTCTACTTTTATTTCTAGGAGTATTCTTATGGTTGGCCGAATAGTTCTTTTGAAAGAAGAAGAATATTGTCTGTCATTCCCTTGAGTTTTTCCTTTGTTTTGTATACATCATCTCTGAAGAAAGAGAGATGGATGACTCATCCTACCCTTGAGTATTATTTTCTATTTATACATATACATAACATATCCACAGGGAACCTCCCCTTGATGAGAAGAGAGAGCGATCTCGTTCTGATGTGATAAACTTACACATTAGGATGACTAATCTTCTTGTTTTGGCTGATAAGACCTATTTTGTTTACTAGTACGCTGATAGACAAAATATTCAACCAACAATTTTTGCTGACTCCAATGGGGAAATACCCATTATCCATTTATAGCCTATTCATTCACCTCCAGACTCATAAGGAAAGAATGCATAGTTTAAAGCCCTAATCTTTAACTAAAGCAAGGTCAATTCTTTTCCATTTTTGTTTTACAATCTGGTAGATCCAAGGTATACATGAAGCTAAAGGACTAAAGGTATCATTGATCATGTATTCAAGCTGGTACAACAAAGTGATTTTGATCTATTCCCTTCACCATCTCGTCTCTAATGAACCAAGAGCTTCCGTCCTACTAAAGCCAAATCCCCATTACCAGACGAAGTATCTACTTCTGCTATTGATAAAGTTGTACCTATAATTACCCCATTGAGATTTGTTATCCCTCCTTTTTAGAATCATATAATGGCAGCTCAAGGCCCCTGAGGTAATGCTTTTGGTCCTCTCAATCTTACTCTTCTTCTACATGAGCTCCCATGCAGTTTTAGGAAGAATTTCCCTAAATTCTATGGTGATGGCAAAGTTCATCCTGATGAACATATTGTAGCATTTAGTATAGCTTGTGGAGTAATCAGAGTAGAGTTTGAAGATGTATTAGTCAGGATTTTTATTGAAACACTATAAGGTCCTGCTGTAGATTGGTTTTACCATCTACAGGCTCGATTTGTGATTGATTGGAATACTCTTAAAGCTACGTTTGAAGCCAAATTCAAACTTGTAGAAGATGCATATACACTTGTGGCTCAACTTACGTAGATGAAGAAAGAGCCTCATGAGTCTATAACAGACTTCATAGCTAAATTTGACAAATTGAGAAATAAAATACCTGTCATTACTAGACCCACAACTGAGAATTTCAAATGATTTTTCATTAATTCTCAGCTACCTAAAGTCAGTTTCCTCTTGAGACGTGTTGGTCAAATAGATCTCATTACAGCTCAACTTTTGGCCACCAAAGTAGAAGATGATCTCATCTTAGTAGGGAAAATAAGAAGAGATCTAAATAGAAACAGAGCTTCATCATCTTCTGAATTTGCATCTACAAGCACCATAGATCTAATGGTGCAAAAATTAGCAAATGAGTTGCTTGCTCTTAAGAAGCAAATGGCTCAAGGAATGTCTTCTACTCCTACATACAGAAGGACATTCCAAAGCAATCATATCATGGAAATGTTGCTATAAATCAAGGAAAACAAAATCGCCTTCCTCCCCCACAAGGGAAACTTGCCCTGGAAGCTCCTCCAACCAATTCAGCAATGGGATATCTTGAAGAAGAATCAAAATTCTCTTATCAGCCTAAATTAAATCAAGAAAATGATGTTGATATCATTGAAGACAATCAAGAAGAATTAGTTGGTGACTCCCACATTGGTTTATTGAATTACCAAGATGAACCCAAAATCAAAGGAAAAGCTTCAGATGGATCATATGTAGTGTTTACCAGGTCTAAAAACCAATCAGTCCAGCAGGCTGATAAAGAGAAGATAGAAAAGCAATCACAGCCATTAGTCACAATTGCCAAGCATGGGATAGCTCTGTCTTTACAACCAAAAGATTTGGTAATGACTCAAAATGGAAATACATCCATTTCACCTTCCCCTTCTACTTCTAATTTGCAAACTAGCCCACCTCCCATCCCTCTTAAAACACAGAAAGCTAAAGTACCTTTCTCTGTACCTAGCTCGATTCAGCCATTTGAAATAATTAATCATCTCAAAAAGATGAAAATATAGATGTCTGAATTTAAACACTTGTAGTCTAATCCAGATCAACTGACTAAGCTAGTTCAATATGTTAAAAATTAGACCATCCCTGCAGGACAAAAGGAAAAAAAAGTAATTCTTGATTCTCCAAAGAATACGTCTATTCCAAATAATTTGATCATTACTCCTCCAGTTGCTCCTAAAAAAATAGAACCCTTCTATGTTTCCCTATTAATCAATGGTCAGAAGTTGAGTAATTGTATAATAGACTCAGGTGCATCTGACAATGTCATGCCTGCTAAAGTTGCTAAGTCTCTTGGTCTTACATTAACCAAGATGTTTGGGAGATGTTTATACATGGAGAACAAGCAAGTACCATTGCTAGGGCAAATCAAAGATGATCAATTTACATTCACAGACTTTTCAGACAAGAGGATTAAAATGACTGTATTAGTGGCTGACGTCCCAGGATCTTATGGCATTTTACTTGGATGAAATTTCTATAAGGACGTGGGAGGAGAACTAAACATGGATTTATCTTAGGGAAGGATCCATGTTCAAGGCATGATGAGAAGATCACTTCCTAAAAAGGAAGCAAAGTATGTAGTTACCAAGACGTTAGCTCTTGAAGCTCAAATCCTTTTTGAATCCATAGGTATGGGTAAATACTTTATATATAAAGATGAAAAAGGGCCCTCTATCTCTGATGAGGGAAAGTCTGAAGTAAAGTCAGTGTCTAATGAGATTTGGACTCTAGAATTTGATGATAGTTGTTCCTCTACTAGTTCGAGAGCTAGAATTGTCTTGATATCTCCTCAAGGAGATATGTTTCCTTCATCCTATAAATTACAATTTAGCAACACAAACAATATAGCTGAATATGAATCACTATTACTGGGCATGAAGGCTACTCAAGAAAGAGGCGTCAAGTCTCTTCATGCTAAAGGGGATGCCGAATTAGTGGTCTATCAAGTGAGAAATCTATATCAGACCAAGAATGAGTGGCTACGCCACTACCATAACCCAGTTTGGGATCAAATTGAAAGATTTGATGCTTTCAATATTTCTACCATTCCAAGAGAGTCCAATGACAAAGCTGATGCACTTGCTATTTCAGGAACTCTTTTAATTCCTCATTCTAATTTTAAAGAAGACAAATATATCATTGAGCTGGTCTATAAACCAAGTGTTCTTGACAATGCTAATCATTGGCAAATATTCAATGATGATCATCAGATCATTGCTTTCTTGGAATTAAAAGACAATTTTGAACAGTTATATTTTGAAGGAAGCAAATCTCAAAAGTCTAAATCTTTTTTTGAATCCAGTTCAGATGTAAATGAAGAGTTCCTACAAATGAAAGGAAACAAAATTCCTAAAGGCCTAGTTTCTCTTGAGAAGTTGTTTGACAAGCATGATAGATTCATCAAACAACACCAGACAGATTCAAATTTCTCTCAAGGATTTGACCAACAAAGAAAATCCCAAAATGGTCAACATTGGTAAGTGTTGCACCCCTGAAGAAAGATTCAAATTCACTTCTTTATTTTGTCAATACATTGATGTCTTGGCATACTCATATGAAGACCTAAAGTCTCTTAGACCTAATGAAATTTGCCATCATATTCCTCTCAAGGCTAATTCAATGCCCTACAAGAAAAAATCTAGACAATACAATTCAAAAAAATTAGGTACTATTATGTCTGAGATACATAAAATGTTAAATGATATAATTATTTTCCCAATCCATCATTCTATATGGATTGCAAATATAGTACCTGTATGGAAGAAAAATGGCAAAATATACATTTATGTAGATTTTTGAAATCTAACAGTCATCTCTGAAAGACAATTACCCTTTGTTGATCATGGACCATGTACTTCAAATAGTAACAGGATCAAAAATGTTATCAATGTTGGATGGCTTCTTAGGTTATAATCAAGTTGAAGTTGTTGAAGTTGACCAACACAAGACTGCATTCATCATGCCTTGGGGTACATTTGCATATAAAAGAATGCCTTTTGGATTAATAAATGCTGGTGCTACCTTTCAGAGAGCTATGGACATGGCTTTCAAAGATGAGATTGGCAAATTCATAGTGGTATATCTTGATGACTTAACTATCTTTTCAAAGCATCGATCTGATCATGTATGCCACTTACAACAAGTACTGGAGCGCTGTCAGTAGAATGGTATTTCCTTGAATCTTAAGAAGTCTATTTTTGGAGTGACAGAGGGGAAACTCCTTGGACACATTGTGTCTAAAGAAGGCATAAAGATTGAGTCAGACAGAGTCAAGTCTATTCAAGAGCTGAATTTGCCTGCAAGTAAAAATGTTGTTCACTCTTTCTTCAGAAAAGTAAATTTCTTACGGAGATTTATTTTTGAATTTGCTGAGAAGATAAGAAACATTGTGAATATGATGAAAGGAAAAACTACATTCAACTGGAATAAAGAAGGTAAATCAGCATTTCAAGATATCAAGGTCGTTATTGCTCACGCCCCTACCTTAGTTTGTCTAGATTACCACAAAGATTTCATCATATACAGCTATGTGACTGAGCATACTCTTTCAGTGATTCTTGTTCAATAAGACAAGGATGGTATGGAATCCCTCATCTCTTTCATGAGTTTCCCTCTTAAAAAACATGAAATGAAGTATTCAAATATAGAGAAGCATGCCTATCCCTTGGTAAAAGCAGTCAAACACTTTCGCTTATATATTCTAGATTCACATACTACTGCCTTAGTTCATGACAGTACAGTCAAGTCTATATTAACTCAACAGGAGTTTGGCACAAAGAGAGGTAATTGGATTGCAAAGATCCAAGAATTTGATCTAGATATCATGCCGATAAAGCTGGTTAGAGGTAAAGGTCTTTGTCAATTAATGGTTGATAATAAGCTAGAAGATACACAACGTGAAAAAGCTGAAATGGAATATGTGCCAACTGTCCTTTTTGTCTCCACTATCAATGAATGGTACTCAGATATTGCCTATTTTCTGACTTATGGTGAATGTTCTTCTCATTTGTCTTATAAAGAAAGAAGGACTATTAGGTCAAAAGCTGCCAATTTTTCCTCCATTGTGTAGATAAAAAACAACAAACCTAGCTTTTGAAATCTTTCCATAATCTGGCCTGTGGAGGATATTTTTTTTCCCTTGTGACTGCTCACAAAATTATGTGAGCCAGGTATTACTGGTTGAATCTTTTCCAAGATGCACATAAGTGGGTGAGGAAATGTGAACTTTGCCAACAATTTGTTGGAAGACCCAAGTAAGTTGCCCTGCCTCTCAAGCCAGTAATCATAGAGGAACCTTTCCAGCAATGGTGACTTGATTTTATTGGGACAATAAACCCATATTCAAGTGTTGGACATGATTATGTCCTTATAGCAATTGATTATTTCACCAAGTGGGTAGAAGAAATCCCAACTAAGCATGCTACTTCAGAAGTTGTATGCAACTTCCTCAAAGAGAATATCATTTCTAGGTTTGGACTTCCACTTAAAATTGTTACTGATAATGCAGCTTCTTTCACCTCTCAAGAAATTATGCAATTCTATTTTAATTATGGAATTACACTCTCTTTTTCTTCTGATTATTTTCCATAAGGGAATGGACAAGCTGAGTCCAACAATAAAGATTTGGTGACTATTATCAAAAAGCTAGCAGATGATAATCAAAAGACATGGCACAAAGCATTGGTTTATGCTTTGTGGGCAGACAGGATCATGCCAAAGAGGGCAATTGGTATGTCCCCTTTTCAACTTCTTTACAGTATTAATGTTGAGATACTAATCACTTTAGAGTTACAAACTTTTAAATTGGCGAAGGCCATTGAATTTCAGACATATGAGAGTTCTCTTGACAAAATAATCATGTGCCTGACTCAGCTAGAGGAATAAAGAACTATGGTGGTGGACAGAATCGCTTCTCATCAAATTCTAGTAAAGAAACTTTTTGATCAGAAGGCCAGAAATCATGATTTCTAGATTGGGGATCAAGTGCTGCTGTGGGACAGAAAAAGAGAACCAAAGGGGATGCATGGAAAATTTGATTCCCTTTGGAGAGTCCCATTCATAATTCATCAGCACATGGGTGAAAATAGTTTTTTATTGAAATACCAAGATGGCACACTCTTTTCTCTACCCCATAATGGGCAACATCTAAAACACTTCAACTCTTGAAGTATCAGATCATTGCCTCTATATATATGCATATTTGTATAGTTTTTAATGTTGTTTTGTTTTGTTTATTTTCTTTTTGATGCCTTTCATTTTTGGGTAGCATGACTCTGAAGCCCAATGGTACACTTGAAGACACTGGAGATTCTGAATTCTACTCCTTTCAATTCATTTTGCAATTGACAGAAGTTCCCCAACTGGAGCCAGTTGTTATTCCCCAAAAGTAGCATCCATTTTTTGGGACAACATTTGAATTATTTTGGTCTTATAGACCAAAATTGTCTCTTCCATTTTTAAAATTTGTCTTAGGCATTCAGATTCCTCATTTTCAAAGCTTCTCAAAAAATCTACAGACTTTGCTATTCAAGTTCAATGGGTTTTCATGTTGATTTCTACAAACTTTGTATCTTCAGATTCTACAAGCAGGTTCATTTATACAAGTTTAAAGGCTTTTGTAGGCGGTTTCAATCAATAGAATCATTTTTCAACACTTAGCCATTTTTAGGGATTGGTTCAGAGTTTTGGTTCAGTTGAAAATCTTCATCGGCAAACATCTGAGTGCAAAAAGAGACTTGAACTGTTGAACCGTTGAACCATTTTGGTTCAAAGGTTCAAGGTTCAATGGCAACTTCAACCAAAGGAATAGTTTAATGGCTCAGTTCAACCAAGTGGTTCAACTCCTTATTTCACACAGTTGGTTCATTCTTTTAGTTCATCCTTTGGTTCAACGTCTATAGGTTCAATAGCAGGTTTAAAGACCTTTTTCAAAGCTTTGTTTGAAATGTTGAACCAAAACTTGGTTCAATGTCTTGGTTCGATGATTGGTTCAATCACTTGAATCATTGGATGGTTCATCAGCTTTTGGTTCAAAGGGGCTCGGCACGCTTCATTGAACCATTGAACCAGTTTAACAGATTGGTCCAATCTTTTGGTTCAATGTCAAAGTTCTTGTTGGTTCAAAGGCAAGTTCATCAGCTTGTTTCATTCATTGAACCATCAGTTTGAACCATTTTTGGTTTAATCGATTGGTTCAATGTCAAAGTTCAAAGGGGTGGTTCAATGTAAAAGGAGACTTCTTGAAGGACAAGTTCCCTTGTGGAGGACACTTAATCGACCAAAACACCCTTCGAAAGGGTTATTTTCAAAGGAACAGTTAAGTAAATTTCTTCAGATTTGTTTAAGGCATTTGATAATTGGCTTAACCCTTAACTCTTGCAGACTTTTGTCTAAAGGAATTCCTTCAGATAAATTTTTTGAAAGAATTATAAGTGGTTGCGGGCTCAAAATATATGAAGACCAATCAACAATTTTGCAGAACAAATTTCTGTAGACTTTTGTCTGCGGGAATTTTCCTCGAGCAAATTGTTAGCGGGAATTTTCTATAGGACAAATGTTCATGGAAATTACCCATGGGAGAAAACACCTAGGGAAAATGTCCATGGGGAACATTCACAAGAGAAAGCTTAGGGAAATATTTGTCTGTGGGAACTGCCAAGACAAAGGGCTGCTGAAGGACCCCGAAGGGCAGGTGCCCTTGCGGGGGACTCTCGGCAGCCAAAGTAAAGGGCCCTTTCTGACCCATTAAAGGATCACTTATTAAAACCTGAAAGGGTTAAGTTAAAATCCAAAAGAAGACCAAGGGGTGAAGCCCCCAAATACGTCAAATTTAATATAGTGAACTAGCCGTTGAGATCACATTGACGGGCATGTAAACATCAACTTTAAAGACAGTGAAATAGCCATTGATCCTTTGAATTTATGGACCTGAATGCATTCCCAGAATTCAAGACAAAAACTAGCTAAAATTGAGGAAAGACAAAACAACGAATGAATCTAGGACCAAACTCAATTAATCTATAAAGGAGGAATGATGAAGACAAGATCAGATCGCCAGGTGGACATTGAAAGTTGTAATCTTTCAATTGCACAACTTGTTTATCTACATTGAGAAGATAAAATGGGTAAAATGCCCCAAAGTTCTAGCTTGTCTTCCTAACATTTCCTAATGCATCATGATGTATTACTGTTCCTGAGTCCTTCTTGAAGTGGCTATAAAAGGGACTTTCTTTCATTAAAAAAGGATCTTATTTTTGACAATTTGAATGAAACTCTGCCCAAATTGAGAGGCAACATTGAGACTTTGTGCTCAGTCTATTGATCATATTATATTAATGGAATAAGAAAGAAAGGTACTTTTTCAAACTTTGTACTATGATATCTTGTCTATTCCATTAATTTAACAAGTAAGATTAGTAAAACTTAGTCATGAAGGTGTCTTGAAGAATCAATTGTGTAGATACTTTGTGCCCCCATAGCTGCCTTTAGTGTGTTTTATTTTTCATTACTATGTAAAGGACTTTGAGCTTTCATTGACCTTCGTATATTACTCTTGATCATTTTAGGTAGAGACTTTGTGTTCTGTCTTGATTTGCTGGTTACCATACTCTAAGTTACATTCTGCTTTTATTTCTAGGAGTATTTTTATGGTTGGCTGAATAGTTCTTCTGAAAGAAGAGGAATATTGTCTATCATTCCCTTGAGTTTTTCCTTTGTTTTGTATACATCATCTCTGAAGAAAGAGAGATGGATGACTCATCCTACCCTTGAGTATTATTTTCTATTTATACATATACATAGCATATCCACAGGGAACCCCCCTGGATGAGAGGAGAGAGCAGTCTCCTTTTGATGTGATAAACTTACACATTAGGATGACTAATCTTCTTGCTTTTGCTAATAAGATCTATTTTGTTTACCAGTACGCTGATAGAAAAAATATTCAACCAACATAACATATGACCAAACTGATTATAGGAGTAGTAATGACCATTGAAATTTTCATACCTTATAGCATTTAGTTGTCTGATCTGATTTATCTTCATTCTCCCAATGCCTTCATTCCTTGACTGATGATTGATATTCAAAGTCTGATTGTCCTTGTGCTTATCACTCTTGTCTTTAGTTACATTATTTTTTCTTATTTTTATACAAAACAAAATCTATCACTAGCATGTTTTGATTACTTAGAATATAATCAAGATCATTTGAGCTCTTTTCAAACATCATAAATGAATTCACTTTTCTTGAAGTCTTTTTTGAGTCAGTTTCAAATGCATACCTTGAACACTCATCTTCTATATCTTTTAAGATTGGGATAGGTTTTCTAGTTGAGAACTGAGATGATTGACTATGTCTTCATGCTCCTTGGTGTCTTCAATCATTCTTCCCTCAAACACACTAAATTGATCTTCAGAGTCCTTGATTTGTGACATCATATTCTTTTTTATTTTTCTTCTCAATCTTCATATTATTAAGAACACTCCTCAATTTAGTCTCACATTCTTCCTTATCTTTTTCATCATCTATATCTCTACTCATATCTTGACTTAGTTTCATTTGCAAAGACTCTATCTTTGTTTGAAACATGATGGATTCCTCATTCTTACTCTTTACTTCTTCATCATGACTACAAACATAAGTTTCAAGTTTTTGTGTGATCTCATCATGTTCTTTGACTTCATTACACATCCTTCCTTTAATCAGTCAAATTTTATCCTCATAGGATTTGATCAAGACATCTTTTTTTTATTATTCTTTTGTAGAAATGTCATTTCTTCCATAGTGTCTAGATATTTGTCTTCAAGAGTGGTTTTTCCATCTTCTTCCTCTGAGTTGTCTATGCCAAATAAATATCTTCTTAAGGAACATTCACCTTCATCATCACTAAAAGCCATGAATAATGTCTCTTTATCCTCATTATGTAAATAATATTCATTATCAGATGTGGTCACTTCTTCTTCTACAGTTGAGTTCCTATCTTCTTCATCGTAAAGGATCTTATTTCCTTTCTATGATTCCTTCTTTCCATTTTTTATTATTGAAGATATTTTTATAATTTTTAGGACCCTCATATTTCTTATGTTTAACATTATGTGATTCCTTATAATCTTATTTGTGTTCAATGTTGTCTCTACCAGGACATCTAGCTACAAAGTGACCAACTTTAACACATGAAAAACATTTAAACGAAAGCCTTCCTTAATACTTACCTAATCCTAAAATTAGTTTTCTTATAGTGAGGGATTCAAGTTGATCTTCATTAAGATAAAAATATTCAAGACTTAACTTTATCTTCTTGGATTTTGTCTCCTTGATCACCTTGAAAGAAAATTCTTTCTTAGAAGGTTTGTCCTCATCAAGTCTCATCTCATAGTCAACAAGAATCCCATGTAGCTCATCCATCTTCATCTGAGTGAGATAATGAATATCTTTTACATCAAAAACCTTTGAATCAAACTAGAGTATCTTCATCATTCATATTTCTAGGGCCTCTGATCATGTTTATTACCTCATCAACCTTTAGAAGATAGGATCCCATAGTGTGTTCTTCCTTCATCTTGAGACTCTCAAATTTTGTTTAGTAAGCCTATAATTTGGCCAATTTTACCTTTGAGCCTCCTTCATAGATAGTTTATAATTTGACCCAAATATCCTTAGTAGACATACAATAGACATCTTTGGTGAACTCAGCCTCGAATAGACCACAAATGATAGAATTCATAGATTTTGAGTTATTCTCACTCAACTTCTTGTTAGCAACACTAGAAGGAGGAGTAGTTGGTGAAGTATATACATCCATGATAGATTTATAGATATCAAACCCTTGAGACATGATGTATGTCCCCATCCTTGCACTCCATAAATCATTTTTTAACCCATTTAATAATGGTGCTTGCTTTGTATAGAAACCCTACATCTGTTGACTTGACATATTGTACCTTAGATTACCTTCAAGTGGTTAAACTTATAATAAAGGTGCTACTATGATACCAATTATTGGAGGTAGAATCATAGAGAGGGGGTGGGTAAATCAGTGATGGTAGATATTTAAATTTAATTCTAAAACTTTTAGATTATTAATCAATTAGCATATATCAACTTGATCAAGTAACATTATCAAGAGAGTTCATTCATTCTATGCATAGACAAGATCAAACACATAACATATAATTTATATGGGAAACCCTCATGGGGAATAAAAACCACTCTCAATCTTATAAACACATGGAATAATTGTCTTATAAGATAATTACAAATAAGAGACCTTTTTAGTGAAGCACCCACTTTACAAGGAGCACCCAACCCTAAGTATGAATAAGCACCCACTTGCTCTAGATGTTGAGCACCCACACAAAACCTATGAAATCAATAGATCCAAAATTATGATTGCATATCAATCTGATGGTGTCATAATTTATAACATTTCTCTTCAATCCTCAATACTTTCTCAACCCTGCTTCACATTAGAATTCATCTAAATCACCCTTTTGGATCTCTATAAGCTTCTTTGCTCATCCTCAACCATAAACCTATAATAACTCTATAATCATAACAGAGACATGACCAAAAAGTCATCCATATAGTCCTATCTCTAAATTTCCTCTTAACTTATTCACAATATCATACACCTTCTCTTCTCTCAAATCATATAAGTCTATATTTGTCTCTCAACATGTATTCCTCAAGTCTACATAAGTCTATTCAACAAGCCATATGAACCATCACATTTAGTTTCACCTTTTATAGATAATTCATGATTATTATTATCAAAACCTTATTTTTTGGACACAACACATGAAGTCACCCTTAATAAATCTAACATGGGTCACCTTTAAGCAAAACCCTCTTTCAAATTGGCCTTATTCACCTTTTAGGTCCTATGAAGACCCATTCACCTCTTTGATACTTATTCGAGAAAAATAAGAACATAAGAACACTTTAAAATAAATGGATGCAATTCAAATTATATATAGGTACCTTAAGTGATAAAAACAATCATATTACCATTATACTTAAGCATAATTTGCTTAAACACCATTCTTTGCATACAACCCCTGTGAACGGACATAGTCAAATTTTAAGCATTTATTCATACTAAAACTGGATTGTCCAAACCTTCATGATATACATAAATGAACCTCATGGATTTTAAAACACTCTCAAATATATATCATAACTTTAAACATTGATAAATTATCAATAACAACTTGATTACACTTCTCAGGTTACTTACAGAGCATGAACAAACACATAGTCAACTTTGGAGCTCAATATCTTTGGTTGTACACACTTTCAAAACTTTAAAATAGATTCTTTAGATTCACCCTCAAGTCCTCTACATATTTAATTTTAACTAAAAAAATAAATTTGTCATAAATCAAAAGTTATGGCCCACAAACCAAACACTAGTTTTTTCATTCACAAATTCAAATATTCAAATCCAAATGGTCACAATTAAACATCATTCACTTAGAACTCATCTCATGATCTATGATTAGTTAGTTAAACACACAACATCAGTCTTCTTCAGAATTAGATTAGTATTTAACTCATAGGGATTCATTGTCTAAATGTTAAACCTAAAACATGGTGACCTCATCTTGTGCACCCTTACAATATTGACCAAATGCACATTGTGAATCTCCATGGATTAGCTAGGTCTTTATCCTATATTTCTCACCATTAGATATTGATAAAAACTCCTATGATTATGACACTTGGAACCCTTACATTCCTTTTGATAACTTTACTGATAGTCCCTTATACTTGTGCCCCTTGGTAGTCTCACATATATTATTGACTTGACTTATCTCACACTATTGATCTTTGTCAATACGAACCACTAAACACCATTGATCTTCTGTCAAACTAGAAATCTTATGACACTTATCACCTATACATGTAAAATTTAACATGTTGAATAAATATGCACCATTTATCTCAATATATATGATTAAGTGCTCATCATTAGATATTCAAGATGAATGACCTAAGTCTTCAACATGGTTAAACATGATGGTCTCTGACCCATCATAGTTTGATAGAGAAAATTGGAAGCTTTATAATGTAAGGTAGACAACACTTCAAGACTAAAAATTTTCAAGGTAGCTTATTGGCACTATACACAACATCTCCATGTAATCATTTTATCAATATTGACTTTATGCATACCTAAAATAAATGATTAAACTTACTGGATCTTTCATATCTGCATGATGTTCAATGATGGTCTGGCTTCTCTTAAGCTATAAGATGCATTTTACTATTTATAAATGATCATAAAACATACCAAAGATCCTCCAAGACATCTATAGATGGCTCAGAACCTCTTGTTTATCCCTATAGACCTATACATGTGACATATCTCTTCAAGATCTCAATCTGATCACTTTGTCATTTATGCATTTGTACCACATATGCTTTTTGACATCAATGAAAACTTAAGACACCAATGACCATGTCAAACATAAGTATGTGGATGAAGTCACCCCTTAGAGGGAAACATCAAGATGACAAAGGGTTATTTTACTACCCTTCTAATTCCCTATTCAAGTAAGTGATTCATTAATACTTTTAGTAATAAGACCCCCTCCAATGATCACTCCACCCTCTACCTATAAAGACCAAAGTCAACCATAAAAATAAGTGGAAATTAATTTTCCCTAATGGGTCAAAAATATATAAGGTTGAAATGATGATACACAAAAAAAATTCCTCAATGAGATTCTCATAGTCTCAATCTGATTTGATAAAAAAATGGTACAATTCAAAGGTTCAGAAAGAGAAAATTGGTGAATAAATGTACAAAGGAATATATATATTTTGAATATAAAAAATTTATTTCCCTCAAAAAAATTTGTGAAAAATAATACAAATGACCATATAGATTATAGAGATGATTTTTTATATTTTTTGGATTTGGATGGAGAGGAAATAAAGGAGAAGTATAATAATAATAAGGAAACACAACATCAATATATATATATATATATATATATATATATATATATATATATATATATATATATATATATATATATATATATATATATATATATATATATAATCATCCATGCCCTTCAATAAACTATATTTTGTGTCTAGAGTGTAGCCATAAGTCTTCACAACATTTTGAATAATATTTGATCCTATAGAGTTGAAAGTTAGAGAGAGAGGACACAATTGATAAAACTCTAGCACTAGCTAAAATAATTTGAAAAGAGACTTACCTTTTTGGTTCAGCATGCCAAAAGTAGTGCATTCAATCACCTGAACCTTATGCCCAAAAAATATGTTTCATAGGCCTTAAGTTATGTAATTGTGAAGAAGGATGGTGCCCTTAACTAGCATATGCATATTAGGTTTTTGATAAGAATTTTTCAAGCCATGAGAATGAGGCCTTATAAATAATAATATATATGAGGGTTACAAATGTGATAACCTTTACTTGAGAGTTAATAAATATTACCAATTTTGAGACACTCCTTAAAGTAAATAAAAATAGCTTTAAGGAGGAAGTTGAGGGAACTATCTATAAGACTAATGATGAGATTATATAGCTGATCAATTTTCCTAAACATATAGTAAATAAACACAAAGCCCTTAGGGTTGAATTTAAGAGCTCAAAATTAGAGTATACAAGGTTCATGTCTAAGACTATTAAATTATTTAATCCCATATTGATCAATTTTAAATATTATTAATAAATATTTTAATAAAATAGACACATTATTTGAAAAGCTCAAATCCATAGATGGAATGTTAGGGTTAGTACCAAGCATGAATTTAAATATAAGTGTTGCCATATCATCATAGAGTCACCAATTTTTAGGATATATATAAATGCATACTCTAATAAGGCCACTTTTTATCCTTCATGGGGCTACAACAACTAGTTATATTTCCACAACTGTCACCCAACTATTTTCCTCTTCTAATGGTGCCACATTCACATGACCATAAACAATTATATACATTTTTTCATGTTTAAATTAAGTTGAGATGGATGGTTCCAAATTTATTTGGAATATATATATATATATATATATATATATATATATATATATATATATATATATATATATATAATTTTCATCAAGTAATCATATATATATATATATATATATATATATATATTTACACTTTTGTATTACTTGATGAAAATTATATATATATATATATATATATTTACACTTTTGTGCATGCATGTCTGCATGATTTGTACAAATACTTTTATTATTAGAGATGTAAATTCAAACTTTAATTGGAGGATAATTCATCTCTCCCAAATATTATATATATTTGTATCCTCCCAATCCCAAAGGGGAGAGAATTTTTGCTATTAATATTAATAGGAAATTCTATGCATTATTCTTCAATTATTCTTGATGTGAAAATCTTATTCTTATCCAAACTTGTGAATCTTGAAATATGTTTTGTCAAACTAGTATCTTAGTCTTTTTTTGTGCATGAATAATTTTTTATACATTTATCTTGTGTTATTTATAATTTTAATTCTTTTGTTTAATAATCATAATCTCCCTTTGTAGATGTACAATAACAATCTCACAAACTTAGAAACCTTTGATTATATATGCTAAATTTAATTGAATTATTATTCCCTTATAATATTAAATATGTTTGACTATTTCTATACTTATAGTATCTTGAAACAAACATTGGTTATTGATCACTTGTCCAACCCTTAGTTCAAGAGCCAAATTAGACAGTTTTCATATTTCTTGATTCATAGACATTATTTCCTTCCATACCTTTCTTTTTTATTTTTTATTTTTTTAATCATCCCACCTTAAATTAGATTAATCATCAATCCATCTATCTCAATTATATCTATAATCATATCATATCTAAACTATCTGAGGTAAACAATTACTTTATTCACTACTATTCAACCAACATGTTGTTTACAAAACCCAATACCCTATAACTCATGCCTTGGAGTGAATATTTATTAGTTGATCCTAAAGTATTAGATGCTACCTCATAAGGTTACCTAGTGTGCATAAAACCTACATAAAAAATAATTTCTCTGGTGCTAAAAGGAGGACCCATATTGTTTTATTGAAAGAGATCACTTGAGTTGCACTAGATGTACCCAAAATATTAATAATATACACCTTAAATATGAAATTGATATACCCACATTTATAAATCCATAGAAATGTTAGGTTAGATAAAGGTGTCTTGAGATGACCCCAAGCCCAATCATAATCCCCAAACAGATGACCCTATCTTCCTTTATGCTCGATGGCCTAAGCTTGGATACCTAGTTCTACTATTATTATCCCTAGAGATGTGCATGATCTACCTAGAAACTTTAAGAATTATATTCCTTCTTTATCTCCTTCAAGAGGCAGGACTACTGAAGAACATAAAAGTATTTCAAGATTACTATAGGGATACTAAATGTAGTCCATGAATACATAACATGTAGACTCTTTTCATTCACATTGTAAGATGTTGTTTATGACTGGTTCCTCAATATCCTAAAATATTTGATTAAATATATGAATTAATATGAAACCACTTTTTTATCATAGTTTTTAAAAGTCACTAGTCCAAGTTTTGTATACCAACACTTTTCAATCATGAGGAGAGAACCAAATTAACTAATTTGATACTTTATTGAAATATTTCAAAAAAATTACAACCAAATTGAAGCTACTTATAAACCCACTAATGTGTTATCTCTCACAATGCAAAAGAACACCCTAGAACCTATGACTAATGTCTTTATATATAGAGAACCTAACATTAGCTCATTGTCACTAGCTTATTATGAAGCTATTAACATTGAAAAAAATGAATCCTTGATCATAGGATCTATCCCCACTTCATATTGTTACTAATTTTATAGCCCTTAACCCAATTCCAAATGTTAATCAAAATGTTGTGGCTCAAACTCAAAATTAGGTCTACACCCTATTGAATTTATCCCATGCTCTACATAACCAACACCTTAACTTCCTAAATAATCATGTTTTTGCATCCAAACAACAAAATTAGAACCAACGTTTGATACCAGTTAATACCACTACTACATAGTGTATTGTAACTAATTCTACAAATGTAGAATTAGATGCCATCTAGTGAATATTATAGAAGCTAAGTAATGAATTATTGAGCATGAAAAAGTGAATGGGAAACATCATGGGACATAATCCCAATTATAAATTTATATTTTATAGGTATAACATGACTTTCAATAGACTTAGAAAAAATGGACAATAGTATCCACCTAAAAATATGCCAGAGGTAAACATCTTGGATGTAACCCTTACTAATTAGAGCTGAGTTTATAAAATAACACAACATGGTGAGCTAAATTTCATAAAAGTAAACACTACATTTGAGATATTTTAGAATTATACTTCTTTAGGTCCTAACACAACCATGGTATTTGATACATATGACTTCATTCCTAGTGGAGGATGAGAATGAACTTGAGAACAACACATATGAGATATATGTTTTCCAATAATTCTAGATGAATAATTAAATTTTGAGGAACAAAATAAACTACTACTAATACTATGGCTCCAAATAATAGTGCTACTGCTCTTTCAAATCCTAAGACCAACAACAATCCACATCATCCAAAAAAGAACTATCAGTTGTAAAGTGTAGAGTCACATAATAGAGGAGGGTACAATATTGTTGAAGACATGAAGGATATCAAGGCTAATATCAATATTCACAAGCTAGCCTAGATCATCAAATATAGAGAGTTGTTACTTAAAGCCTTGAATGGGATATCATATACTAATAAATCAAAAGTGATGCATGCAAATGTGGGTAGTTATAAGGACAACCCTGAGTTACCACATTTTTGTTAACCATAAGAGTGTTATGAAATAATGTGCATAATTATTTATAAAAATGTTAACCATATGCAAAAAATTGGGTTTAACCCTAGATAAGTCAAAAAGAGTGTTCTTATAGTTAGATAATTCTTCTCTCCCATGTGTTGGAGAGTTGACAAATGTACACATCCAACTTACATCTAAGCCATGTATACAATAGTACATAGATATTCTAGTTGGTGACATTCTAAAAGCTTATGGATTTTTGTTAAGTTATGATTGGTCAAAGACATTGAATGGCTATATGGCCATATATTTTTCACATATGTGGTTGCCAAAAATGAGAAGGTTTACTTTGTAGCCTCATGTAGGTGTGTACACTTTCACCACTAAAAAGTAACCTCATGAATAAGAATTTGAAGGGCCTTCTCATTTATGGACTCTCCATTTCAATGGAGCAAATCAAAGCAAGTTTCAAGTGTTGGTATATTTTTTATTATTCAAAATAGGAAATAATATCTATCTCCCTACTATAATTCTATTCTACTAATAATCGAGTTGAGTATGAATCCCAAATCTTAGGCCTAAAGTTCACACTAAATCATAATGTTAAGCAGTTGTAAATATTTCATGATATAATGTTGGTTGTTAACCAGATAAAATTTTAAACTCACTTAATTGAATAATTAAAAACAACAATCATGGGATCTAATATAATCCTTTAAATCATTTAACATCAGGGCTAACCCAAGGGAAGGAAACTAGATAGCATATTCACTAGTAGCTTCAACTGATAATATAACACCTCCCCAAGAATCCAAAATGCATAAATTCTTGATGGAGTTGGTTCCTTGTCCCTAAAATTTAGACAATGT
Organism: Torreya grandis; assembly: GCA_037957365.1. Classification (NCBI taxonomy): domain Eukaryota; kingdom Viridiplantae; phylum Streptophyta; class Pinopsida; order Cupressales; family Taxaceae; genus Torreya; species Torreya grandis. The sequence goes on along the minus strand of JARHVA010009929.1, from coordinate 136,911 downwards.
ATATAAATTTCATGTATTTAAGGATAACCAAAAAATTGTAAAATTTATGATTAGTTATAGAACCTTTGAATCCTAGGTTATAGATGAGGAGGATGTTGAACCTATGAGCATAGAATATATTAGAGAATATGGTGTCTTATAGTCTAATGAGAACCACATTCCCATTAGGTTGGTTTTCTTAGAGTGAGACCTTTTTATAGATCCATAATCTCAAAATTAAAAATAATTGAAAGTGAATGAGTCTAATTTTATCAAAGAGAATATAGGCACTAACAAACATCCCCAGTATGTGAACATTGGCCTAAGTTATACTGAAAATGTGAAATAAAAGTTGATTTTTTTGATGATATAATAAAAAATGTGATCACCTATTCATATAAATATATAATGGTTTTTAACTCCAAGGTCATCACGCATACCATCCCACTGAATCTAGACCATAATCCCTTCAGGCAAAGATAAAGACTAGTGAGCCCAATTCTAGAAAATTTCATCTAGACATGATTATAAAAGTTATTATATACTAGGATTGTCTTTAAAATTAGGAATTATACCTAGGTAGATATATTTTTAGTAATAAATAAGAATGGATAGATCAAGATCTATATTAACTTTAGAAATCTGACCTGAGCATTAGAAAGGGACAACTATTTGTTGGCCTCCATAAATGTGTTAATTTAGATGGTCAATGGATCTAAGAAGATGTCTTTCTTTCATGGATTCTAAATATATAATCAATTAATTACATAATAATAATTTATAATAAATATTTCCTTCATAACCAAGTGTGGAACTTTTGCATACAAAAGGATGCTTTTTGGCCCAATCAATGTAGGATAAACTTTATAGTGAGCTATGTAATTTTACTTTTAGGGAATTTTTGGTAAATTAATCATCATTTATATATATGACTTAATTGTATTTTACAAATATATGGTGGATCATGTAGACCATATAAAAAGGGTCTTTCATAGATATAGAAGATATGGAGAATCATTCAATACAAATAAAAGCATCTTCAGAGTCACTAAAGGAAAACTGTTAGATCATGTCATCACTGAGGATGGGATCACCATTGACCCAAAATGAATTTAGGCCATTTAAATTATGGAAAATATTAATAGTAATAAATATTTTAAGTATTTGTTTGGTAAGATAAATTTTTTAAGAAAATACATTTCTAGATTTATAGATATTGTCAAGCCATTAAATTCCATGTTGAAGGAAGATGCTAAAATAGAATGGAAAACATAAGCCAATAAATATTTTCAATACATAAAAAACACCATTACTCAAGATCTAGTTAGAATCAGCCAAGATTTCACTAAGGATTTATACCTTTATTCATTTTCCTCAAATCATACTATAATAGTTATACTCATGCAAAAGGTAGATGACAATGAACATCCATTTACCTTCATGAACACCAACCTAGAAGATGTAGAGCTGAAATATTCAATTATAAATAAATAGATATATGCACTGATCAAATCTATTAATATGGTTAGGCATTATATTTTGATGAAAAATATGTATACCATCATCCTAACCCAACCATCAAGTTCACATTTTGTCAAAACAAATCAAGTGAAAGAAGGGATAAATGGATGAGAAAGTTACAAGAGTGTGATCTTGAGATCAGACTAGCCAATATGATGAGAGGGCATGGAATCATTCATCTCATGAATGATACTAATAAAAATATATATATTAAATAAATTAATGAAACTCAAGTAGCTAGTGGTGAATGGTATGCTCAAATCATGCATAATTTACTCATGGGTATATGTCCTCCTAATCTAAATAGAAAAAATACATTAGCCTTTAGGTTAAAATAATCTCATTATATGATAAATAAAGGAGTCATTTGTCATAATAAATATGAATTGATATATTTGAGGTTTGTTTCAAAATAAGAAGTTATGGACATCCTAAATTATCTACATCAAAAGATAGGTAGTGTACATCCCTCAGGCAATGTAACAACCCATAAAGTTTTGAGGATGGGATACTACAAGCCGACAATCCTAAAATATGCCCATGACCATGTTTAAAACCTTCCATGAACACCAAGTGTTTGTAAAAATAGAGGTGAATACTATCATGCCTCTATAAACAGTCATTAAAGGATTCCCTTTTGATCAATGGGGTCTTGACTTCATTAGGGTAATAAACTAAAATTATTCAAAAGGCCACAAATTTATCCTAACTTATATTAACTATTGCACTAGGTGGACAAAAGTTGTGACCACTAATTATTCTAGAGCATTGGATGTTATCAATTTTTAGAAGATCTTATATTGACCATGTTTGGTATTCCAATATCCTTAGTTTGTGATATTAGTTCACCTTTCTAATCTACAGAATTTATTGAGTGGGTCAATAAAAACCAAATCACCATCAAATTCTCTTCAAATTATTATCCACAAGGAAATGGATTATTTGAATCGACAAAAAAGAATATGATGGATTCCATCAATAAGTTAACATAGGATAAACCAAGAGAATGGAATTTATTACTAAAGTATGAACTATAAATAGACAAAATAAGACATAATAAATCCCTTAAGGATTCATCTTTTTGTTAATGTATGCACAATAACTAGTTTTACCTCACTCTTAAAATGCCAACATAATAATTCATGTAATAATATATGGGGGAAGATGAAATAATATATTCTTTACCACTTACATAGTCCAAATAGAAGATGCATGAATTGAAGCATTTCATAGCTTCAACAAACACCAAGACATTGTTCAAAATTTTTTTGACAAAAGATTTAAAGTCAAAGCTTTCATAATTTCATACCTAGTGATTTTATGGTATAAATCACATGAGAAGAAAGGGAATCATTATAAGTTCAATCCTTTATGGATAGTCCCATATTAAATATCTTATATTCTAGGTAACAATGCCTTCCACTTGATGGACCTTCAAGGTAATCAACTCGATCTAGTCAATGGACAATTTTTGAAACATTATTTCATATATGTTCCAACTAGAGAAACTTTTGGATGACTATAAGTGAACAATTAATTGTAGGATTAGGTTATATTTATTATTTTCTAGATTAATATTTCCTATTTTTATATATTAGCGTTTCATGCATTTTGTATTTTTCTTGGGGTATATTGGTTGTTATGCTTTATATATTAGTTTCCCTAAAATTAAAAAACAAATCAATTGATTTCCTATGTTGGAGTTGTGAAAGACTTGCCAAAAATAAGGGGATAATATAAAAATAATCACAATTGGTATTCACAAGAATTTATTCTGGTAGTGATTGAGTTTCTAGGATTGAGGTATGTGTTATGATTGAATTAAGTTCTTCTTGGAATGAGTTATTTTTCTAGACCTTTGATATTTAATCTGATATACTCATACAAAATTTAGAAAGACTTTCCATTTTCAAAGATCAACTACATTATTTAATGCTAAAACTTGGATGGGCGATTAAAAAACATATAAATGGATGCACACTAGTAGGGATGTGATGATTAAATTAAGTTTTATTATATATACACCCAGCTAATGGTGATTCCTAACCCTTCTTATATCTATATTTAAAAAGAAAATCATGCAAAATTATAGAAGATGGGTGATTTAAGTAATCTCTATTAGGTCCATGGATGCCTAGTTAATAGTAGAGAAAGACTTAGAGTAGAATCAAAGGTATATTTGTTAGGTCTATAGACACCTAACTAATATCAAAGCAATACCAAGACTTCCATTACTGTTTGGTTATAAAAATATAAAATCAAAATGATACCTATAGTGTTTATCTATGACTTTGTTAAAACTATCATTTCAAGGAAGAATTAAATCTCATAAAATCACACATAGATCCCATAAATATAAAGGGTTAATATGTTGCATGGGGAACAAGGAGTCTTTTTCCTAGGGACTGGTTTAGTCATTCCTTTCTTATTAGAGTTTAATTTTTTTTATGATGCATTAAAAAAAATTATATTCTCAAATACTCATGAGTGTTTCCCTATCAATTCGGCACTTGTTGTGCCCTAAAAAACACACACCCATTTTTTTGAATTCAAATAAGGACCCACTATTATTTAAACATCATTATTTAATGTCTTATAAACTTTAGATACCCTTGATATTGGTTTTAATATTCAAAAGGATAAGATTATCCTTAAAGTGTCTAAATTTACAAAATTTAAGACTATGAAAATTGAATCTTGGGCATCAATTTTGATTAATTTTAAACATTGTACTTTCATAATGTTTCTTGTAAATTAACGTTATGGTTTTCTGGACTAACATAACTAATATATTTCATCCTAGTCTTTCTTTGATTTTCATATGTTTACAAGAATATTTGTAAAGACTTATAAATTATATACATCTGGCCCCCACCTTCTTTATGTTTCATGAATATTACATAACTCAAATATCGAGACAAGTGGCACTATCACATTACTCTAAACCCTTTGAACTTCACAATAATTCCTAAGTATTTTAGATTTTTAGGACAAATGGCACCACCACATTGTTTAGAATGCACCCAAATTTTACAAAGGTTGTGTAACTTATTGAAATTAAAGTTACTATAGGCCATCTACATGGAAATACCATATTAATAGGAACAAATTTCACTTCAAAAAAGTTCATGTCGTCTAAGTTCATAGGGCCTTGAGATCATGACACATGGAAAAATATTAGAAGGTCAAAGAAAATCCTAATGGTCTTGTTCCAACCTAGTCTAATTTCGCCAAGGTTCTAAGCTCTAAGGGCTTGATAATTGGCACAATTTCATTAACCTTAATCTTCAAATGAGAAAAATCAAGTTAATGGTCATATGGGCCCATGGACCTGAGTCTTTGTGTCTCTATAGATTTGAGATCATGCCACACATCAAAATATCATTACCTAGATCCCTCCCAAAGTACAAACATAATTCAAAGTTAAAATATTTATGTATATGAGTCTCTTAGTTATCACAATATCAAGATTGCTCCACATGGCTTAATTTTGTTAACTCATAGCCTTGGAATGTATAAATAAAGATCTTAAGTCTAAATACATGGGTGAATGAGAAATAAACAATTGTAATGATTAAATATATGGATGGATAAATAAAACATAAATAAGTTTGACATCTAATAAAAATTTGATAAGTGAGAGATTGACACCTATTTTAAAAAGGATGACTAAACATACATGAATCAATAAAAAGTTTCCATTTGGTAAAAAAAAGGCTACCAAATATAACTATAAAATTTAAATCCAAATGGGAAAAAGCCAAAATCCATTATCCATATTGATGTTACATGAATTATTATTTCAAGGTATAGGATTTGGAAATATATATTAAATATTAGCAAAGATAAGTCACTTTGTGATCAATTGAACAATGCCATTCTGATCTCTTAAGTGACCAAAAGCCCTAGTTTTCACAATTGAATATATCAAAGTATTTAGATAGTTTACAAAGGAAACAAATATTATTAGATTAATATATTAACATATCTAAGACCACCATGCATCTAGGCTCATTCTTCACATTCCATTACTAGAAACACTAAATACATAGACAATGTATTGATCGAAATTACCCTAGATTTTAATTTTCCATATTATTCAACTATTTGGATCATAGTAAAGTTAATAACACCATACTATTCACAATATAATCTATCCTAGGAGGATATGTAGTAAATTAATGACTTAATCCTAATCAAAACCATGGGGTTCCATTAAGTGGCTATGAAACTAGAGGTAATGCTATATCAATTTGCTTCATGATTTATTCTTTAATAGTACTTGCTCTAGGAATTCTCTACATCTTAAAAAAGGTATAAATGTAATCAAATATTTGTTAATAAGTTCATTTGATAGGTACCTTATTCTTCTAAGCCCTGATGATTCCTATATCAAGTCTCTGTTAATATATGGCTCAAGTATAACACTACAAAGGTGAAATTGAAATAGTGGCTATTAAAGGGCCAGAGGTTAAACCCCAAGGGAGTAATTTCCTCCAAAAACATCATAAAATTTAGGTATGTAATTAAAATATCCATGACCATTATGAATAGACTATTTATCTTTGATATCATTACTTATGTGTAGGTGAAATAGGATCCATTGTTGGACATTCTCTTGACTTCATAAAAATGGTGCCCTAGGAGAGATCATAAATGTTAGGTTGAAGGCACATATGTTTAAACATGAACAAAGGAATATTGATGAATTTTATATAATGTCATATATATTATATTTAGTCATTGGGATGGTCTATAGACTCCATGTAGAATTATGGCAATTGTTTATGGAATATGTGGATAGTAAAATCATGAGGCCTATTATCTCATATTTGTTTAGAGATTCAGGAATGAAATTACAATAATTTGTAAATAAATAAATCCTCAAATCTATAAATCCATTCATGGCACTCATATAACTCAAATATTTGATAATTTGAGAAGAAATGTAGCTAAAATTTGGGATTATTAGTCCTACATAGATTGTATCATAATAATAATTTAAAGAACTAGGGTACCTCTATTATTAACATGCCATGTTTTATAGAATTGGTTGAACAATATATTTACCACTTATTATACAATAGTAAATATGAGGAGTTTAGCTTTAGGAATTAAGATTAATACTAAAAAGCTCCACTAAGAATTGGACAGCTTTAATTTGTGATGATGGTAAACTTTAATCAAGTGGAAAAGGTTTGTTCCCATTAAAATTTAAATGTGGCCCAATTCATGGAATGAGATCCCAAAGGAAAATTTAGAAACCATATTCATCTCCTCAAGGATAAAAATTTAGTGACCATTACATATGGTCACCAAGAGTATGAACATGATGTTATTTTCTCAAACTAATTATATGATTCTAAAGTTTGGAATTACATGAGGGACAAACAAATATCAATGATTGTTTCCTAAGACATTCAATATGACTCAAACATTACCAAATATAAGGAAAATGTGATAGTAATGTGGGAAGGTAATCATGGATTAATCAGTGGCCTCCAATATAACCACATGATCTAGAAAAACAGGACCAACCTCCCTCTCCTATAGAATGAGATATTATTATTACTTGAAACTTGCACCCATGATGAGAATGACTCTCATGCATTTAACCGTGTAACACTTCCATGTCGAGCACCTTAGACCTCAGTCCTTAAGATTGAATAGATGATTTGATGTAATAATGGGATCATCCCCCAAGGTGTGATACTCTTACTCTCCTTGGGATAAACCTTTAGAGAAGGCTAGACTCCTTATAATCTAAGTACACTTGGTTTAGGACCATTTCACATACCTACAAAGAGAAAAAAATGAATATATGGATATTTCTAAACCTAACCTTAATAAAAGAAAAGGTGTGAGAGAGGGTAAAAGTATTTTTGAAATAAAATGTGATGATGAACCAAGAATAGAACAATAATCTCACCTACTTAATGACATAATAAAACTAAGGAAACAAATGCACACAATCTCTAAACTAGATACCAGCCACATAAATTTTTCACACAGAGGTATGGAAACACAACACAACATTAAGAGGGATGAAAAATAGTCCATAGAAAATGCCTATGCAAACATGTTTATAGATAATGTGTGACCTATAGAGGATTATAATTCCATATAGAGGTGTGAAGGGAGAACAATGATGAGAGGTAATAACATCCACAATTAAACATCAACAACCATTAATAGACATAGAATGTAGAGCATGAAAATGGGTAGTTCTTATTAGTTTCAAGGCCTGAGATGATATTACAACTCAAATCGGTAAATATTTTTTATACCAAGGAGAGGGATCCTTTTGTAATGAAAATTGAGGTTTATATAAAGTTGGACAAGATTCTACATAATTAATTCAGCGTTTGAGATGGTAGATAGGAACTTCATTCAAAATTTGGTACTTAGAACTCTAAGGAGCCAAACATCCATGAAATAACTATTGTGAACCATGATCATTAAATTTAGGTTGATAATATAATCATGGAATAATATAAAAAGTCATTCTTGGATCTTCAAACAATCTAATGTGAATTGAGGTTATAAATATTTGTTTGCATATAGAGGATATGTTTGTACATGTCATATCCACTTGACCACTACCTTTGATTTTAATGATTCTCTAAATCAACCTATCTTGATGTCTAATTTATCAAAACTTCCATATTTTCTTCTTTATACCACATTTTAATCCCTATATCTCTTTAATGATGTTGGAGATGCATATGTTTTATTTAGATTTGGTCATGTTGTCCTTGAATGTGTGGTAGATTTACATGAACACCTCTCTTAGGAGTTATATGTGAATTAAACCTTTTGCACTTAGACTTTGTTGAGTTTGTGAAAGTTGTGCACGTAAGGTTTCACATTGAGAGTGAGTGACTTTTATACTTCATAAAATATAGTTGACCTTTGTGTGTGGTTTATGTTTGATTATCTTTGGCACTCTAAATACCAACATTCCCTCAAAAAACCAAGTTCACTCTTACTTTTTGTTTATCTTAAATGTGACTTAATGGGTGATATAACATAATGGTGAAACAATGTATGGAAGCTACAAATCTATGGTGGAGATAGAAAATGGTTTGGGTTTTAGCATGAAAATTATGAAGTCATGGGCATAGTATTATGTGATTAGGCATGATACCTCATAATTTAGACATAATAAGTTTTCTGAAGAGGATTACATAGGAATAATGAGGATCTATGTGTATGTAGACAATTGGAGCCTATGCTTTACACACTTCATCATGCACACTATTTCAAGTCCCAGAACCTTATGTACATGACCTTCACTTTCTAATAGCCTTATATTTTACATGAGGGTGTGTAAATATTTGTGTGGGGTGTGAAAAAAGAATATATTCATATAAATGCATATATATTTGGCTAATATGTATATCTATGCCAATTTCCAACCTCAAGTGATCATAGGGAACATTTGCGTACAAGCTTATTCCTAAGAAACCTAAAATTGTGCAAGCATGAAATACTTTTTTATAGTCATGTGATCTTCATGTAGATAGGGTTGACTCAAAGAGTGAATTTTTTTGGAAACCTCTATGGTCCTCTTGTTGGCTAAGTTGGAACCAATATCCTTGAAGTAATCCATTGGGCCTGTAGTCATCTGGAGCCATTTTGGTCTTTTATCCTTTGCATAATTAGTTATGACAAGATTTATTGGCCCTATAAGAAACTGAGATACCTTTCATAGAGAATAAGGAAAATAAAAAACTATACCAAAGGAAAATATAAACTAAGTAGGAACTATACATAAGTCCTTGGATAAAATGAAACTAATATATACAACAACATATGCAAGTAAAAATTAGGTAAATTAACACATCTAATCTAGTATTTATAAAATATATATGAACATTAGAGATAATGTTTGAGATGAATATTATTGATAAGGATGGGAAACTCTTATCCACTTGGATTTGTGATTTGTAATTCTTTGGATTGCTTTTAACTAGCTATGGTGTATGGGCCACTCCATATAACATCAAAATTTATATGCTTCCTAGATTTTTCCCTATCTATGTACCATTTGATTACTAAGTCCCCTTCATCAAAGTTTTTAGCAACAAAATTATTGTGTAATATACTTTATGCTTGTGGATGTTGAAGCTCCATAGTGCACATGCCATGTGACTTTGTTTATTCAAGCTCCATTAGCTTGGCCAAGTTTACTATCATGGGGCTACTCTCATGAAACTCTAGAGGATGGGATATATTTAATGAAGGAAACTCAAGATACATAGGAAACCTTATTTCCCTCCCATAAACTAGAATTAAAGGTAAATTTTGCGTCACCTTTTTTGGTGTTATTTGTTCTACCTAGAGGGTTGTCTTATGTTTAGTGTGTCAATCTCGTTGGTTATCATCCATGGTTCATTTGATGATACAAATTAGGTTCTTGTATTTTGATTTAGATATACAATTAGCTTAAGGGTAGTTGTTTGATGAAGTACTCAGATGAATATTGCGGTTGACCACCCACTCATTGATTTTGTCTCTAATAAAATCCATTGTGTTTTCAAAAATAATGGTGGATAGAACACCAAATCTTTCTCTAAAGATTTCATATAAATCTAGAATAGAATCCTCATTGGCCTACTTGATTGACATTGCATCCATCTACATTGTGAAGTATTTGGTTTCCATGAGGATCCATTTATGCACAATGCTTGATGATGGATTTATCAGTCCAATGAAATCCAAACCCAATTGAGCAAATAACTATTTTTTATTGTATTATGTGTATGAGCAAGGCTTCCAATTTCTACTTGAATATAAAAAAGGCATACTTCTTGTAGCCTCACACCCATGCATGTGCATCTTTGAATAGATATGGATAATAATATTCAACTCACATGATTTTAATAATAGTGGTTTTAGGTAAGTAATGGCCTCCTAATAGACCATCATGAAACCATTTAAGGATCTTATTGTAGTCATCTAAAATTTCAATTGAGTGTTAAGAGTGTTACTTGTGACTACCCATCCCTAGCTTATCCCTAAGAATATATTCAGGCCTATTTAGACACTTATCTATATTTTGTGTGAGCTACATGTACCCCAAAACATCTCAAAATCAGTTTTAGACCTTTCCTTAGGCATCTACACCTATAGTTCCCTAGGTTCTACCACCAAGACATTAACACCATAATTGGACATTAACACCACAAAATTAGTGTCTTAGATGGGTGTTATTGTATTTTTATTTATTTTCATTCCTAATAGATATATTTTCAATCTCAAAGACACCTAGGGTTGGTCTAGACCTATTTCAATCCCCTCAAAATCACCAAATCAATATAAATACATGAATTTTATCCCTTTATCCACTAGATGGAAATTAGATGCAAAAACATATAATCAACATCAAAAAAAGTTGTAGACAATCAATGTTATTAATTCTTATTCTATTCTACTTCTAAATACAATCATTTTCAACCATCCTAAGCTTAGAATACACAAATTTATAGTTTGGAACCTCACTTAAAATACTCAATATGACACTCATGATAGCATCACTTGCACTTGTACAAACACTTAGATTGGGAAAACTATGTTAGGTTTAATCCCCTCTCGAGGTATTGGTATGTACAAAACTCTCAACATAGTGAGGTGTTGAGGACATCCATCCTACCCCACTAACTCATTTTTCTCATGGTGCTAATTAAATCCCTTACAAGTATGAAAACCTAGGGTTTTTTGAGCAAAACATAACTACAAGAAAAGGTATTGATCAATCAAACTTAAAATTTAAACTAGAACTAGAGCATAACTTAATCTATAAAACCTAAAATATCATTTATGGAGATTTTAAGTCGGATACTATCATGAAAAGGGACACTAGCACCAAAACACAACTATTCAAGGTACATTATTATTGTCTAAGAGGTTTTATGACACATATATCTTTATTATGACACTCAAACTAGCTCCTATACTATTTTATAGATTCTGTATTATTTATCTCAATCAATTTCAATCTAAGTATTCATTTATGTCATTCATTGCTATTATTATAAATATAAGACTAGGTCAAGTATTTCACAAATTAGTGGTTATATTTATTACATATTTTATACCCTGATTTATTTGTATTCAGACTCTTTAAAAACCTAGGGCTTAAACTCCATAAACCCTTAAAATTTAAATAATTTGTTGAGCTTGAATTGCTTCAAATATTGATTTAAAATCCTAGTTCCATCCTAAGGTTTGTCTTTTCCATTTTTGTGTAGTAAATAAGGGTTTATTAACTTCTAATTTGTCTTCATTTTTGCATAGCCTAACTTATCCATATCTATCCTTTATTAGGGTTTAATTGATGAAATATTTCAAAATTTTTTCTAAACCCTCCAAACCATAGATTTTCATACTAGGTCCTCATACACTCAAAAATTATCCCATAGGATTTTAATATTTTTTTTATTTTTATTACACATTAGGATGAATATTTATAATAACTTAAATTATATTTATGTTGGACTATATTATCCCTATTATTTACTTATTTTTAAGTAATCACATTATTCTTTTCATAAGTTTAAAATGACTTCTAAAAAACCTCTTGCCCCTCACCCAGTTGATCAATTCCTAAAATTTTCACATAATTATACAAATTAATGGACAAATTTTCAAGACTGCACACTACCACATGATAATGAGCATTATTTCATTTATAATGATGATGATGATGATGATTATTTTTGTAATGAAGGACATGATGATTACTATGATAATGACAATGAAAGTATTGATGAAGGTAGACTAGATGCATCTTCGTCTCTTTCTCCTCTCTCTTCTCCTACTTCTCAAAATCAAACTAATAATATAAGGCCAAAATAACCCCTTATTGGTAGCTTTTTGTTTCAATGTGATCCTCTATTTTCAACCACTTTTTCTACATCCTTATTCAAATTAAAGTAATACAAGAACATTAAAATCAATTTACCTTTGCATGGTTCAAGTAACATTATAGGTGATGTTCCTAGAATATAAAATCAAAATGTACATTATTTACCTTTCTCAATTAAATTTTAAAAAGTAGTACAAATGATTTTTCACCTTTTAAAGATGCAAAAATTAAAGTGGATGATATCATTTTATCACCTTATTTTATATTTCAAGTTCAAAAAAATTATTCTATATGAAATGTAGATAATTCAAATATCTCTAACTCTTTTATTACATGTCATAAAATGCCAAATGAAAACACAATTACTACTTCTTCTACCCTTGAATCCAAGATTGAAAATAGTGATCATACATGCATTCCACTCATAAATAGTGAAAAATTACATTTCATTATACTTATATATGATGATATATTTCATAGTAGGAAAATTTTAAAATCTTCTTCTACTCTCTCTCTCGTAGTGAGCATAGAAATGACACCTCTTCTTCCCTTAGTTATGTAATAGAAATAAATTCTAATTTTGATGAAGCATGTAATAATAATGATTACTATGATTTTAGTGAAGAATAAATTGAGTCTATTCCTTCTCGTTCTCTCCTTAATTCACCCATATCTCATGTTCAAATTGATCACTTCTCAAATGTTAATTCAAATGATAATATGTCTTCAGATTAACAAATTCAAACTTACACTCATGTTTCTGATTAAATAAGGTAGCAAACTAGGGGATGAACCCTTACAAAAGCATAGAAACCACAAAGGAAATTAGCATAAATGATGCCTTACAATAGGAACAACACATTTAGTGGACTAACAGACACAACAACACCAAAACAAACTAGAAAAGAAAAAAATGAGAGGCTAAGAATCTAGAAAAACAAGACTAAGGAGGCCAAATCTCTCCTTACTTAAACATAGTTTTAATGAGGTCATCCAATTTCTCAATGTTATCTGCATTGAAAACATAATCAGTAGTACCCAAGTCCTACAGCATAGACATGTTTAGGAGAATAGAATTCCATAGCCCAGTGGTAAAGTTCTACTCCAATTTCTGAATGCAACCCTTCATGGCAGCAATTTCATCTCTCAAACTAGTCTCAGTTTCAGTTGTTAGGATCTACTAGTCCATAAGAGCACACATGATTACCTTTGTATAAGCAACTAAACATGGAATTTAACCAGAATGATAAGTAAGTAGAAATATGAAACAACACAGAATATGAGAGACAATACCCAATTGTATTAATACTCATTTAGAAGAAAATACAATAAAGAAGATGCCACACTTCTTCCCACACCTCTAGAGCTCCCACACTTTTAGGGCTCACCAGTAATTCTCCTTCAGCAGTTCAGTCTCTCAATTATGGTCATAAAAATCAACTCAAACACAGAGTTGTTGTTCACCTCCACCAGTCAGTAACAATGCTACCAGTACACCAAGTACACAACTGTACTCCAAGTAGATCTCCCTTCTCTTGCAACAACCTAAAAATCAATAGACCTTACTTACCATGTAGATATCTCTACACCCTAAAGAACCCTTGTCCTTACCTCACCAAATCCTTATGATTCTTCAACCAGTACCTCAGTGGATCTTCTACCAAAACTTGCACAACCTGCAACTCTCCCTAATCATACACACTCAACACCCCTTTAGAACTAGGAGGAGCTACTCTTGCTCTCTTCACAAGCACAATGGCTATCTAGCACACTTTACAATACAACCCATGAGTCTATTATATAGATCTCATGTATACAATAATTAGACCCTAATTACAATAATTAGACATGTAACTCAAGACCAAAAATAGTCTTATACATGCAAAAAATTGGTTCGTTAAACTAACAGTTCGTCAACTCGTAGTTCTGGAACTGCATAGGCAACCGACATCGGTCCCTATCTGTCTAGAGGTGATCGACATTGGCCAATCCCTGACTGATGTTAGTAGCTTCTTGTCCACTCCTGACTGATGTCAGTTGTCCTAACTGACGCCAGTTACTGTGACACTTCAACAACTCCTATTCGCATCCTGGTGAAGCTTTTAGCTCCACAACCTAACAATCTCCCACTTAGAGATAAATAGCTGCACCTATACCTATATCTATACCTTTTTTTAATTCATTTCCTAGCTTGTATCCCTCTTCAAGTTCAATCTTGAAGACCAACCACCACACAACCTGTGGTATACCTCCTGTCATCTAAGTAACCTGCCACATCCGAACCTAAAACTCCATGTAGTGAAGACCTTGACCCTGCATAACATGTTAACCTGCTGTTAGTCCCTCTCAGATACCTGAGAATCCACCTTCCCTGAATTGGCTCCAAACTTTTGGACAACTCCCACTACTTTGGAATACTTAGGTCTACACCAGACCTCATGTGATTTCAAACACTGTTCTAAGCTCAGCTTGAACTGTCCAGCCCTTGGTGTGCTTACCAATTCTGCATCTTGCATATTAAACCCTACCAACACCTTCTTCACATCAGCTCCCACTAGAGACAAAATCAACCTGTGATCTTCCATGTCTCTCATGCCAAAGAATTTTTCTACTCCCAAATTCTTCATGACATACCTCTGAACTAACTTTACCTTTAGCTCAGAAACTCCCTGCATGTGTAACCCTGAAACAAGCAACCACACAACAGTAATAAGATAATTTTACAATCATCATCCAACTTGATAAAGAAAACACAATGGGAACATTGACCTTGACTAAAGCCATGCTTTGTCATACACCTGTCAAACCTGTACCACTATCTTGCAGCTTGCTCAAGACCATATACCCTGGCCTTCTGTCTCACGTATCCATCCACTCTCTTCTTTAACCTAAGAATCCATTCATCTTTCAGTGCTTTCATCCTGACTAGAAACTCTACCAAATCTCTCACTTGGTTCTCTTCTGAAGAATTCATGCCATGCTCCCACTATTTCCTAGATTCTACCTACATTGCCTCTTCACGTCTTCTTGGTTCTTGACCATTGGTGAGCAAAAATTAGTATAAAGAAGGTGAACAATGAATATGAGGCTTACTTACCCTTTTAGTCCTCCACATGGGAGTTTGAGACCCCTTAATAGCTTGCTATCTACCCAACATCCATTTTAGTGACCGATCTCGGCCATCTCCCAGTCTGCACCCAACTGACGTCGGTTCCCTGCGACTGACCCTTACTACCGACGTCAGTTCCCCCTGACCGATGCCAGTGTCCACCTTCCTGACACCACCGATTCTGCTAGTCTACACATGACCAACATCGATACCTATCTGTTTGATGTTAGTTTCCCATGACTGATGCTGGTAACTATGTTTTCCTGTGAGTGATGAATTTTTACCTGTGAGCTCACCTTGGATCAAAACCCTATCTAAATTAACACAACCCTACTCAAAATAATTCAGTTCCCTCAGTTGATCTCTATCCATCATCTCCTCCATGAATACCAAGGCTTTCCAATTCCTAAGTTTTTCAAAGATATCTGTCTTCCACTTAAGAACATGCATTCCCTTCTTACATATGTGACCAAGCCTACAAAGCCACATCTCTACAACAGAAGGTGAATTAATAATATAAGTAGATAGATAAAGGGTACCTACTTTCTTACCACCATCTAATTCAAGTGCATCCGCTATGAGAGTTACTGTGCATCTCTCATCACCCAACTCTCTTAAAGAAATTAGACTCATCTCCAAGACTGGTACCTGCATGACCTCATTCAACACCCGTGTGTTACCTGTCTGCAATTTTAGCTTCACTTCCCCTTTGCCAACAATCCGACAAGGCTCACCAACCCCTAAATAAATCTCTCCAAAGTCTCCCTGGGCATACTCATGAAAAGTTACTCTATTTTAGGCTGCATGGAAAGAGGCAACATAATCTATAGACCAAGATTCTACTTTATCCAGAGCATCTTATGCAACAACACCTACAACATCTGCTTCTTTAATTCCTTCATGCCAATATTCTACCAACCAACAATCTTTCTTTACCTACTCTTTCTTTCCATCAAATAGTAATTAACCATTCGTGCTATTCAGTTTCTCCATTCGTAGCTTACTTTCTTCTACCATTGTTATACTCCCACTCAATCTAAAACCCATGAGAGTGACCTGTAATCAACAAACACTAACCAGATCTGAAACCCCCTATTAGTGAACCTAACCACACTCTGATAAACCTATAACTTGGCTCTAATACCACTTGTCAAGATCTACTGCTCCATAAGAGCACACATGATTACCTTTGTATAAGCAACTAAACACAGAATTTAACTAGAATGATAAGTAACTAGAAATATGAAACAACACAGAATATGAGAGACAATACCCAATTGTATTAATACTCATTCAGAAGAAAATACAGTAAAAAAGATACCACACTTCTTCTCACACCTTTAGAGATCCCACACTTCTAGGGCTCACCAATAATTCTCCTTCAACAGTTCACTCTCTCAATTACGGTCACAACAATTCACTCAAACATAGAGTTATTGTTCACCTCCACCAGTCAGTAACAATGCTACCAGTACACCAAGTACACAATCATACTCCAAGTAGATCTCCCTTCTCTTGCAACAACCTGTAAATCAACAGACCTTACTTACCATGTAGATATCTCTACACCCTAAAGAAACCTTGTCCTTGTCTCACTAAGTCCATATGATTCTTCAACCAATACCTCGGTGGATCTTCTACCAAAACTTGCACAACCTGCAACTCTCCCTGATCATACACACTTAGCACCCCTTTGGAACTAGGAGGATCTACTCTTGCTCTCTTCACAAACACAATGGCTATTTAACACACTTTACAATACAGCCCATGAGTCTATTATATAGATCTCATGCATACAATAATTAGACCCTAATTACAATAATTAGACACACAACTCAAGACCAAAAATAGTCCTTTACATGAAAATGACTGGTTCATTAAACAAACAATTCATCAACTCACAGTTTTGGAACCGCATAGGCAACTGACGTCGGTCCCTGTCTGTCTGGAGGTGACTGACATTAGCTGATCCCTAACTGATGTTGGCAGCTTCCTGTCCACTCCTGACCGACGTCGGTTGTCCTGATCGACACTGGTTACTATGACACTTTAGCAACTCCTATTCACATCCTGGTGAAGCTTTTAGCTCCACAACCTAACATCAGTTTCCTCATCATCTTCTTCCACATTTTTATTTCCTTCTTTGTCAACATTTTCCTCAAAATTGACAACATCCTCTATGGTAGTCTCAAATTCTCTATGCTCCTGCTTACCTTCAGTATCCTCAAAGATTTCCTGAACTTCCAATTCCTTGTTCTCCTCATCCTGAGTGGCTTCCTTTAAGGTGCTCTCAGAGTAGTCAATAAGCCTATCCTTGGGAGCAAGTTTGCCAGTAATCTGCCTTGACCATCAAACTCTTGAGGAGGGGCCCTCCTTACTAACCTTAGTGGAAAGATGGGATTTACTACCTTGACCCCCAGGGGTCCTACAAGGATTTTAAGGGGTCCCCACAGTAATCTCCTCAATATTATCTTCATCAGTATAAAAATTCCTCTTCTTGCCCTTTGTACTCATAAAGGAGCCTGGGGTGTCTAAGGGAGTCTCCTCAGGGGTGGAAAAGGAAACTTCTTTAATTTTAGTAGAGACAAGGGAAGGACAGGGCTCTTCGACAACATCACCAACAAAAGGGTTAGAATAAAATTCCCCACTATCAATACAAATAGTCTTGGATGGCTTGAGGGCATGGTATAAATTATACAAGTAGAAAATTAGGCCCTGATGAAGGGGGATAGGATTCATATCAAGTTTTTTTTTCCAATTTAGCTCTCACCCTAAGGACTGAATGCTCTAGGGAAGAGAGAAAATAAAAGGGAAAGCTGATAAGAGCATTACACCTAAAGTGATTCAAAAGGGGGAGATGATAATTGTAAAACCTGGTAAAATGTTCCTCCAGCATGAAATAATTCATAAGGATG
The DNA here is from genome assembly GCA_037957365.1 of Torreya grandis. Classification (NCBI taxonomy): domain Eukaryota; kingdom Viridiplantae; phylum Streptophyta; class Pinopsida; order Cupressales; family Taxaceae; genus Torreya; species Torreya grandis. The sequence goes on along the minus strand of JARHVA010009929.1, from coordinate 118,517 downwards.
AAGCACACTCCATCCCAAGGCTCGAGCAATTTGGCTCAATCAAAACCTCCTTGGTAAGGTGCAAGTTCTTTGCCTTCTCCAAGAAATAGCTTCTGGCTGGAAAGGTCCATGATTTTTGTTTTTCATTGTAGCTTCATCCCCTGTGTAGACATGCCAGTAGCCATAGCTATCACCTTTTCTAAAATATCAAAGCTAATTCCTCCAATAGTGACTTGTTAGTTAGCCATGACCTCATGAATTGTTCAGATAGGTTTTCATCAAACCCATTTAGCCTCTCCAGATAGGGACTAATCCCACCCTCTTTGCAGTATTGCCTGACCATCAGGTTGTTTTTGAATTCATAGTAAGAAATAGGTTCCATTTGAATTCTATCACCTCCCATTTTGGACTTAAAGAGCAGAACAGGAGAATCCCCAATTTTTACCATCATAATTGAAGTAGCTACAAGCCCTTGCTCACAAGTATGCATAATGATGATTTGATAGAACATAATTTAGAGTATCATGTAGAGATGACACTTACTCATCCCATGCTTAAACATTATTTCTTGATGATCTCGATAATGATGAAATAGTCTGATCACCTTACCAAATTGGTATAATAAATTGGAAATGATTATCAAAAGAGTATAATAGGCCCCGCACTCTGAGATCCACATCAGCACCCTCCAAAGGGACCAACTAATAGAGCTATCCTTCCAATACGTGTGACTCATTCGTAACCCATCATTTTCTTTTGGATGATATCCCTAATATTTAAAGGGACATGATCTATTTGGTGCCAACATCACCAATTTGAAAATTGTTGGCCGAGATTGGCACAAGCATCAATTACACAATTTCCCTCTCTATAAATATGTGAAATATCAACTCTAGTGAGCTTCTGTAGAAGAAATTGAATATCCCTAATAATATGTTTTAACTTAATGCCCACATTTGATGCCTTGTTAACTATATCGATGACCATTTTAGAGTCCCCCTAGATACTCAAATTCCTTATACCAAGGGATATAGCCAATTTTATTCCTCATAGAAGAGCAGTTGCTTCAACATAGTTATTACTTTGGTACCCTATTCCACCAACATAGACAACAATCATCCACCCTTTGTCATTTCTTATAATCCCTCCCCCACTGGTATTACCATCAGACACTCATGTTACTATCTCACACACTATACATTTACATGATAATTATGTGTCTTTTATTCCATTAATATGTTATACTTTATTACCAATTAATAATATAAGGCATACCAATGAATCTCCCTCACCCCCTTACTATAGTATAACCCATTTCTCATTATAACCTCCATGAGGGTTATTGACCATTTTGACCACAAGTCAAAATGGGTCAACCCTCCCCCCCCATAGTAAAAACTTATATAGGGGTATAAAATTTTGTCATAGGGTGTGTTATAGTCTATTTTATGTAATTTAATTCCATTTTAGCCTTGGTCATAGTCCAATTAGTTTATATGTAATTTTGAGTCCCTTATGATCCATTTAGGGGTCATAAATGCAACTGACATGATTTTCAAGGTGTTAAAGTATCCTAGTTTTCCTTCAAATTCCCAAGATGTTAGATTCCCTATTAGGAATGTCAGTTTCACCAAAAGTTGTAGGTTCTCTAACTAATTATCAAGAAAATAACTAAAAAATGGAGAGTTTGAAACTTGCACAGCCTATATGAGAGTGTGACACATGGGATAATGTTTTAAGGTGACTATTTAACTTCTTTAGATTCATTTGCATGCTTAAAATTCTTTGGAAGTGATAAAATTAGTCCAAAACCATTATACTCCTTCTTAACCCTTTAAAACATACAAAACCAATCAGTAGGTTTATGCTTGGTGCAGCTAGTTGGAAAATTTTTAGACCAAACACCTTTTAGAATGATAGTGCACTTAAAGATATCCATTTTCATAACAATATTTCAACTATAGATTAAATTTTCTTTACAAATCATCTCTAACAAGTTTATGTTTTTCTGCTCATTATTTCCCATACCTTATAGGTTTTGCTCTTGTCTAAACTATTTTGTAAAGATAAATTAGTGATTTTTCATATAGATGATGTTGACTATATCCTTTCATGTTATTCTTGCTTGGTCTCACATTTGGAAGTGATTTGATAGCTCAAACAACTCACTTTATATGAAGGTGTTGATAGTGAACTTGCACTCCAATTTCACCATTTGCAAAAAAGTCTCTTTGTCTATAATAGATTCAATCCAATGTGACATGCTATCTTACTAATTATTATGGGGTTAGGATAGTATTATTATTTCAAATTTTCAACCTCCAAGTTTATCATTATAGAGGTTGTAGTTCATTAGTGTGCATAGTCAACTCCTAGCTCTTTCTCATTCTTAGTCATGATTTGTGAAGGATCTAAGAACATCCACACAATTATGATGAAGGTTTAAAAGATTTAAAATATATTATATCAACATTAGGTATCAATTTTATCCTTCAAATGGTAAATATAATACTATAGCAGTCAACTCAATCACTCACAAAATCTTTTTCCATTGGCATTACACTACATTGATGCCTACAAGAAGGATATCATGTTTGAATAGAGGTTTTAAAACTTGTTTCAATATATTTATAGTGATAAACATCTATTTGAATAATTGGTAAGGATTACAAGTTTGTTCATGAAACCATTCATTATTCACATTACTCCAATTCTTCTCACTACTTGCATAAAACTCAAAGTATAAGTACAAGTACCCTCATGGAAACAAATCATGTTCAGAGGGAGTATATGATTTGGATAAGATTTTTTATAGCGATAAGATTCTATTTATAACTTTTTAAATGGTTCCAAAATTTTTTGAAACTCACAAACCATGCATATTGCTCATAAGTTCATCCACTACCTATATATTGGAAAACCCACCTATAGGTGGCTTAACAAAGACTAAGTAAGGTTGAAATATCATTTTAGGATTTTGCTTGAATAATGATCTAGTTTTACATGGGGAATCTCTTGAGTTATATAAGTACCTAGTGATTTATGATTCACATATGGAAGAAATTTTATAGACTAATTACCTTAATCTATCCGAATAGAGGCCTAGCCATTCTTATGACTTTCCCATGATGAAGAATTTTTGAAGTACTAATTGGTCTAGGATTTTCATGTTTCAATTAAAGTGTCAAATAAGTGGTTTTACTTGACAAAAGATCATTTGGTTAGAAGAGCATGTTGATATAAGTTGTCAATTTCATACATTTTTTATTGTAGAATGTGAAGTGTTCTTTGTAGTGTTGCATGTTGAAATAGCTCTTGAATTTGTTAAAATGCAATGAAAGAATAGTTATTTGATGGGGGTATTTTTTTTAATAAAAATTACACCATTATAATCAAATTAAGATGAATAGGGGTCCACATTCAATACCAGGTATAGACCATCATGTATAGGCTTCATTTGGTCATAAAATAGTCACTTATAGTTTGACTGTGGTGTGATAGTGGGAAGAAACAATGGAGTCATGCATTGGTAGGCCTACAAGTATATTTATTAAGTTAAAATTAATATGAAATGATCTCAAATAAATTTAGGAAGTATTAGAGCATAAACACAATTCCAAGTATCAAGTTTCATCTAAAGGTGTGCCCTATTCTGAAGTAAAACATAGTCAAGTCTAAGTTGAGCAAGGCATGTATAAATAAGCATGTGGAGGATTGGGGTAATGAATTAGTTTAGGAAACCTTGGTTAAGGTTTTGATGGCATTGATACAAACTCATAAAACATAAATAAGGTAGATAAATGGATTTAATTAAGCAATACACATTATATACCCCAAACCCTGCACATAATACCCTTTTGCACAGTTTGTCTTGGATTTTTCAAGAGTTGGAGGGTCAAATGATATGAAAAAAGGATAAAATTTTGTGTATAATGTACACACCACTTGGAAAATACCTTTCAACATTCATTTTTTCTGATTAAATAGGGTAAGTATCCTCTATTTTGTCTTGGATAGAAGGTACTTTCCTTGAGTACAAACCCTACAAATTTTGAGAATGGGAATGATCAGGTGAGTTATGGGTTCTTTGAAACTTTAAATGAAGTTTGAAAATTTTAATGAAACCTATTAAAACATGGAAATAAAATCATATAAGGAGGAATATTAACAAGGTGTTCTAGACCTTCAGGGTTACAGTTAGGCCTATTAGGCATGGTTTTGCCTAGAGCCCAAATGGGAAGTAAGTCTCACTTCCAACTTTGGGAGAGTATTATAATCTATTTGGACATGTATATAGGGGAATAAAAGATGTGTCAAATATTTTGGAATGTAAATAAACCTTCAAGGAATCCATTTTTGGGCTCAAAGATAGCTCAAGCCTATGAAAAATGGGAAACCAAGCTCAATATGGTAACTTTAACGACTCATATCTTCATGGAGGTTGTGCATGGAGATCAAAAGAATTTGGGGAGGCTGATAGTGGTAATAAAAATCAATATTTTGAAATTTGTCTGAAACTCTAAATTTTCATCTCTATGAACAAAGGTTAAGGGTGAAATGAGCGTAAAACTCTACTAAACCGTAAATAAGGACTTGACTAGGAAAACAAGGATGTAGAGCTATCCTAATGGACCAAAATGGGAATTAAAGTGTTTGAACCTTGTAGGGGAAGCTATAGAGACCCTTTCCATCCACTTGAGTTGAACCCTATTTTTACATATAAGGTACAAAATTAATTTCTATGACTATTTTATGTATTTTATAGGGTCTAACGACTTTAAAGAGGAACACTCTACTTTGGGAACAAGATTAGGAATTATTATAACTCACTATGTCCATTTCATGTAGCATAAAATATCCTAAGCATTCCTACAAGAAACTTCATCTCAGCCACTCAAAACTAGAAAAGTGAGCAAGATAGTGAGAAGTGTGAGAACATCAAGTTGAAGCCTATTTAAGGTGTACCTAGGAAATATAAGGCCATGGAGTGTATTACCAAGTGTAATTCACACCATTTTATGTATTTTCATGGAAAATTAATCCAATTTTGAGGCCAAGTGTTAGGGGTAGCTGAAAGTGTTTCATTAAATTTTGAATCTATTTGATGTTTAAGGAGAAACAAAGATGAAGGGTAGGGATTAGAGATTAGAGAGAACCTAGATTGGTTACACATCATATTTAGATGATTTTGAGAATTCCTATTTGGATAGGGAGGACTTCCTATGAATAAAAAAGAACTACCACTAAAATATTTATTAGTAGATATATGAGTGGGCCACCAAGCTATGTGCGTGTTCCTAGAAGTGTCAAACTTCCTTAGGGATAATAATCCACTTTTTGAAACAAAATTGGTAATAAATAAAAAAATGAAAGAGAGAGTAAGAGAGAGATATTTTTATCATTCATGTAGTTTGAGTTTAGTAGAGAGTGACATAGTGCAAGTAATGTGAGTTGATGTTTTTGGGGATTGTTTGGGTAGGCTCAAAGAGGTTAGTGATAATACATAGTTGTCGACATCATTTAGGCTATCAATGTTGGTAAGGGGATATGGCCAATGTCAATTATGTGACCAATGCTAGTTATTAGACTGATGTTGATAGGGGTAGTAGGTTCTCAAAGGGTTGTAAGAGACTTTTCTGAGCTGGGGGGTGGATGTCGATCATGTTTATGAGTTTGGAAAGAGTCGTAAGGGAGTGTGTAAGACTTAGGTGGGTCTCGATAGAAGTTTGGTATTTTTGGAGTTGAAGAAAATAGGTGGAGGTTTACAACTCCTCCATAAGGAGATTTGATATGTTTGCAAAATGATAAATAGTATAATGTAAAGTAATTATAAAATGACTATTTAAAGGAATTACCAAAGCATAGAGATATACTTAGTTGATGAAATGGATGAACCATGGGTGCCAAATAGATGACATTGGTGAGGCATGTTAAAGAAAAATGTGAATAAAATGACAAGTGCATGATGTTGGTTCAGAATAATCCAAGCTCTATGCAGTATATCAATTCCTAATCTAGATTGATTTGTGTAGAGTAACGGTAAGTCTAGATGTAGAAAGTTGAATGTTAAACCCTATATGTGAATAACTGAGTTTTTTTTATTTTTACTGACCTAAACACCAGTTTGGAATTTGGATTAAGTAACCAATATCGATAATCCCACTAATGTTATTAATGGGTTGACTGACATCGGTGGCATGAGAATAGATAAAAAGGCTATTTTTAGTTTGTTTTTTATTCTTACTCATGCCAAGTGTGGTATCTATTAGGAAATAGTAGAAATATGAAGTTAAAAAGGATGTAGTTAGGAATTTATTTTTGGGGTGATAATAAGTCATGGCTAGTTACGATTATGGGACTAAGTCTTAAGGTGACTTAGAGGGTAAGAATTAGTCTTAGGATGAGGTGGCTAGGTAAGGTGGCATAAGTAGTTTTAAATTAAATATTTTAAATTAATTAAATGTGTGAGGGGTAAAATTATGGGTTAGTAAGGCTAATTATTAAAAAGGGCTCAAGGGGGGTTTAACATAGGGAGTTACACATGCGTGTGACATAATTTTGGTGTTTACATTTGCCCCTTTTTGTCTTATAATTTGTACTGTCAAGTTGCAAGATAAAAATAGAGGTTGGGTGATCCATGTATAAGATGAGGTATCCCCCCTCAAAATGGGAACCGATGGAGGAGAATATGGAATTGAGTACTGATTTGATAAAGAGTTAAGTGGGTTGGTGGGTGGATGTTTGAGTGAGAGTGTGGTATCACTGCTTATACGTATACTACTATGAGTTATAGTTGACAAAATAAAAAATAAGTAAAGGTGAGGAGGACTCAGATAGAAATAACCAAATCATAGCTTGTAAGTGATAGCTAATAAGGTTAAAATGATCAAAGTTGTAGCTCTAATAGTCTATGTTTTCTAGGTATCTAAGGTAGGAAGTTCCCCTGGTAAAGACAAAAGGTTGCAGGTGATAAGACAAGCTTGGTCATGATCTAAAACCCTTGATATACATTCATGTGTATAATATCAAACTATAATGATGTAGCATAAGTGGTTAAGATAAACAATCCAAGGTTGGTTTAAAAGGGTCTATAGTCGAGGAGATATTTGTGATCTTTAGTCAAAGTTTTCATGGGTATAGATTTAAGTGATCTCCAAGGTTGGTTGTCATTGTTGGGGAGATATATGTGATCTCTAAATTAGTTGTCATGGTCAGGGAGATATACGTGATCTTTAATGTGCCCCAGATTAATGGTATAGTATAAAGGGTTATGGTTGGGGTTAGAAACTCTAATTTAAGGGTGTCGATGTTAGTTATGTCATTGATGTTGATAGTAAGTATTACTGATGTCAGTGGCTTAGGCTAAGGATGTTGACATTGGTGGGTGACCAAACCTAATAAAAAGGGGTTTGACAACCCACCAAAATCATTTACAACATTTGATTGGAGAAAAAAAGAGCTTTGAGTGTTAGTGAGATGGTAGAGCTAGGAGGGGACCTAGCTAGAGGTGTACCACCATAAGGGGCAACTATTCCAACATGAAGGAAATGGAGAGATGATTTAAGATCCTCCATGACTTGAATTTGAATTTTAGTTTGTTAATTTTTTATTTTAGGCTAAAATTAAAATTTGGGTATAAAAAATGCTTTTAGGGGGTAGGAAATGGGGTGGGGTAGGTTTAGGTGAATTTATGAGGGATTTGGGGGTAGTTTTTAGGAAAAAACTCAAAAGTGGGAAATGGGTTATTTGGCCCTAGGGTTGAACTAGTCACCAATATTGGTGGGGTTCACTGACATTGGTTGACACAGTGTTGATGTCACAGGGTCTACCAATGTCAAGCACTGATATCAACATATAAGACTAATGCCAATGACCTTAAAAAACACAAAAGAGGAGAAAAGGCCAATTCTGGATCCCTAATTGAGTTAGTCAACTAGCCTAATGGTCAAGCTAGCCTTAGAAGACCCTGTATTGACTGAGTGTTGCCTACATAGCTCAGTTGAGGGCCTTAAGCCAATGTAGTTCTCCCAGTGCATAGGGAAAAAGATCTAAGGTATGGTTAAATTTTTTTTAAGGGAAATGGTTAGGAAAAGGTAGGTTGAAATAGGTCATAGGATCTAAGGCTCCAAAGATAGGTTATAGGGTCAAGGGTTTGAGATATAAGCCATGGGGCCTAGAGTTGTGATAGGTAGTTGGGCCTAGGGTGGAGAGATATGAAGTGAGGCCTAAGGTTTAGGTGGGAGAATAGGTTAGATAGTTAGGTGGGTATATGGCTGAGCTAACCTTAGAAGACCCCACGTCAACTAAGTATTGCTTATATAGCCTGGTTAAGGGCCTCAAGCTAATGTAGTTCTCCCAAAGAGAAGAGAATAAAGGGTGGATGGTTATATTAGAAAGTATGTGACTTGAGGTGTGTGTGTGTGTGTGTGTGTGTGTGTGTGTGTGTGTGTAGGCTAGGTAGGAGTTGATGTTACGAGATCGAATACCTATTTTGCTGACATGGATGAGGAGGGATGACACCCTAGATGAGTGGGAGCACATGGCAGCCATAGGGTTAGGAGGAGTGTGATGATATTACAGAGTTACATAGGATGTTAGTTTGATGATATCATTGATAGAGAGGTGGGATCACACCACTAACACCTTATATTTCCTAACCAAGGAGTTGATAGTGACATAAGAAGATGTCTATAGGATTTTATGGTTTTCACTCCAAGGTGAGGACTCTTCTCTTGTTTGAGAGAGGATCATGATATTCACATGGTTACATTATTTAGAGAGCACATTAGCAAGGTGACATCACTCAGTGAGTTGTGCATATGAGTCATTATACACTACAGATGAGAAGTATCATTGGTTTAGTATCCTAATGATGATAGGGATTATAGTATATACACTAGTAGATATGGATGGGGGGAGATTTCTTATTTCATTGATAGGTGTTCTAGCATAGATGGTTGAATAGTGGACCATATTTGTATGGGGACCAACTTTTCTAGAATAGTTATTCAGAGAGTTATGTGGGTTGAGGCTATGATGATGGTATAGTTTATGTGTCGATAATTTACTCCACTATTGGTTATATGAGCGCATTGTGGGTAACATGGCCATTGGGGGTACCTACCATGATTGCAGCTGATTTCAAGGTCAATTTTAGATGGTGGAGAGATGGTATGGCCCAAACATGAGTAGATGGCATAGTGTGAGATATTGATCATTATAAGCACATGATAGTGAGATTGATTCCCAAAAATATTGTTTGGAGGCCCTACCTAACATACCTAGAATGTAGAGGATAGGCAGAGTAGCTTGTCAGTTTATAGTGCACATTATGGATCAAAGGTAGATGAGCTAGAGAGCTAGAGATGATACACATGGTAAGGGTCAAGAGATAGTTTATCTTGTTATAGGATGTACCTCCTACCATTCTTTGATATAAGAGAGATGATATAGAGGCACCCCTACCCTTACCCTAAGAGATAAATGGGAAAGATTTTAAGGAGCTACCAGTAGGCCCAAGTGTAGTAGATCTTAGATGCATAGTGGCTTATCTAGCTTGGTGGATAGGTTTGCACCCTATGGTTTAGGTCAAGATGCCACCACTAGATTTACAAGGAGTGATGAGAGATTGACATGCAGATGTATATGTCTGAGATGTAGTGGTATAGGCATAAGATGTAGTAGTACAAGCCCAAGATGTAGTAGTGTAGGCTTCAGATGTAACATAGGCATGGGTATTGGTCTTATAGGGAGAAGTTGTGACATTATAAGGCTAAGTTGGGGATTTACAAGGCTAGATCAGGGCATTACAGGGTCAAGTTACTACACTGACAATAGAGAAGGATAGTTTGAGAGTAACAGGATAGGCTATTCCTCTCCCTCCACCATAAGGACTAGTATAAGGGTCTTCAATAGGTGTGATTATTATGTCATAGACTGTATCTCTAGCTAGGTACAACATTTACCTTGATGATACTACTTATTATGAGAGGCGTATCAAGGAGTTTCCATACATTTAGAGGTATTATAAGTTTAGTGAGTAAGAGAGATCAGTGACACATGTCATGGCATCTAGCTCACGTAGATGTAACTAGGTAGAGAGTGGTGATGACACTAATTCTTCACAACCATGACTATAGCCTTGAGAATTCTAAGTGCTAGATTTTGATATTGTTATATATGTTGTATACACATCAGCCTGCATGACAAAGATGAGAGATGTATATTTTGAGCGAGAGATAATATTGTTATGATCTATTGATGTACATTCATTTCAGTGCATATATATATGAGATGTGTTATTTTGAGATGCATTATTGTGATGGTGATAATGTTGATGATATTGATGTGTATGTTATGTTAATGTTGAGCATGTTAGCTGAGGTAGACTAGCATTTCCCATATGTGTGATGGTATATGCATAGTTGATTTGTTATCTTCATCTTAGTATTTTTCCATATTTGTCATAGTGTATGCTTAAAATGAATAGGTTGGTTATGTTATTTTATTTCAGCATTTTTTTCATATTTGTGATGGTGTATGCATAATATAAATGGATTAGGCTTGAGATTTTTTTTATTTATGGTTGTTTAGATAAATTATGGTTATGCATTAAGTATACTTATGATGAGCAATAGTTTGTTAGTTTTAGTATGGTTTGGAGTAGTTATGCTTGATATGGATATGTATTAAACATTAAACTCTAAGAATCATGAATAATTAGTAGTAAAGTGAGATGGTGATTTAATCTTTTCATGAGATGTGATCTTAGTAGAGAAATCATCATGGGATTGAGATGGGAAATAAAGAGGCATGATTCTCGTGTATTGGCAAAGACCATAATCATAATATAAATAGGCTCAAGAATATGAGCCTCCTTCATGCTTTGCATCATTTGATCATTTTTTTTGTTAGAGAAGCATCATAATCACCTTGTGTCAAGTGAATTCAAAGTCCATTGAAAGAGTATGAGGGGAAAAGGGTAAAATGAGTGAGAGTGTTTGGGTAGCATAACCTTCTTAGTGGGGATGGTATGCTCCTTATGTGGGTGACCCGAGAGCTACTATAGGCAAGTCCATGACTTAAAATTTCTTTTGGGTGTAAAATGATCAATGCAAGAAGCCTATAATGATATTTTTTTTATGTTGAGTTCATATGAAGCTAATCAATACGAGAAGCTTCTAGGTCATTATTTTCTCTTGATAACAAATCTTAGTCTAGATATCTTTCAATGCAGTGGTCTAAGCATTTTATTTTGAGTTTTAATAGTTGTCCTTCAAGGGAGCAATCTATTTATAGTATTAAAGAGAAGGTACATAGCTATCCTTTGAGGGAGCAGTCTACATTCATAATTATGACCTGAGAGATTACAACTTGTCTACATACCCATTTTTTTTCTTAACTTTAGTCATAGATAATATTATAGAGGCTTAGGGGTTTACCAATTTGAGAGTAAAACCATAGCATTTCATAGGTTAACTAAGTGTGTAGGAGTAAGGGTTAAAAGGAAGGGAGATGAATGTAATAGGGTTACTCAAGGGATGAGCTCAAGTTAAACATGAGGTGAAGCATCACTTGATTAACTAAAGAATGGTCATAGGTATAAAGCATTTAAAGGCTTAGGTTTTGGCCTTCCTTTGAGAGAAGACAAGCGATAAGTTCCTGAGCCATACTTGTGAGTTATGATATAGGGTCCAAGATAATTAGGATTAAACTTACCTCATTTGCTTTTCTCCATGTTCATCACATGTTGATTTTCCTTTAAGATGAGATCTATGATATTGAAATCTCACTCCTTGAGGTTTTTGTTGTAAGCACATTTGGTACACTCTTGATATATTTAGAGGTAGTTGAGGGATATGAGATAATATTCATCAAGAAAATCAAGTTGAGCTAAATGTTCTTGGTGAAATTCATCATTAGTAAGTATGTCTTGTAGAGAGATGTGAAGAGAAGGAATCTATACCTCAAGAGGCAAAACAACCTTTGTCCCATAGACTAAAGAAAAAGGTGTAGTACCTGTAGGGGTTCAAATGCTTGTATGGTAAGCCCATAAAGCAAAGGGAATGTATGTGTGCCAATAATTTCCAATATCATTGACTACCTTCATGAGGATTTTGGTTAAGGTTTTATTAGAAGCTTCTTCCTATCCATTTTCTTGTGGACAGTATAGTGATGAGAAACTTAATTTGATTCCAAAGGTGTCACAAAGATTTTGGGAAGTCTTGTTTTTGAAATATTTACCATTATCTATTATAATTTTATGGGGGACACCAAAATGATAGATGATGTAATGGTTGATAAAGTCAACAATTTTATCACCCTTAGTGTAGATGAGAGGAATGGACTTACCCACTTGGTGAAGTATTTAGTGGTAGTAATGATAGAATGGTGATGGACGAATGAATGAGGGTTAATCTCATTAATTAGATCCAATCCCCATTGGGAGAAGGGCCAAAAGTCTTTGGAAATTTATAATGCATGGCTTGAAATGTGAAGGAGGTTAGCATGTTGCTGACATTTGACACAATGCCAAATGTAATCACTACAATCTTGATGGAGTGCTATTCAATAATATCTGAGTCAAAGGATACACTTGGTAACTATGTGAGCATTGAAATGCCCATCATAAATCCTATCATGGACTTCATCGATGGTGAATGGGTTCTTTTTACTAGTGAGACATCTAAGGAGGAGACCATCAAAACCTTGCTTGTAGAGAAGTCCCCCTAGCATAGTGTAATGAGTGACATGTTTCATGAAGGCATGCATCCCATTATTAGAAAGGTTAGAAGGGGTAATAGAAAAGGAAAGGTAATCTGTGAGTTACTTGTACCATAAGTTATGTAGGTTATGTGTTATTCTTTTGATAAAAATGATGTTAGTTGATACATAGGAGGGCAATGTTAAGTGATGCACAATGACATAAATGCTTAAGAAAGAGGGTGAAGAGGGTATGTGTGAAGCAAGTGAATCCATTGTGTCAACAAAATTTTTTTTAGATTGAGGAACAATTTTCAAGAGGTAAGAGTCAAATGATCCCAATAGTGTATCTACATGATGTTTATATCATTGTAAAATTTCATTTTTACATAGGTAGGAACCATTAACCTAGCAAACCACTAGCTGAGATCCACCAAAAATGGTTATTTATTTGACACCTAAGAAAATATCCATTTGAATCCCTAAGATCAAAGCTTCATATTCAACCATATTATTAGTACATTCAAAATCTAGTTTAAATGACAAATGCATATGCACACCATAAAGAGGGATGAGGATGACTGCTACACCACCACTATGTTGACATTTAGATCCATCAAAGAACATCATAATTTTATAGGAGATGTCATTGGTGGAGAAAATTACAATGGATTAATTATGGAATTCAAGTTTGGAAGGTTGGTTGGAAGGTAAAGGGGTAGCAGATAACTAGTCAGTGATTATTTTTCCCTTGATAGATTTTTGTTGAATAAATTCTAAGTCAAATTTAGCAAGGAGCATGAGCCACTGAGATACACATTGTTTATGATATGGCATGAAATGCATGTATTTTAGGGGGTTATTATGGGTGATGATGTAGCTTTTTTGATTTAATAGGTATGACAAAGATTGGAAGCTATAAAGACCAATGTGAGATAAATCTTTTTGGTATGGGTATATCAAGTTTCATAATCAATAAGTGTTTGCCTTATGTAGTAAGCCACTTATTCTCAATGGTGATCATCCCGATGTGCAATCATAACACCCATATAATGGTCTATTGTAGAGATGTAAAGGTAGAAAGGCTAATTTTCCTTAGGTGGAATAAGAATGGGTGGGGAAAGGAGATACTATTTGAGTGCATCAAAGGATTTCTAGCAACTTGTATTCTAATGAAAGGAGACATCCTTTTTTAGGAGATGGTGAAAGGGTTAGAAACAATCCAAAAACTAGGAGACAAAGTGGTGGATTGACTAAAGATTGACTTTTGAGCTATAGAGTTATTAGTATGTGGAGGCATCTCTAATATTTCTCAAACCTTAGCATGGTCAACTTCAATACCATGGAGAGAAATGATAAAGCCTAAGAGATTACTAGAAAGGATACCAAAGACACATTTCTTTGGGTTTATTTGAATGTTATATTGGAGAAGATGAGTGAATATGATTTTGAGAATCATCAAGTGATCTTGGCAAAGTTTAAACTTTCTAAGTAAGTCATCCACGTAGTCTTCCATAATTTTATGTAGGAGATCATGGAAGATTTAAGTCATGGCATGTTGGTAGGTAGAACCATTATTATTTAGACCAAAGAGCATGAAACAATAATAAAAAGTCCCCCATGAGGTAATGAAACTTGTCTTGTGTTGATCTTCAAGAGAAACCAAGATTTGATTGCAACCTGAGAACCCATCCATAAGTGATAACATCTAATGGCTAGTTTTTAGATCAAAAATTTGGTCAATACTTGGAAAATGGATGTCATCTTTTGGACAAGTGAGGTTTAAGTCACAATAGCCAATGTAGATGTAGATTCCTCTAGTCACTTTGGTGACAAGAAAAATATTAGAAACCCATTGTGGATAGTTAATGGGATGAATAAAGTTAACAAAAAGGAGGCTTTGGATCTCTTATTTGACAAGGAGAGCAATACAAGGGTGTATTTTGTGAACCTTCTAATTAATAGGTTTAGCATATTATTAGTGATAATCTTGTGGGTGATGATAGAAGGTTTGATACCAAGCATGTGATTATAAGACTAGGTGAAGGTTTTGATATAGTCATTAATAAATGTGGCATAATGAGCTTGCTCAAAGGAATCCAAAGAATGACTAATCTTAAAGACACAAGGGTTATTATGAGAGGGTAAATTAATGTCAATGGTTGATTCATTTAACATAGCTCACATTTTGAATGGGAGTGAGTGTTGGATATAGGAATCATCTACACCCATGTATGTGAGAATAGTGTCATAATCTTGACATTGGATATTATTGATAGTGGGAGAGTCTTCATCAATCATTTTCAGATGAATGAGAGGAAGGGACCTTGTTTCCTTACCCCAGTGATAGGTGAGAGGCCCCAAATCACTCACATTTATTGAAAAAAAATAGGAGGTATAGAAACCTATGATTCAGTAGGTAATGGTGGGGGAGAGGACGGAGAAGGAGAGACTATCTCTTTGATAATTGGTACATGAGAAGTTTTGGTGAGTTTAGTTGGTTCATCATAACCCAATCCATGCCTCTTTTTGGCATTTTCAATGGTTTTATTGGTGGGATATTCAATGGGCATATGAACACCTTATTTTTAATGACCCAAACCGAATCCTTTTTAGGCACACCTATAAAGATAGATGTGAGTGAAACTAGGCTTCCTTAGGAAAGAGAAGTCACATGTAAATGGTTGTGTTAAAGAGGATGGATTACCAACAGTGGGAGCTCGATCAATTCCCCCATATGTGAAATTATTTAAAAGGTTAGGGGTCCATAAGGGGTCAACAAATGATATTATCTAAGCAATAAATGCTTGAAAGTTTCCTCCATGGGATCTTTGTCAAGAATTTGTGTCATCGGTATCTATGTAATCAGGGTAGTGGACCTTGTGGAAGATTTAGAAGTATCATGTACAGAAGATGATGTATTTAATGGAATGATAACATCATTGGGAATATAATTCATGTTGCATGTTTTAAATAGAGGTGGCACAGTAGGAATAACATGCACTTGCCCATTATGCTCAAACTTGACACAATGGTGCAAATTTGAGGGCATACATGCCATAGCATGTATCCAAGGTCATCCAAGAAATATGTTGTATTGAAAATCTCCTTATAAAACATAGAAGATATCTAGAATTTTGTGGGGACCCACATGGATAGGTAAGACAATAATGCCCACCATAGTAGCTGTGGTATTCTTAAAGGAGTAGACCACCACATCAGTTTGAGACATGCAATTATCAAGAAGAGATAGCTATTTATAGGCATGGGTGGATATAATATTAATACTAGCTTCCTCATTGATCATGAATCTTTTGACATTATTTTGATCGATATATGAAATGACAAAAAGGGCAAAATCTTGATCTTTAGGGTGTTGAAGTGGAATTTCTGAATCACTAAAGAAAATCAGAGAGATGGTGTTAAGAGAGCTGACCAAAGCTATAAAAGGTTGGGGATCATCAGGTTGTACCTCAACCACTTGGAAGGCACTAATAAAATCTTGATGGTGTTGGGGTGAGTTTTATATTAATTCATATAAGGACATTTTCACAAGGGTTTGGTGAAGTTGTTTCACCATTGAGCTTTGAATAACTTTTGAAGACATTGATTTTAGGACACCCAAGATAGAAATATTGGGATTTAAGGAGGAGTGTCTTTGGAAAAGGGATGATCCCAAGGGGTAGTGACATTTTACTTACCTTTATCCTTTTGATTTTATGATCGTGTGGTCACATTAACTATGTTGATTTGAAACATAGGTGGAGGAGGTGGTAAAGGGGGTATGACAACATCTTTGGGTTTGAATTTAGGTGGAACAGTATAAGGCATTGTGGATGCTAGACGTGACTTGAAGGAAAGATAATGGGAGTATCAACAAAGAGAGTGTCGACATCAAAGTGTTATTGAATGACTGTAGTGAGAGATTTATAACTCTCAGTATCATGTCCAAGTAAATGATGATATAGACACACTTGTGTATCATCAAACAAATATGATTTAGTCTAAGAGGGATATAAGGCTTAATGGGAGGAAGAGTTATTATAGAATATTGAAACAACTAGTGTAGGAAATAGATCAAAGAGCTTGTGAGTGGGCTATCACTTGTTTTTGTAATAGGAGTGGACACCTTCCTTAGTTTAGGAGTCATAGGGGTGACTTTACATGGCAACTTTTTAGGTGATGGTAGAGTCACATGTTTTGATGACACATTTTTTGTGTTAGGCATCATGGTGTCAAATGTGAAAGGCCTACTAGGTGGTAGAGGTAGTAGTGGAGGTAACTTAGCCTTTTGTTTTGCTTGGATTGGTGATACTCCAAATAGAGTAGAGGGGTGTGGTCCTAAAATTGATGGTAAAGTTGAGGGCAGAAAAGGGAAGGATAGATGAGATCAAGGAAGTTTAAATTTTTTTGTTAGTTTAGGCTATGAAACTCTAACTTTTGGTTGGAGAGTTAGATCTAATTTCACCTATAGATGAAATAGATTAGAGACTGGATGTACACCTAAAGACATGATTTGATTTAATGTGGTAGATGCTTGCGAGGGTGAGGGATATAACATACAAGGATGAAATTATAGTGATTTTGGTGAAGAAGTTCTAAATTTGTCAAAGACCTTGGGGTAAAGGGTAGTGAGAGGGTTAGATGTAAATGTTGACACTCATTGTGTAGGATAAGGATTTTCAAGTCAGTCCCAAAATGTCACATGATCTAGCTTTATGGAGTCAAGAAATTCTACACTTTTCACTAACTACGAGAAGGGTTTAGATGATGTTGACATAAGCCTTACAGTTGCTTATTTATAAGGTTGAGGTGATTGAGAAAGAAGGAAATTATTGGTCTCTACTACCTCAAGCGAAAGATGAAAAAGGGCCACAACAAGGTCTTCTTTGATATAGATAGGAGAAGAGGCATAGTCTTCCATGGGTGGAGGAGAGGTAGGTGAAGAAGGCTCCTCAAGGGGGTAGAGCATATGTATAATTTATCCCTTAACATGTGGGTGAGGAATAGGTAAAGTATGATCCTATATAAGTAAAAAAAGTGTTAAAATTAGTGGAATTGGAGTAGGTACAATAGGTCTCTTATCTAATGTAGGAGTAGATAACACTGACTCTTCTAGGTGCAAAGGAGTGGATGGGGTACTACTTTCTATCAATGGAAGAGAGGTAGGAAAAGAGGGTTCCTTTAAAGGGTATAACATAGGAATGATGTTCCCCTCAACATGTAGTTGTGTAATGGGTAAGGCATGGTCCTCAAGTGGTAAGAGGATAGGTAACATTGGTGTAAAAGGAACTAGTAATGCAGGGTCTTCTTGTGGCAAAAGCAGTAGTAAAGGAGGCTCTTCCTCACGTGGGAGTGGAATGGATGAAGTCGGCTCATCTACCCAAGGAATAATAATGGGAAACATAAATTATATTAATTGTGGGGGAGGAGTAGGTAAAATGGGTGCCTCCTATTATCGGAGAGGTTGGACTAGAGGTAAAGGGAATACCATATTAATTGTATGGATATTATGATCACATGAGTTATTAGTCGAGGTCTAAATAATATTTTGATTGGGTAGATAGTTAGGAAAAGGATTTTTGAACACATCCATATTTTGATTAGTATGAACATTAAGGTTATCCAAGATGAGATCACCTCTATCAATCATGTCTTGAATAATTTTCTTTAATGTTTTACAGTTATTAGAATTGTGACCTTTCACTCGATGATAGCCGTAAAACTCATCCTCCTTGTACCAGGTTGAAATAGGATGGGAGAGGTCAAAATATGTAGGAGGATTGATTTGAGGAAGGGTTATGGATCCTTGTTGTAATCATTTTTCAAAAATGAAAATATATGACTCCTTAATTGGAGTGTATTGTCTTTGTTCATACCATTGTTGGAATTGCTTGGTCAAATTTTGGGAAGTCAAGGAATTATGTTGGTTTGTAGTTGTGGAAGAAGTTGATTTAATGACCATCGTATTGGTAGAGCCTTTATATTTTTTGTTATAAGGAGAATTTTTAGAATAATATCAGTTATTCAATTTGAAATTAGCATTATTACTACACAACTTGACTCTATCTTCATCTATATCCTGAATCTCAAGTTTTTGTGCCATTGTAAAGGCTTCATCAAATGTGCAAAAAGTTTGTACTCAGAGTGTGGATGAAATGTGCTTAGCACATGACCTAGAGAATATCTCAATAAGCTTAAGTTGGGGTAAATAAAATGAGATTTTATTGATTAATCCTCTCCAATGAGCGACAAAATCTACAATAAACTCCTCATCAAATTATCTAATAGAATAAAGGGTCATAATAGAAACCTTTTTAGAAATGTTAATAGAGAAATGGTATAGGATTATTTGTGTGAGTTGGGTAAATGAGAAAAGGGAGTGCTAAGTTATAGAGCTATACCAATCTAGGGTAGCACCCAAAAGAGACATAGGGAAAGTGTGATGTAATAATGCATCATCATGCCCTATTAAATAACAAGCATGTTTAATTGCTTGTAAATGATATTGTGGGTCCTCTTTACTTTGGAAATGAGTAAATTTGTTGAGTTCTCATTGGATTGGATAAGGGTGAATATAAAAAAAAGGATGAATGGGATCATTACATATCTAATCATAAGATAACACATTCTTTAAACTTGACATAGATGTTTCTAGATTAGACATCTTGTCAATCAGCATCTTAATGAGGTCTAGAGGGGGATTGGTTTGGGAGATACCCCCTAAGTTATAGGGAACTTGATAGGAAATAGAGGGAGCGTATGACAAATCTTGTTGTGTTTATGTTGATATAACATAGGGATAATGAGTCATAGGCTGGGGGAAAAAACAAAAGGGGCTTGTCTCGTTGGGTTAGAGACTATGCTTTGGTTTGATGTTATTATTATAGGTTGGGTTGTTGGCATGGTTATACTGGGTGAAGGGTGAGTCACAATTTGGATAATTATAAGTGTGAGAGTAGATGGGATAGGTAACACCAAATTCTAAAATGGGGTTAGACATAACTAAACTGCTTATGGTTGTGAAGGCATAGAAGTCATGCCAGGGTTTAGGTGGGATTGGGCAGTTGGTAATGGTAAACTTTGGACATTATTTATGGTTGGGTTACTTGTCGAAGTGGTGGTTTGAGTAACCATGGGGAAAATAGTGGAGACAAATAAAACTAAAGTTGTCTCCATCAGAGAAGTTGGTATACCATATAGTTGGTCACCCAAATAACTATGGGTTTAGCTCATGACAAGTTAATATTGAAGGGGTACCACATTACGATTAAGAAATTTAGCTTGATCTCTTTTAGGCATAATGGGAATTTCATTAGGGATAGGAGTATGATTTGTATCTAAATTATACTCCATGATAGAATTAACAACAAGAGGGGAAGGTGGAAGTGGTTGTTAGCTTGTGTAATAGGCAAGAATTTTGGCTTAGGTTCGTGTCAATACCATGCAAGAAGAATTATAAATAGTCTGGATAATCTATATTAGTGATAAAATAAGTAAAAACTATGTTCGAGTGTAGGTAAGTAGGTTTTTTTAGCTTGTTGTTTTGAGAAAACAAAAATTACATAGTCATCAATGTTGGTCACTTGATCAATGATGGTAGTTAAAGTCTGCCAACATCGGTGGGATTAACTGATGTCGATAGGCTAAGGTTTGTTGATGTTGGTGGGATTAACTGATGTTGGTCACTATGATATCCTAAGAGATGGAAAATCCAATGTTTTATAAACCTAGAGGTAAAATATAGGTAAAATAAAGGATGCAAGAGGTCTATATAAGGAGAATGAACACTAAAAAAACTTGATATAACAATTTATACAACCTAAGTATTATAAATGGTGTTGATTTTGTAAATTAATGGAAAAAAATCCTTACCAAATCCAAAATATAGAAGGAAATAAAAAATCATAAAAATAACATGCAACCACTAATTATTAACTCCTAGAGATTAATTTTAGTCTCATGTTGCCTTATGCCTTAAATCAGATAGTGAGAAAATAGTTTGGTTACCAAAATTACTAGAAAGCAATCTAGAGCTAGTTTCAAGTTAGTTCTGGTGCTCAAGAGGAAATCTGTGTTGGACTAGGTGTGTGGATTTTTATAGGATCTTGATCCCCACAATTCATAGACCTAAAGCCAATCAAGGCTGCATAACTAAAATATACCTTCTTCCTAGAGTTTATACTCTATCAGAGAATGGAGTGCATTCTCCCCTTAGTGGTAAAATCCAAGTAGGATAGCTAGGTAGGGTAAAGTGATCCACTAGGCGATGAAATCCCAATGGGCCTTGTCTCAGGTTAGTTTATATGTTTGTTTTTGTAAGTTTGATCTATTTGTGTAACATGGGTGTACTGTTATTCATTCATAATGTTTTTTATTAACTAGGTGAGCTAACATACAACAAGCAAACAATGAAGTGCAGTAAGTTTTAAACCCAAATCTAAAGTGTTTCAATTCAAATGAAAATAATGATGAAATAGGAGAAGAGAATTAAATTCACTATCCTAATGTGCATGAAATAAATAGATAAATAGAAAAATTATAAGTTTCTTTTAGAGGTAAAAGGAAGAGAAGAGTGGCAAGGAAGAAGAAATTGCAGTTTATTGCCTTTAAATAGAAAATAAAATGTTGAATATTTCATTTTGAGGGAGAAGAGAAGGATAAAGTATAAGGAATGAAATTTTCACTATAATGCACCTATATGAGTTCTTAAAAAAAGTAATGAAACCAAGGAAAACTCTAAGGTCCCACCAATAATGCCAAAAATGTTTCACTAAATTTTGAATCTATTTGATGTTTAAGGAGAAATAGAGATGAAGGGTAGGGATTGGAGATTAGAGAGAACCTAGATTGGTTGCACAACATATCTAGATGATGTTGAGCACTCCTCTTTGGCTGGGGAGGACTACCTATGAATAAGAAAGAACTACCACTAGAATATTTGCTAGTAGATATATGAGTGGGCTACTAGGCTATGCACTTGTTCCTAGAAGTGTCAAACTTCCTTAGGGATGACAGTCCACTTTTTAAAACAAAATTGGTAATGAATAACAAAATGAAATAGAGAGCAAGAGATAGATATTTATGCTATTCTTGCAGTCTGAGTGTAGCAAAGAGTGAGATAGTGCAGGTAATGTGAGTTGTTGATGCTTTTGGGGGTTGTTTGGGTAGGCTCAGGGAGGTTAGTGGAAATACATAGTCATCAATGTTAGTTAGGATATTGATGTTGGTAAGGGGATATGGCCAATGTTAGTTATGTGACCGATGTCATTTATGTGATTGATGTTGATAGGGGTAGTAATTTCTCAAGGGGTTTTAAGAGACTTTTTAAAGTTGAGAGGTGGATGTCAGTCAGGTTTATGAGGTTGGGAAGAGTTGTAAGGGAGTGTGTAAGACTCAAGTTGGTCTAGACAGAAGTTTGGTATGTTTGGAGAAAAATAAAATAGGTGAATAAGTTTTAAAACTCCTCCACAAGGAGAGTTAGGATATTCATAAAATGATAAATAGTATAATGTAAATTAGTTATAAAATGACTATTTAAAGGAATGACCAAAACACAAAGATATACTTAGATGATGAAATGAATGAATCATGGGTGTTGGATAGATGGCACTAGTGAGGCATGTTAAAGAAAAAGGTGAATAGAAAGACAAGCATGTGCTACTAATTCATAAGAATCTAATTGTTATGTAGTATATCAATTCCTAATTTGGACTGATTTATACAGAGTAATAGTAAATTTGGATGTAGAAAGTTGAATATTAAACCCCATATGTGAATAGCTAAGTTTTTCTAATTTTTGTTAACCTAAACATTAGTTTGGAATTTGGCTTAAGTAATTGGTGTTGATGATCCTATTGACATAGGTCATGGGTTAACTGACATCGGTGGCATGAGAATAGGTAAAAGGGCTATTTTTATCCTATTTTATATTCTTTCTCATGCTAAGTGTGGTTTCCATTAGGAAATGGTAGAAATGCAAGGTTAAAAAGGAGGTATTTAGTTAGTAATTTATTTTTGGGGTGAGAACAATCATGGGTAGGTAAGATTGGGGGACTAATTCTTGAGGTGACTAAGAGGGTAAGAATTAGTCTTAGGAAAAGGTGGCCAAGTAAGGTGGCATAAGTAGTTTTTAATTAGCTTAATAAAATATTTTAAATTAATTAAATGTATGAGGGGTAAAATCATGGGTTATGAAGGGTAATTATTAAAATTGGCTCAATGGGGGGTTTGACATAGGGAGTTATACATGTGTGTGATGTAATTTTGGTATATATAGAAAGAGGAGTTTTTTTTACTACAAACAGTGATGGATCACTTTCAGAGGAATATAGATGATTAGGAATGAAAAAAATTCATGGAAGATCATTTCTATAACCCCTCTCTCTTATTCAAATCATGATATCTATCCCTATTTAGTTTTGGGATATTCCAACAAAGCTAAATGATTAAGGAAATTTTCTTGTGTAGAATGAGAACTCCCATGCCACATTTCATGAGTTACATAGTTTGGAGAGCCATTTGTCTTATCAAACCTTGCATGGTCTATCTCTTAATTCATTCTACTACACATTTAATTCCTTATATCATCATGAAAAGTGTTTAAGTGACCTTTTGACTTATCTTCTCCCACTTTTCTCTCAAATGATATAAGTAGATACCATTTTGGCCTATGTAATCTAATTCCACTCCATCTATGGTGAAGCCCTACTAGAATGATATCATATTTTTCCTTCAAACATTAAAATAATTTTTTTTTTAGTTCTTGAGAGATTTTCTAGGTATGTAAGTGATGTATGGTGATGCAAAGTAATAACTCTATATCTTTTCTTCCCTTATCCTTTCATGTTTGTGCATGAGTTCATATTATAATAAGTCATGTAGAGTGTAGTCAAGTTTGATAGGTATCTTTTAATTATATGACTATCTTTGGAGTGTGAAATCTACTCTCTAGTTTATTTGCCTTGAGTTTCTTCACACATCACACCTCTACATTCAAATACTCATGTTAGAATCCATAGGACTTGGAGGTTAGTTTGGATGCCTTGTTTCTTAGTGCAGGAAAGTATGATGGTCATATAGAAAACCTCTTGGTGTATCACCCTATATAATAGGTTCATTTCATGAAATTTTTTACTCTTTTCACCATAAATAAATAGTTATCATAGGTGAAAGCATTTTAGGATACATTTAAGGATCTATCCTTTAAATTTAGAGGCTCACTTCCACTTTAAGTACACCCACATACCTAGAAGTGTTCCCAGGTTTTCTAGATCTAGAAGAGGATTAAACACCCTCTTTTAGGGTGTGATATTTTGTGATAATAGTTTTGGAACACCTAGTGGGACCAAGGTTTGAGATAGTGGAAACAGTTTTGGTGTGTATTTCCTCTAAATAGCTTTTGGAAGCAAGAAACCTAGCACCAATGGTGACTCCAAATGATAAATATTGGTTGAGAGTAGTTAAGGTATATTTAGTTGAAGTTTTGATTATGTTTTAAATTTACTTTAATACATGAGTTTGACATGAATATCTATGGTAAATATCCCTACCACGAACCTCCTTATTATCCTTTTTATGAACCATAATATACTCCCCAATAGTCCTTATATGAGCCCTATCAACCATACAATGATGCTTATGAACCTAAAGAGAAATCCTATGAGTCTTTCCATGAGGAATCATATAATTCCATAGATTTTACACAAATACATTATAAGGCAAGTTATAGACTCTTAAAGATTCAAATACAAGTTAAAGTTGGTATTGATCCCCATCATTATCCTCCTCCATTTTTTCCATCTTATATCAAGTCCTTATTGGCATCCATACCATAGTTACTCATTAATGAATATGATGCAATCCCTGATCATATAATGGAATGGTTGAGAAATACTACCCAAGGTTACATGCAAAAGTTATGTATGTTTGAATATCTAGAAGGAACTCAATAGGAAATCAAAGAACAAATAGACTTTGAAAATAAGTGCCTTCAATGATCAATAGATAGGCTAATTATGTGGGAAGATAAGGAGATAAAAAATGAACATGTTTTTGTTGAAGAGTTTAAAAAATCTATTGTCAAGATGTAACTACTACTTATGTAGGCCTTTCTCCTTTTAATAAGCCCAATAAGTCACTTCCTTATGAGCTTACTAGTGCTTTCCTCTTTCTTAAATCCACTCATAAACCCTCTCCTTCACTCCACATTCCATCTCTAATTCATAAACCTTCCACTACACTTCATATCCCATCTCATTCACATGAGCCTATAAATCAACCTTCCATCTCACCCCTTCTTGAGGAAGAACCTAACTTGAGAGAAGCAAGTGAAGAAAAAATAATATAATCCATAGATGACTAAGAGGATGTCATGAGTGACTATAAGGAGGAAATAACCATAGGGACTCCCCTTGGTTACCACAAGTGTAATTATGCCTTCTTAGATGAAAATAAACATATTGAATATCCTATTATAGTTGTATGAGGAATGTGACAAAGACTTGAAGAGGGAAGTACTTGAGGAAGACTCCATGTCTGATCATGAAGTTGTGGATGACCATCTTAAGCGTGAAATGGAGTGTATTATCAAGGATGAAGGTCAAGTCACTCCTCAAGAGGTTGCAGTCCTAAAAGAGTCTCATAAGACCAAGGTAGAAGAAATAACTCTTGGAGATGACTCAATACCTCTATCTGATTTTAAACTACCCTCAAATGCATTAGAGCATGAATAACATCAGCTTGGTGACATCATACATCAAGAAGATAATATTGAATAAGTAGTGGTTTTAGATGATAAAGAGGATAAAGATGATTGGAAGTTTTAATTGAAGCTCTTTCAAGATCTTGAATATCTTTACCAAGTTGAGGTTCAAGTACATAAGAAGGTGGAGAAAGATTTTCCCATGGAGGACAATAACCAAGATTGGGTAGACTATGCAAAGATCTTTATGATCTTGAAGAACTTACAACTGAAGGGAAATCTAATCTTAATGAGAACACTATGAAAACCAAGAAAGTAAGCCTTGTTGAACCACATTTGGATGTTGTAGTTGAGAAGTCATATGAGAAAGTTAATGTCATTTGGATGCAAGAAGATTTCATTTCCATAGCTATCCTATTTGGAGCTATTTGGTTCTCATTAAACATCATGCCAATGAAATTGGCAAAGACCATGAAGAAGATGGAGGCATCAATGTCAAGGATCAAAAGGTTGCATGTCTCACCCAATATTTCATGTCATGAAGAAAGAAAATTTTCAAACTTCCCCTTTGATATTAGAGGAAGTTTTCATCTTAGGTTATTTTTTGTTTTAGTTAGTTTATTTAGTTTATGTGTGTGTTCCATAAGTGCTTACGAAGCACAAGTGTTATTTTGATTACTTACATATATTTTAACTTGTTTCTTATTATTTTTCTTAAGTTTTGTGAATTTTCAAATTATATTTGTGGTTTAGAATTTGTGTGCATGTGACTCCATATCCCAATGGACAAGATTAGGTAATTGGTCATGGCATAACAAGCATAACACCCTTGGGAAATCACTAAGAATGTTGAACATTTTGACCACAAGTTAAAATGGGTAGAACCCCTATAGTAAAAACTTATACAGGGGTATAATATTTTGTTATATGGTGTGTTATAGTCTATTTGATGTAATTTAATGCCATTTTAGCCTTTGCCATAGTCTAATTAGTTTATATGTCATTTTGAGTCACTTAGGAGCCATTTAAGGGTCATAAATACAAGTGGCATGATTTTTAGGTTTGTCCAAGTGTCCTAGTTTTAATTAAAACATCAAAGATGTTATATTCCCTATTAATTATGTTAGTTTCATCTAAATTTTTTAGGTTCTCTAATTGATTATCAATAAAACATCTAAAAAATGAAGAGATTGGCACTTGTATGACTTATAAGAGAGTGTGACACATGGGAGAAGGTTGTGAGGTGACTCTTTATCTTAATATGATTAATTTACATGGTTTAAATTATTTTTATGTGCTAAAAGTGGTCTAAAACAATTTATCTCCTTCTTTACCCTTCTAAACATGCAAAACTAGTTAGTAGGTTTATGCTTGGTGCGGCTAGTTGGAGAAGTTTCAGACCAAACAAATTTTGGTGTGATAATAAAATAAGAGAGCTCCATTTTATAAAAATATTTCAAGGATTTTTCAATAATTCTTTATGAATAATCTCTAACAAATTGACTATGTTGTTTTTCTCACTATTTCCCATACCCTGTGCATTTTATTCTTATCTGAACTATTATGTACAGATCAATTGGTGATTTTTCATCCATATGATGTTTATTATATAATTTCATGTTCTACATGATTTGTCTCATATTTTTAATGGATTTTATGTCTCAAAAAACTCATTTTGTAGGTAGGTGTTGATAGTGAACTTGCACTCTAATTTCACCTTTTTAGAAAGTCTCTTTCTCTGCAATAGATTGAAACCAATTTGAAATGTTGTCTAAATAATTCCAATGGGGTCAAGATAATATTCTTATTTCAAAGTTTCCACCTCCAATTTTATCATTATACAAGTTGTAATTCATTGGCATAAACAATCAACTTCTATCTCCTTCTCTTTTTTAGTCATGATTTGTGAAGGCTCTGAGAAAATCCATAAATATATCATGAAGGTTTCAAATAGTTGTAATATATTATAGAAGCATGAGGTAGTAAGTTGAGCCTTGAAATGGTAAAGATAATATTATATCAGTCAACTCAGTCATTCACATAGTTTTCTACCATTGGCATGCCACTATAGTGATGCCTACAGGAAGGATATCATGTTGGAATAGAGGTTTTAAGACCTATTTACATATCTTGATAGTGATAAGCATCCATTTGAAGAATTTGAAGGGGTCTGGGATTGTTCATGACACCATTCATTATGCACATTGCTCCAATTCTACTCATTTCTTGTATATAACTCAAACTACACCTATAGGTACCCTCATGGAAACAAATCATGTTGAGAGGGAGTATATTATCTAAATATGATTCTATATAGTGAGAAGAGTCTATTTATAACTTTTGAAACGTTTAAAGACTTCATTAAAATTAAAAAAAATGCATACTGCTCATAAGTTCATCCACTACCTATACATTGGAAAAACCACCTACAGGTGGCTTAATAGAGACTAAGCAAGGTTGAAATATCATTTTGGAAGTTTGATTGAATATTTTTCAAGGTCTGTAGAGGTTGAATGATGCTCTAGTTTTCCATATGGAAGTTATTTAGTTATAGAAGGACTTGATGATTTATGATTCACATATGGAAGAAAGTTCAAAGACTAATTACCTTAATCTATCCAAACAGAGGTCTAAGCATTCGTGTGACTTCCCCATGATGAAGTATTTTTGAATTACTAACTAGTATAGGATTTCCATGTTGCAATCCAAGTGAAAAAGTAGTTTTTTGATTTGATAAAATATCATTTGGTCATAAGATCATGTTGATATAAGTTATCCATTTCATACTTTTTTGTACTATATAATGTGAAGTGTTCTCTATAGTGTTGCATGTTCAAATATCTCTTCAATTTGTTAAAATGCATTGAAATCCTAGTTATTGGATGGGGGTATTTGTAAATACAATATAAATCATGATCATAAAAGGAAATCCAAGAGGGTTCAACATTCAATACCAGGTATAGACCATCACCTATATGCTCCATTTGATCATAAAATAGTTTGCTATAGTTTGACTATGATGTGATAGTGGGAGGAAATAAGGAAGTCATAAATTGGTAGGCCTACAAGTAAATTGATTTGATTTAAAACTAATATTAAATGAGATCATATATCTATACAAGTATTATATCATAAATAAAATACCAAGCACCAAGTTTCATCTATAGGTGGGCCTCTATTCTAAAGTAAAACATAGTCAGGTTTCAGTTGAGCAAGGCATGTATAAATAATCATGTGGGGGATTAGTGTAATGAATTGGTTTGTAAAAACTTTTTCAAGGCTGTGATGTAATTGAGACACACTCATACAAAAAAAATCATTTAAACAAAGGTATTTAATTAAGTAATACACAATCTATACCCTAAACCCTACACATAGTACCCTTTTACATGGTCTATCTTAGATTTTACAAGAGTTGAAGGATAAAATGATACGAAAAAATAATATTTTTTTGTAAAAATTCCCCACCACTTGGATAATACCTTCCAACATTCATTTTTTTAAGGAAATAGGGGAAGTAACCTCTATTTTGTCTTAGATAGACGGTACTTTCCTTAAGTACAAACCCTATAAATTTTGAGAATGGGAATGATCAGGTGAGTTAAGGGATGTTTGAACCTATAAATTAAGTTTAAAAAGCTGAATGACACATAGAAAAACATGTAAATCTAAGGATAGAAGAAGGAATCTCAACAAGGTGGTCTAGACCTTCAAGGTTATAGTTAGGCCTATTAGGCATGGTTTTGCCCTAGATCCC
Source organism: Torreya grandis (assembly GCA_037957365.1). Lineage (NCBI taxonomy): Eukaryota > Viridiplantae > Streptophyta > Pinopsida > Cupressales > Taxaceae > Torreya > Torreya grandis. The sequence goes on along the minus strand of JARHVA010009929.1, from coordinate 89,376 downwards.
AAATGGAAAGTCAAAATCACTTATAAATTTGGGAGAGCATTATAATATATTTTTAAATGTATATGGGAGCATAAAATATGTTTCCAAGATTTTTTAATTCAAATAAATCTCCAAGGAATAAATATTTTGGGCTCAAAGACAACTCAGACCTATGTAAAATGGGTAACCAAGCTTGATATGATAACTTTGAAGACTCATATCTACTTGGAGGTTATGAATTAAGATATAAGGATTTTGGGGAGGATTATAGGAATCCTAAACATCAATCTTGTGAATTTTTTTTGCAAATCCAATTTTTCATCTCTATGAACAAAGGTTAAGGGTGAAATGAGCCTAAAACCCTATTAAACCCTAGATAAGGACTGGATTGGAAAAAAAAAGATGGAGAGATATATTAATATACCATAATTGGCATGAAATTAGTTTAAACTTATGTGGGATTATATGTATACCCTTTCCATCCACTTGAGTTGAACACTATCTATATGGATAGGGTACAAAATTGGTTTCTTTGATTATTTTATGCATTGTGTAGGTTCTAAGGACTTTCAAGAGGAGAGATAAAAAATTTTAATGACATTAGGAATTATTGTAACTCAATATGAACATTTAATTTAGCATAAAATATCCTAATAATTCTTATAAGCAACTTCATCTCAATCAGTCCAAATTGGCAAAGTGAGTAGATAGTGAGAAGTGTGAGAGCTTCAAATGGAAGCCTATTTAAGTTGTACATGATAAATATAAGGATATCAAGGGTATTAAAAAGTTTCATAAACTCCATTTTATGGTTTTTAATGGAAAACTAAAGATAATTTTGAGGCCAAGTGACAGGGGTAGTTGAAACAGGAGTTTCTTTGACTATAGGCAATGATGGATCATTTTTAGAGGAATCCAGATGATTAAGAATGTATCCAATGCATGTAGGAGAATTTATATAACCCCTAAATCTCATTACAATAATTATATCTATCCCTATTAAATTTTGAGACGTTCCAATAGAGCTAAATGATGAATGTATTTTTCTTATGCAGAATGAGAACTCCCACACCACATTTCATGAGTTTCATAGTTCGGATAGCCATTTGTATTATCAGAATTTACATTTTTTGTCTCCTAATTAATTATAATACAAATTTTAATCCTTATCTTATCATGACAAATGTTCAAGTGACCTTTAGACTTCTCTTTTCCCACTTCTCTCTCAAATGCTATAAGTAGCGACCATTTTGAATTTTGTAATCTAATTTCACTCCATGTATGGTGAATCCTTGTTGAAATGATGTCATATTTTTCCTTTGAACATTAATTCAAATCTATTTTTGATTTTTTGAATAATTTCCTACATGTGTAATTTATTTATGCAATGCAAAGTGATAACTCTATATCGTTTCTTCCCTTATCCTTTCATGTTTATGCGAGTTCATATTCTAACATGTCATGTAAAGTGTAGTCAAGTGTGTTATGTCTATTTTAAGTGTATGAATATCATTGGAGTGTGTAATATAAAATCTATTTCATTTGACTTGTGTTTTTTCAAACATCACACCTCTACATTAAAATACCCATGTTAGAATCCATTAGACTTGGAGGTTAGTTTTTATGCCTTGTTTATTAGTGCAAGAAATTATAAGGTTCATATGGATAACATATTTGTATATCACCCACATAATAGGTTATTTTAATGTATTTTATAACTCTTTTCCCCATAAACAACTAGTTAGCATAGGTGAAAGCATTTCAAGGTACGTTCAAGGAGCTAGCCCTTAAATCTAGAGGCTCATTTCCACTTTAGTTACACCCACATACTTGGATGTGTTACCATGTTACCAAAATATATAAGAGGATTGAACAACCTCTTATAGGGTGCAATATTTGGTTACAACAAGTTTTATATCTAATTTCCCTCTCACCATGTCGAAGATATCACCCCTCCAAAGGTTACATTGAGCAAAACTACTATCTCTACCCATGTTCCCCAATGTAGTCTACCAATGGATAAAATTAATAATAAGATTCAAGTTTTAAATGATCCCAATGAAGATGTTAATATACCTTCACAAGATATGATATCTTTGATGCATGCCATGGGTGATTTATAACATCTAATACACTAGCTCATATTGGAAAGTAAATCATACTATTCTTAGGTTGATTCCAATGCCATCAATTGAAATTATATGACATGTAATATATTAAAGACAAAGTTACCACCAAACTTTAAGATACCATCATTACCAAAGTTTAATGGAAATTAAGATACATACTTGCATATTGAAGCTTAAATAAAAGTTATGTCACACATCATTTGTGTTTTGGTTCTCTTATAGATATTTCCATGGACTCTAAAGGGTGAGGCATTAAATTGGTTCCATCATTCACTCCATAGTGGTTTAATAAAAACACACAATGAGTTGTAATAAATATTTATCATGTAGTATATTCATAAAAATGGACCTCAAATCATAAAATAAAGGTTGACTTCACTAAACTAGTGTAAGTCAAAAATAGTAAATGATTACATTATATGATTCAAATCTTATAGCCAATAGTTGATCTACAAACTCACATATTTATAGGTATAATAAATATTTACTAAAGGCATCATTTTCCCTCTTAAGGATAAATTATTATATGAGACATCCAAACCATTTTGGAATCTATGTTTCATAGTTATGGCATTAGAGAAGTTGGGACTAGTTGAGACACATTTAGAGATAGATTTGAATTTGGATTTCTCACAATCATAGTCATCCAATATGGTAAAATCACCCAATCCACCTATGATTAGGGAAAATTTGGAATAGGAACAACCAATCAAGATACTTAACAAAGGTAAAGAGCCACTTTATAGAGCATATCCTATAGTGGATAGAGCATAGGACACTAGAAGTAGGGATATATAGTTTTGAGATAGATATAGGCCTCATGACATATTATTCATATTACGAGATAGGAGGATGATCACCCTTCTTCCACTTAGCATCATCCAACACATTATTTTTAAATAATGAGAAACAAACCATATTTCAATTATCACATAATCAATGGATATTGGGATAATAATTATTATGAAATAAAAAATAATGTTAACCAATGTGTTGATAGAGGCATTATAACATTCAATTAGGGGGCATTGATATCTCCTTACCCACACTCTTCTCGATCACAATCCACTATGAGTAAGTTATCCTAGGACATTCCTTATAAGGAACCATTATTTACTCATCATAAAACCCATGTGGTTTCTAAGACACCCAATTATGTGAGATATCATGTACCATAGATTTATAAGAGAGGGTAGCTAGTTAACAAAGATCAACATATTCATAGTAGCATGGTAAAACAATAGAAACCAAATCCATTACAAGTTTCAATTTGACCACTAATTCAGATATTTGGCAATAATAATAGAGATTAGAGCACAATATTAGTTTGAAAATTGATTAATATATTTGAGAGAAATCATATGGATCAGACAACAATCTCAATATGACAATTGAATAATATATTTGGAAGAGATCACATATATCATAAAACAATATTATTACAACAACCATTTAAGATATTTTCATGATATAATGTACAATAAAACATAGTTTTTGTTGGGAGAATACACTGGAAGCACACAATTTGATTACCAAACCAAGCAACTTAATATGCGGAAATTAACCAGATTCACCAAGTAACTAGAATTCAGAATAACACAGCATATGAGAGACAATACACAAATTGTATTAACACTTTATATAGAAAAGAATACAATAAAGAAGATGCCACTTCTTCTCCACCACCTCTTCAGAGGTTTCCCACACCTCAAGTGAACAGTAATTCTCCTCCCCAAAGCTCTCCCTCTCACAGGTCCCAACACCCAACTGAAAATACAGAGTTGGTGTTCACCTCCCGTGCTCCACGCACACCACAAGTGCTCCACGTACTCCACAAGCACTCCACGTGCTCCACAAGTACTCAAGGTACTTCAAGTAGATCTCCCATGAACCTGCAACAACCTGCAATTCAATAGACCATACTTATGGAAGGAACTCCCTTGCCTTCCTCTTTGCTCTATTCGAGTACACACCTGTACTCCAAGTAGATCCTGCCTGATACTGCTCCCTGTTGTGTTGCTGTCTATATGACCTTGCACACCTACAAATCAAACAACGGTTCTGCTCACCTGTGAACCTCGACCTTGCACACACATACACCTGCAGATCAACGATCTTACTTACCATGTAGATCTCCTATATAGGCCATGCAACTGTGACCAAGATCCTACACTCTTGAAGAACCCAGCTGGCTCTCCAATCCAGCACCAACACACCTGGTACTGAGGCACTAGGAGGAACGCACCATTGCTTTACCTCACACACAGAAGGAGCTTATAATTATGCTCTCTTACTCCCTAGCACACTTTTCCAATACAACCATGAGTCTATTATATAGATCTCATCCAAACAATAATTAGACATCTAATTACAATAATTAGATCCGCAGCTATGAGTCTAAAATTAGCACTCATCATGCAAACACTTGGTTCGTTAGCTAACTGCCCGTAGTTAGCTCACAGTCGAACCACACAGGCGACCGACGTCGGTCCCTGTCTGCCTGGAGGTGACCGACATCGGCCGATATATGACCGACGTCGGTTGCTTCTCTATGCTCTCCCACCGACGTCGGCTGATCAGACCGACCCCAACTTCTCTACAACTCAGCAACCTTCAGCAACCTCCTCTCCTGTTTGCATCAGTGAAGCTTTTAGCTCCACAATCCTAACAATCTCCCACTTGGAGATAAACAGCTGCACTGTACCTGTACCTGTACTCCATCTAATCTGTTTCTTGGTTTGTATCCCTCTTCAAGCTCCCACCTGAAGACAACCCACCACACATCCCGTGGTGTACCACCTGTCATCCGAGTACCCTGCCACATCCGAACCTACAACACCTGTAGTGAAGTCCTGACCCTGCATAGCAACACCTGCTGGTGGTCCCTCTCAAAAAACTTGAGAATCCACTTCCCCGAATTGGCTCCTAACTCTGACAGCTCCCACTGCATGGGAATACTCAGGTCTATACCAGACCTCATGTGATTTCAGACACTGTACCTGTCCAGCCCTTAGTGTGCTCCGGTTCTGCATCCTGAACCTCGCCAACACCTGATTCACATCAGCTCCCACTCGAGACAAAATCAACCTGTGATCTCCATGCCTCCCATGTCAAAGAATTCTGCTGCTCCAAACTCCTCTTGACATGCCACTGAACTAATCTTACCCTTAGCTCAGCAAAACCCTGTATGTACAAAACTGCTATAGCAAAACATACCATCTACATACAGCACAGAATGATGTCATGACTCATCATCCACCTGGTAAGACAAACCACAGTAGTTACCTGACACTGACTAAAGCCATGCTTCGTCCTCCACCTGTCAAAACCTGTACCACTGTCCTGCAGCTCCACAAGACCATATAACCTAGTCTTCCGTCTCACGTATCCATTCTCTCTATTATTCTACTAAGGTATCCATTCGTCTCTATGCTTTCATACCTGCTGGCATCCCTACCAAAACACACATGTTTGGTTCTCCTCCAAGGAATCACATCCTCATCCATGCCAAGCTCACACCTATTTCCTGGATCCTTCCTGCTCTACAATCAGCAACATGTATAAAGAAGAGGAACAACAAATTTGAGGGCCTACTTACGCCTTCAGTCCTTCGTATGGGTGTTTGAGACTCCTTGACAACATGCTGTCCACCCAAAATTCGTTACAGTGACCGACCTCGGTCACTCCACAGTCTGCATCCGACCGACGTTGGTTCCATGCATCTATCCCTGACTACCAACCTGCCAGCGCTGGTGTCCCTGTTACCGACGTTGGTTCTCTTAACCGACATCGGTCTTACATACTGCCGACGTCGGTCTAATGACCGACATCGGTCTTACCCTGCCTGACATCGCCAGCTTCGGTCTGCACATGACCGACATCGGCACCTGTCTGTTCGACGCCGGTTCCTCCTGACTGACATCGGTACCTGTGTTCACTTGTGAGTGATGAATTTTTACCCGCGAGCTTCTTTGAATCAAAACCCATGTCCAAATTGCCCTGCTCAGAAGTATCCAGCCACATCCACTGGGTTCTGTCTGCCATCTCCTCCATAAACACCAAGGCTTTCCAGTTCTTAAGCCTATCAAATATATCTGTCTTCCGCTTAAGAACATGCATCTCCTTCCTGCTCATGTGACCAAGCCTACGAAGCCACGTCTCTGCAACAAAAGAAGAATCAGTAATATAAACAAGTAGATAAAGGATACCTGTTTTCTTACCACCAGCTAATTCAAGTGCATCCGCTGTGAGAGTTCTTGTGCGTCTCTCATCACCCAATCTTTCTGAAGAAATTAGCCATATCTCCAAACCTGGGACCTGCATGACCTTCATCAACACCTGTGTGTTGGTCGCCTGCAATTTTAGCTTCACTTCCCCTTTGCCAGTTCTTTGGCAAGGCTTACCAGCTCCTCTACCTAGGGCTGCATGGAAAGAGGCAACCGAATCTTTTATCCAAGATTCAACTTTATCCAAGAAACCTCCAAGAACATCTTGTGCAATAACACCTGCAACATCTGCTTCTTCAGTTTCTTCATGCTGATCTGCTACCAACCAACAATAATCTTTTACCTGCTCTTTCTTTCCATAGGACCGTGAGTGACCATCTATGCTTTTCAACTCCTCCATTCTTAGCTTACTTTGATCTGCTGTTGCTCTACTCCCACTCGATCAGAAACCCCTGAGATTGCCCTGTAACCAAACACAAAGCCTACTTCCTCCAACCTTAGCTCTGATCCCACTTGTTGGTATCAAGCTATGAGCCAACAACCTTGCTCTGATACCACTTGTTGGGAGAATACACCGGAAGCACACAATTTGATTACCAAACCAAGCAACTTAATATGCAAAAATTAACCAGATTCACCAAGTAACTAGAATTCAGAATAACACAGCATATGAGAGACAATACACAAATTGTATTAACACTTTATACAGAAAAGAATACAATAAAGAAGATGCCACTTCTTCTCCGCCACCTCTTCAGAGGTTTCCCACACCTCAAGTGAACAATAATTCTCCTCCCCAAAGCTCTCTCTCTCACAGGTCCCAACACCCAACTCAAAATACAGAGTTGGTGTTCACCTCCCGTGCTCCACGCACACCACAAGTGCTCCACGCACTCCACAAGCACTCCACGTGCTCCACAAGTACTCAAGGTACTTCAAGTAGATCTCCCATGAACCTGCAACAACCTGCAATTCAACAGACCATACTTATGGAAGGAACTCCCTTGCCTTCCTCTTTACTCTATCCGAGTACACACCTGTACTCCAAGTAGATCCTGCCTGATACTGCTCCCTGTTGTGTTGCTGTCTATATGACCTTGCACACCTGCAAATCAAACAACGGTTCTGCTCACCTGTGAACCTCGACCTTGCACACACATACACCTGCAGATCAACGATCTTACTTACCATGTAGATCTCCTATATAGGCCATGCAACTGTGACCAAGATCCTACACTCTTGAAGAACCTAGCTGGCTCTCCAATCCAGCACCAACACACCTGGTACTGAGGCACTAGGAGGAACGCACCATTGCTCTACCTCACACACAGAAGGAGCTTATAATTATGCTCTCTTACTCCCTAGCACACTTTTCCAATACAACCATGAGTCTATTATATAGATCTCATCCAAACAATAATTAGACATCTAATTACAATAATTAGATTCTCAGCTATGAGTCTAAAATTAGCACTCATCATGCAAACACTTGGTTCGTTAGCTAACTACCCGTAGTTAGCTCGTAGTCGAACCACACAGGCGACCGACGTTGGTCCCTGTCTGCCTGGAGGTGACCGACGTCGGCCGATATATGACCGACATCGGTTGCTTCTCTATGCTCTCCCACTGACGTCGGCTGATCAGACCGACCCCAACTTCTCTGCAACTCAGCAACCTTCAGCAACCTCCTCTCCTGTTTGCATTAGTGAAGCTTTTAGCTCCACAATCCTAACAGTTTTAGCATGATAACTGATTAATATATTTGATATAGAGTATAAAAATATATCTACTAGCATTATATCATGAGCAATATCAGTTCCAAAGGCTATTCCTACACCTACACAACAAGAGTCGTATGGTCACTTACTCTTCAATCGGGATTCATATAGTGCATCCCATAGTCCACAAGCTAGTTTAGTCAAATCCATAGATTTATAACCCCACTCTATGATAAATTTGAGTTATATATTAATCAATAAATCTAATTCATATATCTCATATACCTTTTTGCATAACACACATGATCACTTGTCCTCTATTTGACAAGATACCTTGATAGTGAATCTCTTGTGATACTCATCAATTAGTATATTCCTCCCTACTTGTACATAGATTCATTTATTATTTATCCTTATATAGATCTTCATTTTCATGTTACTTTCACATAGCTTATATCTAGAAAATAAAAAAATAATATAGTATATCAAAATCACAAAAATATTCAAATATTTGATTAGAAAATATAAATTATAGTTTTCATACATTTAAAATTTTTATATTTATTATAATTTAAAGGCACTACATATGATATATATGCTAGTATAGTCTTTTTTTATCTTACATACATTCTTCACTTATTCTCTTTAAGTGTTCATATAGTTTTATAGGACTCAGGTCTTCGACATAGATCCAAAGTTGCTACTATCCACCCACTAGAAACACATACATAGGATCCTCTTTTGACATAGTCTCCCATTTGGGAGAGTAAAATACATAATTTCAATTATCAAGTTACATATTTCTATACTCTATATCATGGATTTCATATTATTTATATCTTGATATTCAGCATCCTACACTACACATAGTTTTTGCTGACTACAATTATTATAGACTCATTTTATGTACATCTTTTCTCTTATAAATATTTTTACCACATTTTCATGCATATTTTCATTTCTAGATTTACTAATTTACACTTGATTATGTCTTTATGATTCTAAATCTATTTAATGGCATTTGAATATGCTATTATTCTATGACTATATGCCACTTCCTTTCATTATATGGATTTGGATATGTGCCCATATCTTTGTTTGTGCCTTCGTTATTGTGTATGTAGACATTTGAACATGTCCTTCCATGTGTCTCCATGCCAACTTGATTGTTTTTTGTATATGTGGACATTTAAACATGTCCTTGTATGTCTTAATTTTTTTGATTTAGTGACATATGACCATGTCCCTTATATTATGGCCCAATGGCCTACTTTGCATGCCTCATGTTTGTTTTATGTATGTTTTCACGTATGTGTCATTATTGTGACACTTGTCTCTTGCTTATTATACACTCCATTTTTAGATTCCATGAGGGACCTCATGTATCACCCATCCTCCTTGGGTGCCTTGATGGAAATCATGCCCTATCCCCCTATTTAGTTACTTAGTTTATTCCTCAAAATTTTTTTCCGTACACATTCTTACATTTTTATCTATCTTGATAGCCTTGTGAATGATAGATCTAACATACATCATACATTACCAACTTATGGTTAGATTATCTTACATTATAATGGCATAGATGAACATTATACTAGTTTATTACACATATATCGTATATACTCAAGATAACACATATCATACAGAGATTTTTATTTTTAGGATAGTTTTTACACAAGTTCAATAACTCCACTTAAAATAGGGGGCATTCATAGAGGTTTTTTATAGAGATTAGGCCATCTAAATGTACTCATATTATAGTTTTTAACATGTGGACACAAAATATAGTGCTCGATTTTAGGAAAACATAGTGGAAAATAATAAGACAAAGACTAGAGTCAGTTTATCAAAAAAAACACCATAGTTAGACACTAGCATCAAAAGTGGACACTAGAACCACAACACTATTATCCAAGGTATGATGCTACTATTCAGTATCCACAAAAATATGAAAATATGTATTTACTAGAAAAGGTACAAATTAGATTTTTATAGATTCAGTTATAGATTATTTTTTCCCCTTATTTAACACAAAATCATTCCAATTTTCTCATATTCTAAGCATCATATAGGACATGATCACTCATGTTTCAGTTTTAGATACTCAAATACAAATTATTACAACTCAATCCATAATCTATATGATCATATATTAGATTTTGGGGCATGTGCATGACATAATGTTTTTGTATGATCACATTTACATCATTTGATCAGATGGGATTGTAAAATCCATGCCATTATAAATAGTCTTAATCAAGACACCATTTTCACTACTTTATACCATATTTGATACCTTATTCCATTGATAGTATTTAACATTACTAAGTAGTCCATGAGCTACATACCTAAGTGTCTGAGTTGCCCCTAGGCCAAATTTCATTCCATAGTTATCAAGTGGTTGTAGAGTTATTATATAAAATTTCAATTACAATAATACAACTTCACTTACATTGCATAATTTAGTTATAGATGCATTTACTACACATGGGTAGACAATGATGGAGTCATAGTCTACTTGAATTCTTAAACCATCTACCTTAGAGGCCTAGACAAAACATCAGTCCAACCTAAGTTATTCATAGGTTATGATTTAATTAAAAAGGGTGGGAATTTATGGATTCAAGTCTATCTTGAGCTATTGAGCCACCTACACATGGGGATCAAGTAAGCCATTCAATTTAGTACAATTTATCCACCAATTGATTGCTATCTACACCCACAAGATGTCACCAAGTTTATGCATTAGTTTTCATGCCTAATTCGGTATATTCATTCCTTTCCTCTCTTTTATCTCTTTACTAAAAAATTTCTTTGATTTTGATATCTCTTATATAAGGACTGATTCTATGCATGTTTCATTTGTAGGACACACAATGGATCATGTTTCACATACTCAAATCCATATTCATGGGAATCACCTCTTAGGTAAGTCTAGGTACATTTATTTTTATTTATCCTAGTAATTTCACTTTTCTGCATTTATAGAATAAAATGGGGGGGGGGGGGGGAGTAGTCATCTAAAATGTCACTTGAGTGCCCAGAGTGTTACCTGAGACCATCCATCCATAATGTAGACCTATACCTATCTTAGGAATATTTAAACACTTATCCTTATTTTTTGTAAGCCACATGCATCCCTATACATCTAAAAATCAGTCTCAGACCCTCCCTTAGGCATCTAATCCCCTAATGCCTTAGGTTTTACCACTTAGAAATTATCACCATACTTGGACATTAACACTATAATGCTAGTGTCCTAGTTAGTAGTCATCCTTTAACCTCTTTTTAACCCCCAATAGATATATTTTAAATCATAAATACATCTAGGGTTAGCCTAAACCTATATCAATCCATGTATAAACACCAAATTAGTATAAATTCATGACTTTAAGCCCTTAATCCACTATATGGAAATCAAATACAAATATATACAAACAAGCTCAAAATAAGTTTTACATAGTCAATTGTTAATCCCTATTATTCCATACTAATGAATGAAATCATATACAACCATGTTAATCTTATAATGCACAAATTTCCAATCTAAAGTCTCACTCAAAACACTCAAGGCAACACTCATACTAGCATCACATGCACCTGCACCAGAACTTATATTGGGAGAACTACATCATGATTGATCCCCTCTCGAGGTATTTGTATGTATCCAAATATAAGCATAGTGAGGTGTTGAGGATGTATAGCCAACCCCACTAAATATTTTTTCTCATGGTATTCATTAAATACCTTGCAAGCATAAAAAACTAGGGGTTTTTTTGAAGAATATAGAGATACATTAAAAATTATTAATCAAACTATTTTAAAATTTGGACTAGAGTTATGATAGGACTTGATCTACAAAACCTATAAATCATTTATAGAGATTATGAGTGGGACACTAGAGACAAAATGAAAAACTATCACTATAATGTTATTTTCTGAGGTACAATGTTATTATCCAAGAGGGTTTCTGAAACCTAAAATCTATTTTGAACACTCAAACAAATCCTATACTATTTTTTAGCTTCTAGATTATTCATCTCTATCAGTATTCATTTATATAATAAAAAATATAAAAATAGGTAAACTCTTGAAAAAATTAGTGGCTATATTTATTGCATATTTTATACACTAGTTTAGTATACTCAAACCCTTTAATAAATTAGGGCTTAAACTACATACCCTTAAAATTTAAATCACCTATTCACTTGATCATGTTCCACACACCTTAAGAGAATTCCATTGGTGTATTTTATCAATAATGCACTACTATGAATCACATAAAGAATAGTTTGTAATCTTATGTGATGATGCTTGGCTTTGTTTAGGCCTAATGGATATGCATTGGTCTTAAGGAAAATCCTCATGATTTAAGTCCAACATGTGGGAGAAATTTAGTTTATTGATTGATCTTTGTGTATTGAAAGGACTACTCTATCTTCAAATTTTACCTCCTCTACCAACTTTTCACATGATCCTTTCCCTCACACTAGATTTTTTATTCAAATATATATGTTATATTCTATCACCTTTGTGGTCGAACTAACTCTCTTTTTATTTATATCCTTATTGAGTAGATAATCTTTTATATTTTAGTGTGAATCCATGAGTTGAATATTTTTATTAGAGAGCATATTCCTAAACTTATTGAGTACCCTTATAATTGTGAAGGTGTATCTCATCACAAAGTTATAGTGAAAATTATAATCCTTAAGTTATTGACTAAATAAATTAGCAAGATGATCTAATTAGTGGTTTTTTTAATTCACAAAAATGGATGAGATGACTTTAGATCCACCAAATGCATAAAGGATAAAATGCTTACTATAGTTAAGGTTTATCAATGGAGATTGTACAATATCATGCTTGATGACCTCCAAACTTATCTTACCTTCATGGTTCCAACTAAATGTAGTGCCTTTCTTGAGAATTAACATGAGGGTTTTGGTTAGAGTAATAAAATTTGGCATGAACATTTTTAAAAAGTTTATTTTTACCAAGAATTTATAAAGGTATTTATTATGACATGATAAAGGGATAAATAGAATGGCCTGAAATCACTCTAAATCAATTAAGATTCTTTCTTTGGAGATAATTACCTCGATAATTTACCCTTATGAACAACAATAATACATTTTATTATTTTCAAAGAGATACCAAAATCTTGACACTTTTCAAATATTTAATCTAAATGGTTTAAATGATCTATCGCACACTTGGATAAGATAGTGTTATCATCAATGTAGACTAGGATGATATTCTTGAGGATCCCCTTGAATTCTATATCCATTGATCTATGAAATCTTCCCCCCATATTATTGAGGATCCATTTTAAAGTGGTCACACTCTTATATAAGTATTTGGTTATATTTTGAATAACCATCTAGTAGTAAAAACCTCTATACACCTATGACTGTTTGCAAAATTTACTCCATTGGTAAGAGGGGTTGATGTTCTTTGAGGGATAATTTGTTCAAATCCCTAAGGTCCATGCATATCCATATTTCTCTATTATTCTTCTACACTGGGACTAGATTGGCCACCCATGAATAATGTTTGATTTTAAATATTATATTAGCCTTTATGAGCTTTGAGATCTCTTTTCTCATTAAAGGCTCAAACTTGGGGTTTACTGGCCTTTGCTTATATTTGACTAGCTTTGATTTGGGGTCAAGATTGATAATATTTTGGGATAATCCTAGGTTGAATCCTTTTAGGTCTTGATAGATGTATACAAATATATCATTTTGTATTTTACTTAGTTTGATTAAATCTTTGATTTTAGATGAAGAGCACACCTTATCAGCCTTCAAGAGCTTATTATTAGAGATGGTTACCTACTTGAAGATCCCTTCCTTAAATATCATGTTTATTTTCTCACCCTTGAGATGGTAATCATAATTGAATATGCTTTCCATCATGACAAATCCCTTGGGTAACTTATTTCCCTTTAGTTGGATGATCTGTTCCTCATATTATGCTTAGATCTAAGATTGATTCTTGGCATAGAATTTAACTTCATCCTATTATAGGTTAATGATATTTTCATCACATTCAAACACCTATAAATTTCTTACATTTTTTGGAACTATATATCCAACCATAATATTTATGAACTAATTTAACTCATTCCTTATATCATGTAGGAGGTCATACTACATAGCCATAGTTGTAAGCTTGTCAACATCATCATTCTACATCCTTGGTATAGAGTGTTGAAATAATCAAACCCATCGATTATGTCCCAAGTTATGATTTTTTAATATTTTAATAGATTATTCTTGGACACATTATGTGCCCTGACCTATTTTTCAACCATTTTATTGTCACCAAATGCTTGCATCATTTTGATTCCTTTCTATTCCAATTATTAGAGACCCTAGATTATCACTTTATATTCAGAGACATTAGTTATACAACTAAATTTAAACATAAATATATGTAAGTATTTATCATTTTTATGGGATATAATTAACACACCATCTAATACATCATTTTTACTTTATGAGCAATCAAAATTTAACTTCCATATGCCTTCATGATTCTCCTACACTTTCATGATATTTGGAAACAAGGGGTTCTCCTCAAGAATGTAGTATGTGCCTAGCCCTATTTATTTTGAATTACCATATAGGTATAAGTCAAATTACTCACACACCCATTAATCAAGTAGGCTATCCAAAATCACTTCAAAGGACATAGTAGTCTTTGGATAATTAAATTATCCTCTTGGTCAAATGTATTTTAGTTCACATCCACTAAACTAAGAGACTATGGCTTTATATGATTTTAAGAAACGGGTTTAGCCTTAATGGTCACCTTGGTTCCATATCTAGTCTTAAGTAACATGTGTGACCAATCAGATGATAGGTGTCTAACAATCTTCATAGTAAAATCATGAGAAAGGAATATAGAAAAGTAGGGGCAAATTCAATCACTGTGATGTCATCCATAATGGAGAGGCTCAAAAATACATGAAAAGTGAGGTTCAGGTCCTTGATGATACCCACAATTTAAACAAAATTGGATGAAACATTTAAAGATGGGATAATATGATATACCTAGCATGGTTGCAATTTTATTTGGCATCATTGACCTCTTTTCACCTAAGTCTATCATGGAATAATGCAGGAGATACTTAACAATAATTTAAAACATATAGAATGGGGGTAGTTTGATGCTTATGTGTTCTTCTTCCTCATTTAGATGACATAGGCTTGTGACAAATTATACAATTGGAAGTTCTTTAGGGCATCATGTAGCATATTCATTTGAGAAGGAGTAGCAAGAATGTCCCACATCATCACATTTAGGTTAGTTTTCCTCATTTTCTCAACTATGTTAGAGGGTATTTGAGTCCTTTTGTCTTGTGATTCTTGAACATCAACCTCCTTTAATATATACACACATGCATTATATGTGGATTTGACTTAAATATCATGAGTTTTGAATAATTAAGGTTTCTAAATTTACACACACACACACACACACACTAGTAACATTAGCTATTTGGAAACTTCCTTGTTCATACATATAAATAAATGTAAATATATCTATAAATATATATGATGTTGATTATTCTTAGTTATGCATGTAAATGTGTAGACAACCATCATTATGATGTTAAACCTAGGCCTATATTTATATCTTTTCGAGTAACTTATATAACTTTTGGTTTCAGGGAAATTATTGGAAACCTATAAATTAATTATTTATAAAGAAGCTTAAGTATATACATAATTGATTTTCTAGTTTGGAAAACTTACATTAAATATATACATAAAAGAATGTATAGGGGTGTGTGTGTGTGTGTGTAAAGATAGTTACACTTATTTATGTACATATGTATCAAAATCAATTATAGCCGTGTCTCTTTTTTAAGGTATTAAAGAGTTGTAGTTTATAAAAGGGAAAATTATGAGTCTAAATTATTTAGGTTATTATGTATATAGATGAGGATGGTTTTCCATAGGTTGGATGAATGGAAATAAGATATTAAACAAGTATCTATATTGGATACACATTCTCTAATATTATAATATTTATAACAGATCCTATTATATGTGATTATGAGTTTAAGAGAAAACTTATCTAT
The DNA here is from genome assembly GCA_037957365.1 of Torreya grandis. Lineage (NCBI taxonomy): Eukaryota > Viridiplantae > Streptophyta > Pinopsida > Cupressales > Taxaceae > Torreya > Torreya grandis. Next base: position 73,229 of record JARHVA010009929.1, on the reverse strand, counting down.
ATTGGATACACATTCTCTAATATTATGAGTTTAAATTATTTAGGTGATTATGAGTTTAAGAGAAAACTTATCTATATTGGATACACATTCTCTAATATTATAATATTTATAACGGATCCTATTATATGTGAACAATACAACAAATCTAGTTTATAAATATAATCAGAATGTAACCTCATATCAATAATATTTACTTATACAATATAAAATGATGTAATAAGTGGGGAGAGATCTATACATAAATCCTAGAGATTTGAATTTATTTATGAGTTATATTGAGATTAAATGGGTTATATTGTTCATTGAGTTTTTATCATTTGATTAACAAATGAATTATGCTTGTGAGATGTCATGAGAAGGAACTTAATATATTAGGATTATTGTTCTATTATTTTGTAAATTTTTTATTTGAATACAATTCATTTTGATAAAACTATACATATCACTATTGTGGTTGAGTGAATGGAAACAATATGATTGATGAGTTATATTTATTAATGCCTTACATTACTATTTGAGTTGATTTTATGCTAAACTATGTAATTTTTCTACTTGAATCTCTATGTGGAAATTACTAGACTTTTTTTTTAAACTACCGTTACGGATGGCTCCTGCGCGCGTGAGCCCTAAAATTTTGAAATTGGCTGCTGTGAACCCGGTGGCTGGTGTGGCTGTGGAAACTGTTGAGGTTTTTTCTACTAGTAAAGGGATTGAAGACACTACAGCCTTGCATCCGGCCTATGTTCCTAATTCATGGAATGGACCTGGGGGGAGAACCTATGCAGATGTGGTGGCCTTTGAAGCAGATATACATGATGCTCTACCTCATGAAATAGTTGGACCAAACCGTGTTTCGCCTGTAAGTGCTTTAAAACCTATAAGGGTAACTCTAGACCCTGAATTAGTGGAAAATATCTTCCAGTCGGAAAAATGGTTTTCCTCTTGTGCTACTATTTTTCATTTCCATGGTTTCTGGCCCTCTTTTGTAGATCTACAGAATTGGATTGCCAAGAGCTGGTTTCATATTAAATATGGTCGAATCCAGCCTTACGCCAGAGGTTTTTTATAGTAATATTTCAAAGCCCTGAAGAGAGACAGTCTTTATTGTGTCACAATAATTTTTCTTGGCAAGGCAGATTTCCTCTTATGGCCAAACCTTGGCATAAGGATTTTAATCCTCTATTGGAATCCTTTAATAAGCTCCCTATATGGGTGCGACTCCCTTATCTTCTGATACACTTGTGGCAAGAGGCAGTTTTTAAAAACATTAGAAACACTATAGGGGATTTATTATATGAAGAAGATAGCACGAAGTCACCATTTGACTTGTGCATGATTTTTGGCTGACCTGGATGTTTCAAAGGGCCTTCCTGAGGTGATATGCATTGATTCCCCAAGGGGTACCTGGACACAAATCTTGGATTATGAGGGAATCCCTTTTCGGTGTAGGAAGTGTCCCCAGATAGGACATATTGCTGCTCATTGTGTTGCTGGGAAAACCAATCCCAGATGTTCACCTTCTTGGTGGCCTAAGGATTTCTCTGAACATAGTATGGAAAAACAACCTCTAGAAGCAACAACAGAATCTAAGACCGAGAAAGAGGATAGTTCACAATCTGAATTGGAAGATGAAGAAGAACCTTTGGAGAATCATTCTAATGAAGCCCCTACGGAGGCTGTGGTTAGTGATACAGCTGAGCCAGAGGAGGAGATGGTAGTCTCTTCCCCTATTTTGGAGGATCTTTCTAAGAGCCAGATAGTGTTTGAATCTCACAAGGAGTTTATGACCACTAGAGTCCAAAGATCATTGTCTCCTGAGGCATGGGTTGCTGAGGCAGCTAAGGTAGAGGATGGATGGACAACAGTTAGGAGAAAGAAGTCTAAGCCTTTGGTCCCTCCTCTAGATATGAATCTTCGGTCATGCAAAAAGAAAAATCTTAATCTAAAAGATTCATCCAAAGTTCCCTTTTGCTGACTGGTTTATCGGGGGCTGTTAACTGGTCACTTTTTTTGGTTTGTTAGTTACTGGTCTAGAAGGTTGTTCAGCTTGCTGTTCCACTTGGTTAACCTTCAGATCAGTGTTTTGATAGCTATTTTTCATGGTCATATTTGTTGGTTACAGGTCCCTATAAAACCTGGTTTGGGTACTATTCTGTAATCAGGTTCTTTTGTTAACCTAGTTGTGCTTTAAGGTTTTTCTTTCGCCTTGTGTAGGGTTTTGGGGTCCCTTCAAAACCTATTTTTACCTTAATCTAAAACATGTGATTCTATATACATATACATATACATATACATATACATATATATATATATATAGATATGTATATATATGTATATATGTATATGTATATATACAAACACACACACACACACACACACATATATATATATATACATACATACATATATATATATATATACATACATATATATATACATACATACATATATATATATATATATACATACATATACACATACATATATATATATATATATATATATATATATACATACATACATACATATATACATATATATACATACATATACATATATATATATATATATACATACATATATATATACATATATACATATATATATCATGCTATTATGAAGATTATATACTTATCCATTGATATCATCTTATAGTAATGATTCAATAATAGAGAGTTTTGTGTGACTGTAATTGACTGAGATCCTTAGATCTGATTTCTACAATGAAAAATTTGGAGACAATAATGTTATAGTTGAGGCATTTTAATTCCACTATACTTTGTATTTTACATGTACATTATGATGGCTTATTAGATAGAGGATTTATTCCCATGGTCTATGTGACCATTGTATGTATTAGTGGTTGTACGCACAAGAGTTCCGATTGATTTCTTGATATTGTAGATGATATTTTTTTATTATGTAGCACCTCAGTCTTATACACATGGAAAAAATTTACCCTACTTATTCCTCTTAGTTTTATATATGCCTTGCTTATGAAAGCCTCATATCTAGTCTATCTTATTCCCCTTGGCATATCTCTTAGTCTAACTAGCCTTATATTGATAATATAGACATATTATCTTTCTCAAAATGTTTAAAATGTGTGTACCTTACACTTTTGCATGTTTTGAGTAGGTACCCACTCTCATACTCCCTAGATAATAACATTTAGAATAGATAGTAGTGTTAATGCTACTATCTTCACCCAACATAAGTTTCCAGTACCCTAAAGTCATCTAATTTGCAAATAAAACATATTACAATGGTTAGCCTAAGTTCTTTTATGTGATTTATCTCCTAATAGGATTGGTATCAATACAATATCAACCCTCATTGGTTCTTAACCTAGCTACACATGGGGAACACCTAACAATCAAACCAAAATAAAATTGAAGAAGTACTCAAATTATCAAAATATTTCCTATTATACCATATTTTGATAGCAATCAAAGGAACAGCCCAACTACAGGTATGGATTAATAAAGGTGAATTCATAAGGTCATGTTTTCCAAGTTATAAACCAGGTCATTATTGTACTTGATTTACACATTTCATGATTCACGCATAAGCCAAAACATAGGGGAGAACTACATGAGTTTAAGGCACACATTTGGAGTATTGTCTATGTACATAATGACCTTTGATAATAGGGTCATTGTAAGTTATCTTGAAATTATGTTCCCACGAACCCATTTTTCTACAAGGTCACATTGAAGATGGAAAACTAGGGTTTTATAATTTCACTAGGAACTACAGTCCATGACCTAGATATGAATACACTAGAGTGAAGGTGAATCCAAAAATAGAATAATCTAGTTGGTCACATCTTGATTCAGCTAATATTCTAGTGTCAAACTTAGATAGTAGCATTGATGAAACTATCCCATGCTGACATAACTATCTAGAGAGATAGAGACACCAGATCTAGAATCTAATGATGGTTCTAGAACTATCTTCCCATTTGATTTCATCCTTTACCATATTCATATATAAATTAGGATTAGAACTAGCTAATTACATCATCCTTTATCATTTTCTACATCTAGCATAGTTTTACTTTGCATTTATAACTTATCTCAATTAAATAAATTTAACATATAGTACATCTAAGTTTATCACTTTAATTAGCTTGTTGTAGATCTAATATCACCCTTGTTCCCTATCACTTCTATATTATTAACGTTATGTACTCAAAAAGGATTCCAAAATCTTAATTAGGGATAAATATTTTGGTGAACCCAATATTTGAACATCAAACCCTAGGCCAACTAGGGTTTTCTACTTTATTTTCCTATTGTTGATCTATGATTGATAAATATTGAAATCATGTTTGATATGGACATATCTATAAATTATTTCATGGTCTAATAACTTATATTTGATGTGGTTTTCTATGGTACTTTTATATTAAAAATTGTTAATAAAATTCATGCACATAGTGAGAGTGTTAAAATAGAAACAACATTTCATATCTCTTTAAAATTCCTCTTGTGATGTTATAGAAATAGTATCGAGATGCCAACATGTATGATATCAACCATTTTTTATACCCAAGCCTTATTTGAGTGGAATTTACCATCCCACACCCATTATTCTCCTATGTAATATATTAGATTCTACATTCCATGTTATTACTCAAAGAGTTAAGGTTGCTCAACCTAAACCACCACCTATTAATATGCAGCAGGTGACTCCTAATCCTAAAATTGTGATAAATTATAAGGGATATGACTTTTTTTACCAATTAATTAATACATATGTTAAAATTTCAATGCTTAAGTTCTTAAAATTATGGAATGTTTACAAGACATCCGCTATGAGACATTGCATGAAACTCAAGATCCAAATGATATTGAGCCTGATTATTTTGTAGATATAATGAAAGATATCAAGAATAATGTAAAAATTATTACCTTTAATCCAATTAAATTACCATAAAAATATATTATTAATCAATATTTACCTTTGTTCATAGAAGTGACAATATAAAATTAGGGCATCAAAAAGGTGCTCATTGATAATGGATCAGGAATAAACATTTATATTATCAATTTTATAACCACCATGGGCATTATCACCAATATGATTTTAAAGTCGATTATTAATTTCCAAGGGTTAAATAATTCACATAGTTCTCTAGGTTGTCAAATTACATTAGATGTGACATTGAGACCAAAAACTATTTCAACTACTTTTCAAGTAATGTCTCAATCATTACATTATAATTTACTTTTGGGTATAACTTAGATACGTTTAATGGAATTTATCCAATGTAAACTTCATAGATGTGTAAAATTCATACATGATGTAACTTTATTAATATTGTCTATCAATGATGAACCTTTAATTTTTTTCAAAATGATACAAGCATAAATTGAATGCATTCCTATAGTGGTACCACCTAAATAGTCCATTCATATTAAGCACATACACACTTATGAAATAGGTGAGTCAAGTACAATGGGTCATTCATATCTAGATGTAAATAAGGTACCACATATTAAGGTGCACATAGAATAAGATTAAGAGCAAGAACCATTACCAATAAAGTCATTAAAACCATAAAAACCTCCTTCATTTGAGCTACTTTTATTGGTCAATATTAAGTAGAATGATGGGCATGTTTCTAATTACTATGATAGTGATGATGACACCACTCATGATATGACACATGAGAATATGTGCACACTAAAATTTTATGAACTTGATCACCTTTTGCATTATTTGTTTGAGACCTAAATATATAGTATCAATCCACTTGTTGAGAAAACAACACATATCCAAACAAGGAAAACACAACCATAGCATATGAGCATGTAAAATCTTGGTACTCAATTCATCCCTCTTGGTTAAAATCATTAAGCCAAATTTACAAAATTCAAATGAAAATATACCATGTGATCAATGTGGAGTCTTCTCCAAAATATTCAAAACCTACCAGAAGGCAAAATCCTTCCTATATTTTGAATGAGAACTATCTTTAAAAATTATCAAAGCATGAAGATTTGACTATTACTATTAATATTGATTGGGTATATTTCCACCATATCTAGTTTGATAAAAACAAGTGGGATACAACTTGTGTAACTACATTCCTCCAATAATTCAGACATACCATGAATGAACTCATATACTCTTCATTGATGTTATAATCCCACATATACATTTAATTACCTATTTCTTGTAGTACATGTTTAGTAACAAAAACCATATGGATACTAATCCATGAACCCAATTTGAAATTAATTTTTTTACAAAATTGTCTACTTGAATGTCAAGCCAAGTTAGATACTAAGATTATGTTTTTTGCCTTTCTTGATATGGACATAGAGATTTGTATACCTCATGATGGATACAATTATCTACCCACACCATTCACTTCAGGTAATCCATCGGACAATTATATTGAATAACATGCAATACATAATTATAAGTATCACTTTAAAAATTAACAAATGGTCCTACATATTTTTATGATGAGGAATTCCTTTATTGGAACTCTTAAAAACCAAAAATACCAAAAAAAAAAAAAACATTCAAAAAAATTCAAAAACATTTTTGGCACATACATGTTTTATTGGATCCTTGGCATCTATGTGATAGTTATATGTTGAGGGATATCAAATAATTTACTCTTACATACATAGATATAGTCATACATAGATACATAATACACTTATGGGTGTGGGGATTTCCTTTTACTCACATTACCAAGACATTGGGGGCATCCATATTATAGAATCTTGGTACCTGTGGGTTACATGATTCAATGATCACTCTACATTATAATGCTTGAGATTACATATGTACTTACACATGAATATTATCCATGATTACATATTACACATGGTACTTGATATGTTATGTACTTGACATTTTTAACTAACAAATTTTATCCATCAACTAGTATGGCATGTTTATGTTGGTTTATTATACTTTTTTCTTTACACACTTCCTTTAATGTTTTGCCTTGTTATTATCTTGCTTGTTTGAGCATTTGAATATGATACTTTGTATGCATCCCCTATTCCTATGTTTTAATTCTTGGAAATTTGAATATGTCACTACTTGTTGTATAGAGATTTGAATATGCCATTCCTTAATTTTGTGTATATTTGAGTAAGTCATGTCATCTCATTTTTTTGACATTTTAACATGCCCCATGTTCATTGTCTCTTTGGACCATTGATTTTTGACTTGATTTAAAGTGCTCTTGTGGGTGTGCTTGTTTACTTGTTGAGATTTTATTATTATTATTATTATTATTATTATTATTATTATTATTATTATTATTATTATTATTATTATTATTATTATTATTATTATTATTATTATTATTATTATTATTATATTGCCATGATATTTAACATGCATCTTAGTCATACATGTGATCACATTTGTTGATGATATCATAAGATGTCTAGGGTTGTACCCTTGCTGAGGAAAACACTATTCACAACCACCTCAAACCTAGGCTAACATGGGAGTGGCCTATACATTATGGGTTACTTGTTGGTTAGGCCAAAATTCTAGATTTTATGGGGCTAGATCCATATATTTTCTCATTTGATCACTCTTCCTAAGACCTAATCCTCTTGGGATGAAAAGGGGAAGAAAATTTCATAAATGAAACTTAATCTAAAGTGGTGATGTACTAATATACACACTTATCCACTCAACTTAAACTATTAATCACACTAATGGATAATGCATAGATTTAACACACTACCTTCAATGACTTATAAGAAATAATGTTTCACCTAGAGGTTAGTTTGAGTGGATAGAATAAGAGAAAAATGAGAGTAAGGCCTAGTTTAAGGCAAGTCTAATCAGACATCCACTTCAAGATTGAACCATCAAGTTCATGACACACTAGATGACTTGAAAAGAAAGCTTATAAGTACATAGGTAAAACTTGGAAAAATGGAATCTCATACCACTATTGCATATCAAGACAAGTGTGAACACACTAAGTACTGATTAAGAATTAGCTATGAGTGTTTTATTCATTAATCCAAGAGGTCTACAAGTAAAAACCTTGGCAGAGTATCCTTATACTAGCTTGAGGGATATAATATAAGGCCAAAATCCTATAATATATATAATAAATAAGATGAGGAGGAGAGAAATAATGGTGTAGAGGAGGAATAAGAGGTCATGAATGACCACAATTGACTTTTTTTGTAGTTACAATTGATTATAAAAACCCTCCATATGCATCTCCATGCTTTGGTTGAGTGAACAGGTTATTTTAATGGCCATTTGGGGAATTAATGTCTAATTTTATAAAATTATAACCTATGGGGATCAAATTAAAACCACCTTTAGCCAAATCTCTCTCTCTCCCAATAAGTTACCAATAATAAAAGTGTCTTAATGGAGCCTTTTTCCATGAGGCATTAGTGGTGTAACATCCTCTTGCATGAAAAATAGGGCTTGATAACTACCCCATTCTCCTAATTTACCATAAAGTGTATATTATGCATCTATATATGATTGATTATGGTGTTTACAACCTCCTCTTAACTCTATCATCATACCTTCTATGATAACTTTTCTTTCTTTTATTAAACAAAAGACCAAATAGGTCAATTAAGTCTAATCAGTTACGTTTGGTGTATGCTTGCCATGAAATACCTATAATAAATCTTATAAATATATGAGAACATATAATTCATACCTAAAAAAATTCCTTAATTCATGGTATAAGCCCCTTTTGTTCAAGAACACCTGTAATATTATAGTGGTAGTTGACTAGGCCTTCTTGTCTTCCATTTTTGTAGACTGGTAGTTTGGAGATGAGTTACATAGATGGTTCTAGGTGTATCCTTAAGGAATATTCTAACTTTATAAGGTGTATAAGGTCTCAAACCATCACCTCCAATAATTTTAATCTATTTAAATAGTTATGTGCCTTCTTTTATGCTCAAAATATTTTAAAAATACAGATTTTTGACACTTCTATATAGTGTCTATACAATCAGTTACCATGGGTGGAGTCATCTCTATGTGTACTTGAAATTCCATGAGATTATCAAGTCATTATAGGTTTTTAGGATACTAAAACATCAAGGTTTCCAAGACTAGGTCAGCCTAGGGTTTTAGAGAGGTTTATGAGTGTTTAGGACTCTTAGTGATAGTTCATAGTGTATGGACATCCAAGTCAGGAACAAATGCTATGAATCTATAGTGAACTAGCCTCGTCACCTTCCATGAAAATCCTGAGGTCCCATCCAAATATTTTTTGGAGAGGGTAATTTTAAATCATGGCACTAAGGTAGTCTACACACCATTTTTGATAAGTTATTTTGTTAAGGATCATTTATAAAGGTCAGCTCCCAAATTCCAATTAATCCTTCATGGATTATTAATTCATAGGAAGGCTTAAATTTCCATAGGATATTTGGACCTAAGCCTTATTGAGCATCACTATCACCTTGAACTCTCTATAAGAAACTTCACAGCCCTATGAAGCATAACATTTTCTCAACTTTACTCACATGCCATGGATAGGCCAATTTAAGTGGTTGCAGGTGGTAGTTTAGCCTATGATGCAGATAGTGACTTGATGGATATAGAGGTAATGATCCATTATAATAATATCATCATGCACCTGATACCTCTCCATACTCATGCTTTCTTTAGGATAAATAATTATTCCCTTCCAACAATCTAATTGTCAAGAGTCTCTTAGTTCTCTCATTGTACTAACTGAGACAACTCAAGTGTGCCACCTGAGGTGAATGTTATAAGATAATTTATGGTGTTGATATAGTATTAGGTTCTTTTTTATATTAATTACATGTATTCTCTTTTATCACATATACTTATCCTTGAAGATATTTTCTTGGTCATTTATTGAAATGCTTCTTTGCTACTTGTAGTAGGCCAAGTAATTAGATATAGTTGTCCTTTTGCCATTCTAATAGGGTATATGACCTAAATGGATCCATACTCCATAATATTTTGGATCATGACTGTTACAAGGTGAATCTAGGTCCCTTATCATGGTTTAGTCCTTGTAATCAAGGATAGAGGGATTGGGGAGGTTGACTAAGGGGTGTTTAGGATGTGGAATCATGAAATGGGATTGAAACATAGTAATAAGGTAGTGAAAACAATGTGAAGTGATAGAGGAAAAAGATGACATGTAATTTACCATGAGAATCATTCCAATTTCAATCAACATGAACCTTAAATACCTTAAGATATATACCTTTACAATCATGACATTTTTGGAGGTAGAAAAGAACATATGCATTCAAAACATGTAACGTAGGAATCTCCAAAGATCCTTAATATCTATTAAGAACCTTAACTTCTGCTAAGACTAATAAGGTGAGTTTGAGAGCTAAGATGAGTGGTTATAGGCCTTTTGGGACTACCATGGGGGTTCATAAACTTGTTCACAAGTCATGATGATGGTCCATTTTCAATTTAACATCTCCTTTCATGTTCTTGGACTATTTTTTTAGGTTCTAATGGTGTCATGAGAATAACACAGTGATTATACATAGTGAACCTTGAACTCATATAAAATGTTCATTGACGACACCTACACTATTATCCTTATTCTCCATCTTATCCCATAACAGCTGATGAAGACATTCAAACTTTTTTTAATATATGGTTCTATGTGTAGATTACACATAGGAGATAGTCTTGAATTTTTCTAGTTTTATGGGCTCACATGTGAGAGTCAAAAACCAAAAATTCCATGAAAATATCCTTTAATACCTAAGGAAAAATGATCACCCATTGGTTTTATGAGACAATTCAACAACCCACCAAAACCATTTTGTTGAAATTGGCCTTTGCAGATGAGAATAACATACAAATACCTTAACTTCTTAAGGAATGTTCATAAATCTTGTGAGACCAATCTATATACAAATTCTCATAGGTGGAAGGTTATTAACTATACTTTATTTATTTATGATATTTCCACCACTCTCTATCCTTTGTATGGTACAAGCATAAACTTGAGGAGTTGTCTAGGTTTACAAATGAAGGTAGGTGAAGTGAATGATCAATTTTGATCCTATTTGACATCCACTCATCATGAAACTTTGCTAAAGAACCTGATATGACTTCATCTTCATTATTTAACCCTCTTTCATATGGTAAAATTTGTATACTTCCATACAAGTGTAGAAAACTCCCAAAAATGTGATTCTCTACATTTTCTTCAAATTTTAGACTTTGATCTACCATTTTGAAGCCAAATTGGGTAGAATCACAAGTTAATAAGACATTTCAAATAAGATAAGATGTAAGGATTAAGTGGGATAACCATAATTTAGCACATGGGACCCACTTGGCTATTGGAAAGGGTATGAGTGGGTCTCAAAAAGGATTTTAATGCTATGAAATGCATAAGAGAAAAATGTGGCATGGATAAAACCTCTTTTATGACCTCATTTTAATATAATTTATCAAAAAATCTCCCCTTCTTAAGGTTTTATAAGGAAAGATAGGCTTATATGTAGTGGTTTGAGTGGTGTTTGATGGTTTAAGAGGGGTGATAAAGGTGTTATATGGGATTAAATGAATATATCATGGACAATGGAATTGAATAAATTATGATCCTCACATTATGGCCTCAAACAATATTAAAACACCTTTATTAGCCCTTCAAGATAGATAAACATTCTCTTTGATTCACTCTAAGCTCATAAATACCATTGTCATCTCACCACAAGACATAAGACATGCATGACATAATATATTCAATCATAAAACAATGGCACATCATGACACTCTTAACAAGATTCAGAGACTCTTAGTAGGACTAAAGGTGACCTGAATATGTTAGGAATCACCATAAGTAGGCTAGAGTGTTGGTCACCAAAAGATTTTAAAGTTAGGGGTTGATATTTATAAAATTTGCATTCAAGAGTCATAGAAAGGTTCATTGAAAGTCTTCACTTTAATGTTAAGATGAGTTATTGTCCAAAATTTCATTAATTTGCTTGTACTCAACGATGAACTATGAATATATATGGGATAAAATCTATCGTATAATTCCTTATAGACAAACCTATGATCCTTTACAATTTCATCATGATCTCTATCCACCATATCCTAACCCTTATTAGTTATATAATAACCCTTACTAGTCCTATGATGAGTCTCCCTATTGCCAAGACTACCAACTATATGATAAGCCTCATCAACTTCCTTAGTATTCTAATCACCCATTTTATTAGTCATGGTAGTATCATGACATCATTGAATAATGCCCCAAGTCAATCCATATCAGGCCTAAAATATACTTTGTTGCACTATGATAAACATATGGTAAACATTGATACACTATAGGGATATAGGAAAGAGATTTCCTAACATGTGATTGATGGTGTTAGGGCTTCATTACAAAAATATAATGAAGAGTGGATATCCTTTAATAGGAAAGGTCATTCAAGAGGAAATAATGACATGATTAACATAGAGGTTCTAACTTCTAAGATTATGGAGAAGTCATCAACACATGAAGGGTGTCAAAATCATCAACACCAACATTATGCCCCCTCCTTCACCCCATGTCAATCTTATACTGAGCTACCTACTACCCATCAAAATCTTTAACCAATTTAGTTTAAAAGTCCCAAAATTCCTTCCCAACTCCTCTCAGCTTTTCCCACTTGAAAATCTTTCCAAGAAAGAACTCAAAAGTTAGGAAGAGAATGAATTGAAGGGAATAGTCACAACCAAAAATTGAGGCTAAAGATAAACACTTGTATTAGACAATATCAGCTATAAGAACAATGTCATCTTAGTTGTAAAAATATCCATTCATATCCCAAACTATACTACACTCTATACAATAAACTCCTAATCCTAAGCTCCCATCATGGAACCTATTGTCCATTTTTGGCCCACATACCAATCTTGTGATTAGATGGATAAAACTTCTAGATGGAATGACTGATCCAAGGATCTCATTTTACCCATAAATATTTTGAAACATTTTAAGTTCACTTAAAGTGTAATTTGTCAATTTCTAGGTCTTCATTGAGTTCACCTAGACATTTTGTGTCTGGTGGAAAAAATTCTAAGTAGGTAGTTTGTTGACATTATAATTTCTATGTGTGGATGATTTAGGGAGAATTGGTCACATGGGTCTAATCACATTATTCCTAATAACATATTCACTAAGCTTCAAGTCATTAATCTAAGCATGATAAAATTTATGCATGTTCAAAGTTGGCTCCTCAAACAAAATTTGCTAAGTTTCCATACTTATCCATTTTTTTATCATTATAGGTATGTAGACATCATGCAAATCACATAGGGTATCTCAGTTGAACATTTTTAAAAAAACATTTAGAAATATCTTGGAGCTATAGATCAATTGGGAAATTTTTTCTTAGTCTCAAAAACATTTCTATCAAATTTGATCCCTCCATGGTTTTTGCGCTCTAAGATACAAATATTTAAAGTTGGTCAAATAGAGGGATACGTTCATGTAGATGTTGACTTCAATCCACTAAAAAAATCCATTGGATCTCAAATTTGATGGTCTATAAGATGTTAAATTCATTTTTTTAGATACCAAATAATTTTCAGGTGGACATCAAATTTAAGACCTGATAAATATTAATTTGTTTTTAAACCAAAGCAAATCCACCAATTGACATTCATTTGTACTAATGCAGATCAACAAAGTGAGATAAGTCGAAAGGTCAAGGAGCTTGAGAGGTTGACACATGGTACAAACACATAAATTGATAGACTAAAAATAGGATCTTAAGTGCAAATGTGGGATTTCCAAGTGGCACCAACTTGGAATAAGTTGACAAGTCAAGGGAAGGATCGATGGCTCTCACTCAATCGTATAGATATAAATCAATAGAGTGAGATATGTCAATATGTCAATAAGCTGAGTTAAACATCAGAAGCCAATTGGAATGAAGGTGAGATTAGGAATTTCAATTGAAGTTGAAACATTTTTGACCAAGGAAAGAAGGTCTTGTAGGGTCATTCTAGTGCCATTAAAGCTTGTTTGAGCACCATTAAAAGGCCACAACCATGTAGTCAGGTATAAATAAGATAAGGGGACCACCATTAGAGCTTAATATGGACCTCTGATTCAACATTTTATAGCTTTTAGGGTTTATATATGACTATGTTTTCCATTCTTAATGGAGGGCTTTTCTATACAATGAACTCGTGATTCCTGTAGAGATAAATGGGTCTCTTTGGACCTATTATAATCCTAAAAAAGGGGATATATATTCTATAAGTCTATATTAATATGGAAACTATAATAAAATTAATATTCTTAGATTGGTTTCCCATCTATAATATGGACCTATGATCCAAGCATGGAGATTGATCAAATATGTGATTAATGCAAAAGGTCCTCTTCCTTCAGCATGGCCATATTTTTGACAACCATCCAACCAAAATGTGCAAATACATGATTTTATTAGATCCATGAGCATGAATTTTTTTCTTCATGTGAGAGATGGTGTGAAATATAAAATAAAATTTCTAGTTTTTGGAACTATATCTAGGGGCATTTAATGCATCCTCAAAACCCTTGGGGACTTTCTCACTTAATAAGCCATGGGTAGTGTCCTGATTGATCAAAATAGTGGCAAGGCTTTCATTGGCTAAGGAGAAAAAGGTGGTGACTCAATTTCAATTAATGATTAAATATGGTGTGTTCCCTTTGTAATATGATTAACTATTTGCCTATCTCTTGTCTTTAATAAGTGCTTACCATGGTTATGTATGATGAATTTGTTAAGGAAATTCTTCCTAGTTTATTGTCCTTATACTTGCCTCTTTGAAGGTTTTTTCAATATAGATTATATTTATATATTAATTTTATATTTTTAACCTCTTATATGAATCATTTATGCTATTAGTGAGATTGTGAGATTGAGTAAGCCATAGTTTTCTTTTGTTGATCTAGTGCATGTTCAAGATTCTATGATAACTTTGGTGCATCACCCTTTTAGCTTTCTTAGGAGACCTTACCATCTTTATAACCTTTTTCCCTTTGAATTATTAATTTAGCATTAGTTTGGGTAAGCATCAAGAGGAAGCTAACCTTCTCTAGAGGTCTAAACCCACCATAGGTGACCCATAGCCTAGGGTTATTTCTATTGTGTATCTTAATTAGAGGGAGCCTAAAGAAATCTCTTAGGGTGAAAATTGAGTCTACAATAGTTTTTGGCATGCCTGATGGGACAAAATTCCAAAATTAAGATTGATCAAAGTTGATGTTGGTTTGATCAAATTTGTAGTAGTTAAGCTCCCAAGTAATAACATCTGGTGACTCTAAAAGGAATAATCAACACTTTGGTGTAGAGAAATAGTCATTTCTCATGATAAAGGTGACAACAAGGTTAGCTTCAAGAGGTATTCCCTTTGATTTTTTTAAACTACCTTTAAATTTAGGAAAAATATTAAGGTTTGCCAATACACATCCATATTAAGGAACCTTTTCTCCTAGGTCGTTTTCAATTCCTACCCCTACAAGAAGACCTTCATTAAACCCTCTCATAGCCATGGTATTACTTAGATATTTTGTGGATTTTATTGGCTAAATTCCTATGTTCCTTGCCCAATATGATCCTATCATAGTTACATCCCTTGAAAGTGTTCCTTACTATGTTGGTGACCAAGTTAAAACACCTTCTAAGCACCTCATGGACATAGCCAATTTTTTTAATATCCATAATGTCACTAAAGAAAATATAGCTATTAGGTTATTAGCTACTTATTTTAAAGGAAACGGGCAAGATTGGTATAGAGGACTTATTACTAATTCCATTCAAATCTGGGACCAATTTGGAGAAGCATTGTGTAAAATATTTAAGGATAAAAGTGATCATTTTTCACTTGTGGAACAACTCACTACCATTAAGAGATATCCTCATGAAGTCATGCAAGACTTCAACACAAGGTTTCAAAAAACATGTGATAGAATCCTAGTCTCAATTAGACCAACCCCTAACTTTGCCTGTCTATATTATTTAAAGGGTTTGAATAGTGATATAGTAGTGATGATCCAATATATGGGAGGAAATATACTTCCAAATGCTTATGAGGTGGCCATCAAAGTAGAAAATTATCTAGTTAAAGATATCAATCTTACACCCAGACCAACAATGCCCTTGTTTCTTGAAATTAGACCACCTCCTATTGGTATCCCTCCAATTGATGTCATTCCTACTATGCCAATAATTACTATAATACCTACACCAAAAAAAGATAAATCTTCCACTAGTGGATCTACTGATTAATTAGAGAAAATGAACTTTAAAGAGCTCAAAATCATGTTTCAATCCTTAGGAAATGAACTAGTAAATTTTAGAAATCAAAAATCTTTTTATAGGCCTTATCAAGGTTCACATCAACCTCAAAAACAAGCCTTTCAAACAAATAGGCTACCATATAAAGTGAACTACCAAGGCCAAGGCCAAATTCAAAACCAAGGACAAGGGAAACATGGATACAATAGGTAGAATAACTACAATCCTAATGTTGTTATCACTTCCAACACCTTAGTCCCATTTAAAAATAATGTGGCTCAATAAGTAGAGGGAACCATGCCTTGGAATTAGTCTTTTGGTCAACATATTGTCCAAAATATTGAACTCAACCAAGCCTTCAATGAGAAATGGAAGCAGGCTACTAATTTTGGGTACAACCAAGATCTCATGACCCAAAATTAAGAGGTACCTATGATGACCAAGCTATGAAAATATCAATAGGGTAAAATCCCTAATCAAGGACCATGCTAGTTGGGTGCTACAATGATTAATTGTAAACAACAAGAGTGTTTACGCTCAACCAATAGGCTAGTTTTAGTCAGGCTTATATTCTAGTGAAATCAAATACAAGATCCAAAATAAAGAACATGTATGGTAATACAAAATCTTTAAAATATATTTTTACCATTCCTTCTTCACTAATAAAGCCAAATAAACTTGCTCTCACTCCAAAGCTAGTACCTCTAAAGAATTAGAATCAAGGGAATATTTTTGTGCCCCAAGGATCACAAGTTCTACAAAAAATAGTGGTGGCTCCCAAAACACAAGCAAATGTTGTTATTTCACCCATAAAAATTATTTAACAAATGAATAAATATAATGTGATTGTGTCAATGTGGGACATGATCTCTATGCCCGGTCAGGTTGACATCCTTCAAGAAGGATTATCAAAGATCAATGTTCCAGATAAGCCACCAAATAAGGAAAATGTGGTCCTTACTAATGTATCCAAAGGATCAAATAAATGGAAATTAGGTAAATTAGTCAATCCTCCTCCATTTTATATTTTAGTGATCATTGGAAACTCTCTAGTGCCCAATTGTTTAGTGGATAGTGCGGCTATTACTTTGGTGATACCAAAGTCCATAGCTAATTAGCCTAGTCTAAAATATGAGACCCAGTCCAAAGGAGTGATGAAACTTGAAGGTTCTTATACCAATCCATCTAACATAATCAAATACCTTAATATGACCTTGCACACTTGTCATAGTGTCTTAGTAGCTAAATATGTATTGATCTTGGATGTGCCTCTTCACTTTGCACTATACCTATCTAGGGAGTTCACTATAAATATTAGAGGATACCTTATAGTAGATTGGTCATATATGGCATTAAGAATAAGGTATGTGACCAAAGTGTCAATCAAAGTTTAGCCCATTGAATAATTCCACATAAAACCCTATAGACCAAATAATGTCAACATCAATTTCACTATCATTGATGAGGATGAATTTGTAATGGGGTAGGAACTAAAAACTCATCTAGAGGAAATGCCAAACATGTTCTTGGATGAATTATGGAATAAAATCCAATTTTTATATCCCTTATAGGATGTTGAAGAAAGGGACTTGTGTGTCTACTATTTACAAGGAAATCCAACCCATGCCATCCTCATGAAGCTTTGAGAAGACCATAGTGGTCTATGAAAGTTGTTCTTTGATAGTTCAAGGAAAAAACATAGAATGGGTGTAGGTGTTATGCTAATATCCCCTTAAAATAATAAGCACTTATTTTCATATAGGTTCCAATTAAGCTACTCCTACAATGCATCATAATATGAAGGTCTCATCTATGGCTTTCAATGGGATAGTAAGACATGGATTAAGAAATTTTAAGTATATGGGGATAGTGAATTGGTTGTACACCAAGTCAAAGGATAGAATGCCACTAAAATCCCCTTAATGAATTCCTATAAACATAGAGTGTGGGACTTGATTGAGGAATTTGAGGCATTCAACATTTAATTAGTCCCAAGGAGCCAAAATCAACATGTTGATAAGCTAGTAGTTATGGAGAATCACTTTGATATCCCTAATGAATTGAAAAGGACCAAGGTACAACCACAAGTCAAAGTGGTAAAAAGACCATCAGTGCCAAATAATGAATCTCATTAGTAGGTCTTTGAAAATGACAAATGGATTATATGTTTCTTGTAACAAGAATTAGATTTATCTTTTATTAACCAAGGAGAATTGTAACATCAGTATGAGGAGTAGATTGTTCAATTAAGGTCAAATAAGCTTCCTGAAGGGATATTCACCATATAAGGTCTCTTTCATGAAGTAGACCATATGAGGAAGGATAAATCAATGATATAAACTAAAGAAGAGAACTATGTGAGAGTTATTATCTTTAAGGACAAGTTCCTCAAGATTGGAAAGGTAAGCACTAAAGCTAAAGGGCATGCTTTCATAGAGATTTATAAGGAATATGCAAAAATATTTGCTTGTAAATATAGTGACTTGAGGGGATTTAATCCCAAATTGGCCCTACACACTATATAGATAGAGGCTAATGCCAATCCTATTAAGTAGAAGTAGAGGCCTATAAACCCTAAGATTAAAGAGATTATGAGAAAGGAATTGACCAAGCTTATTGAATGTAGGATCATCTTCCTAATTAAACACTCCTCATGGGTAGATAATCTACTACCTATTAGAAAAAAGAATGGGGAAATTAGGTTATGTGTGGACTTCAATGATCTTAATAAAGTATCTTTGAAGGATCATTACCCTTTACCATCCATGGATTAACTTCTACAAGTAGTTGGTTTAGAACACTTCTCTCTCTTAGATGGATATTCAGGTTATAACCAAGAGATAGTGAGAGAAGAATACTAGTACAAGATTACCTTAACTAATAAGTGCAACACATTTTCTTATTAGAATATACCTTTTATATTGTCTAATACTGGGGAAACCTTTCAAAGAGAAATGTACATTTCCTTCTAAGGGTTATACATCACTATAGATGACATCACTATCTTCTCCAAGAATGCTAGTGAGCACATGGAACTTTTGTGGCTAATTTTATAGAGATGTAAAGAGTATGGGATCTATTTAAATCCCAAGAAATATGTGTTATTTGTGCATGAAGGTAAGTTATTGGGTCACATTATTTCAAAAGAAGTGTTATCTATTAACCTTGATAGAGTAAGTGATATCTTAGCCTTTTCATTTCTAGAACACAAGAAGGGGATCTAGAACTTCTTTAGGAAGTTCAACTTTATGAGAAGGTTCATAGCTAGTTTTGCGAACCTAGTCACCTATCACCACCATGCTAAAGAAAAGGAAAGTGTTTGCTTAGTTAATTGAAGGGAAGTTATATTTTAAATCCATTAAGAAAGCCATTACCCAATCACCCTAACTCTTTAATCTTGACTTCTCCAAGGACTTCATCTTGTACACCTTTCGCATTGTTGACAACATATCAACTATGCTAATATAGAAGAATGGTGAAGGAATGGAGCATCCAATTGCCTTTTTTAATCACGGGCTGGAAGGATATGAGGTGAGGTACACTTTCATTGAGAATCAAGTTATTTTAGCCTTGAAAACCTTCAATAAGTTGAAGACCATTCTCTCTAACAGTAGGCTCATCCTAAAGTTAGGGACTTCCTCCTTAACAAAGATTTTAATGAGAAAAGAGTGGGATGGATCACGAAGGTCATGGAATATGATAAATATATCAAGGTCACCAAGCTAATCAGAGGTAGGTGCTTATGTGATCGCATGGTAAACGACCTTCAGGAAGACAAGGAAGCTATTTTGGTGACCCTAAACAATTCACAAATAGGTTTACCTCTACTTCAAAAGAGATAGCTTCAAGACATTACTCACTTCTAGGAGAATGCCCCTAAAGTTTAGATAGAGCCAAAATAAGGTATTTAAAGCTTCAATTTATACCTTATAAATTAGTTGATGGTGTCATTTTTAGAAATGACCTTAATAAGGTACTTATTAGGTGCATAGATGATGACCATGTGACCAAGCTCTTAGAGCAATTCCATGATGCACATATAAAAAGCCATTTTGCACCTAGAACCACAATAACAACAAAGGTGATGAGGGTTGGTTATTAATGGTCCAATATTTTCAAATATGCCCATGCATGTGTTATAAAATCCCATAAATGTTCCCTTTTTATAGGAAAGTAGAAACTAAAAACCGTTCCACTCAATCCTATTTAGGTGGGGAAACCCTCCATGTAATGGGGGTTACACTTCATAGGGATGATAAATCTACCATCAAGTGTAGGGAATGAATGGGTGGTCAATACGATTGATTAATTCACCAGTTGGGTGGAAGCCATTGCTTTGAAAGAGGCTAGTGGAGGTACAATTTTAGACTTCTATGATAACCTTATGACTAGGTTTGGTGTCTCAGCCACCATAAGTTTAGATAATACACTGGCATTACTTAGTATGAATACAACTGAATGGGATATCAAGCTGGTAATCTACCTTATCACCTCTTATAACTACTATCCTCAAAGAAATGGATTGGCAAAGTTTACAAATAAGAATTTGTTAAGGATCATCAAGAGGACCATGGAAGAGAATTAGAGAACATCGCACACCAAGCTCAAAATAGCCTTATGGGATGATAGATTCACTCCTAAAACTACCATTATAAATTATTTATATGTTCTTATGTATGTAAACGAATCCAAACTACCTATCTCCTTTGAGTTGCCTACATTAGAGTTATCCCATCATCTTAAGTTGATGGAAGATGAGCCCATGAATGTGAGGATGATAGATCTCATGTAGCTAGAAAAACTAAGAGAACTTGTTATGAAAACCTTGGAATCACATCAAACTAAGGTCAAAAATAAATTTAACAAGAGATCTACAGTAAGGAGCTTCAAGGAAGGGGACCTAGTCCTTAAATGGGATTCAAATAAGACCAAACCTAACAACCATACCATGTTTGACAGCTTGTGGAGTGGTCCTTATTTGATCCATAGAATCAAGGAACACAATGATTTTTAGCTTGCCCAACTAGATGGAGAGGTATTACCCATACCAGTCAATGGTATTCATTTAAATCCATATTATTGAATGGATTTTCATCCTTTGTAACATATTGTACATGTTAGAATAACTTTTATGATTTCCTCTAAGTGTCTTGTGCACATTTATTTTTTATGTGTGTTTCCTTTTCAATAAGTGCCTTGGGCACTTTGTCGGTCTATTTATTTTGATCTTTTTGCTTTAATAAAGGTTTTAGATAGGGATAGCTTTGTGTTATCTTCATGATTAGTTAGGAGAAGACTTGGGAATCTATATGCCTAATGGACTAGTCAAGGTAAATTGGATTAGGTTCTCAAGCATAAAAAGCATGCTTCCTTAAGAGTCACCAAAGATGTTGGCCATTTTTGGCCCACATACCAAGATTGTGCCTAGATGAATCAGGTTGCTAATGGATGAGCAGATGGATAATTTTTTTGGATGGAATGGGTGATCTAAGGATCTCATTTTACCCACAAATCTTTTGAAACACTTTAAGTTCACTGCAAGTGTAATTTATAAAATTTTAAAGGATAGTTACAAAGTGTTTTAGAGACCCTATGGAATGTCAAGAGTGCCTAGAATGAGTATGTAAGTGCATGTCGTTCATCTAGTTCTTCATTGTGTTTACCTAGACATTTTACATCTCATGGTAGAAATTCTGAGTCGGTAGTTTGATGACATTATCATTTTCATGTGTGGATGATTCAAGGAGAATTGATCACATGGGTTTTATCACATTAGTCACAATAACATATTCTCTATGTTTTAGGTCATGCATCTAAGGACAACAAAATTTATGCATGTTCAAAGTTGGATCCTCAAATAAAATTCATTAAGTTTACATACTTAGCCATTTTTTATCATGAGAGGTACTCAAAAATTAGGTAAATCACATAGGATATCTCAATTGAAAATTTTGTAAAAAGATATAGAAATCTCTCAAAGCTAGTGGATCAAGTGGGCACAATCTTTTTAGTCTCAGGAACATCTCCAGTAAATTTTGTCCCTCCATGGTTTTTGTGATTCAAAATATAAATCTTCAAAGTTGGTAAAATAATGGGATATGTTCATGTAGATGTCAACTTTAAGCCAAAATATCTCCATTAGAGATTAAATTTGATAGTTTGTGGGATGTCAAATATGCTTACATGGATTTCAAATAATGGTCATGTGGATGTCAAATTTAAGACCTAATAAATAGTTGTTTGTTTTCAAACCAAAGTAGATCCAATGATTGGAATTATTTCATACTAAGGAATATTGATGAAGTGAGAAGAGTCAAAAGGTCACAGAGCTCAAGAGGTTGACATGTGGTACAATAACATAAAGTGTGAGATTGACAATATGATCCTAAGTGCAAATATAGGACTGCCAAGAGATACCAGCTCAGATAAATTTGACAAGTCAAGGGTAGGATCGATGGCTCTCTCTTAATCATATATATTGAAAGGAATAGAGTGAGATAGGTCAATATGTTAATAATATAAGTTAGACATCAACAGCTAATTAAAAGAAAGGTGGGCCTAGGAATTTTGTCTAAATTTTATGAAACATTCTTGACCAGGGAAAGTAGGTCTTGTAGGGTCATTTTGTCATCATTAAAGCTTGTTAAAGCACAATTTAAAGGCCACAACCATGTAATCAAGTATAAATAACATAAATGGACCATTTTTAGAGCTTAATATGGACCTTTTTTTTGACATTTTATATCTTTTAGGGTTTGTATATGACTGTGTTCACTATTCCTAAAGGGGGACCTATGTATACAATGAACTCTTGGCACTTACAGAGATAGAACAGGTCTTTTAAGACCTATTATAATCCTAAAAAAGGGTCCATATAGTCTATAGGTTTATATTAATATGTTATCTATATGAAAACCAATAATTTTAGATTGGTTTTTCATCTATAAGATGGACCTATGATCCAAATATTGAGATAGAATGGATATGTGATTAATGCAAATGGTCCTCATCCTTCAACATGAACATATTTTCAACAAGAAATCACCCAAAATGTGCAAAGACATGATTCTATCAGATCCATGATCATGAAGTTTTATCTTTAAGTGAGAGATGGCATGAAAGATCAAATAAAATGTCTAGTGTTGGGAACTTCATCTAGGGACATTCAATGCATCCTTAAAACCCATGGGGACTTTCTCACTCAATAAGCCATGAGTAGTGTCCTGATTGGTCAAAAAGGTAGGAAGCATTTCATTAGCTAAGGAACAAATTGTGAAATCTCAATTTAAATTAACTATTTAATATGGTGTGCTCCCAAAATATTTCTCTCTCTCTCTCTCTCTCTCTCTCTCTCTCTCTCTCTCTCTCTCTCTCTCTCTCTCTCTCTCTCTCTCTCTCTCTCTCTCTCCTCTCTCTCTCTCTCTCTCTCTCTCTCTCTCTCTCTCTCTCTCTCTCTCTCTCTCTCTCTCTCTCTCTCTCTCTCTCCCCCTATTTATCCTAGTCTCATTCTCTTTAAAGGGGTTCTTAGCTCTTAGAATTTATCATTCTTTTATAAGATAAGGATATATATTCATTGGGAGTCTTGAAAATGTGTACTCATTTGATATGGTTAAACCCTATCAAAATATTATAAGAACTATTTTTTTAAGTAATAAGATCAACTCTTTTCCTATCTCTTATCTTTACTTAGTGTTTATCATGTTTGTGTATGGTGAATCTGTGAACGAAACTCTTCCTAGTTTACTATGCTTATGCTTACCTCTTTGAAGGTGTTTTCAATCTAAATTTTAGGTCTAGATTACTGTTCTACATGAAACCTCTAATATGAAACATTTATGAAATTTTTGAGATTGAGTAAGCCATAGTTGTCTTTTAGTGATCCAATGAGTGTTCAAGCTTATATGAGTGTCCATTTAACTTTGGTGCATCACCCTTTTAGATTTATTAGGAGCCTTTAACATCTTTCTAACCTTTTTCCCTATGAATTATTAGTTTAACATTAGTTTAAGTGAACATAAATAGGAATATGGCCTTCTCTATATGTCAAACCCCACCATAGGTTACCCATAGCCTAGGATTGTTCTTATTATGTAGCTTAATTAGAGGAATCCTGAAGAACTCTATCTAAGGGTACAAATTGAGCATACAACAGAACCAAATATAGTAGTAAAAGGAGAGTGTAATAAGTCAAAAGATTTTGAGGTCATTTAATCTCCACCCCTACCTCCTAAAGAGACTAAGCCATTTCCTTTATCGAAACCCATCTAGAGAAATGTTCATAAGGAACAAGAGAGTATGTTTATTAATAAAAAAACAACTAAATGAAGAAAATGTGGCATATTTGTTATCCCTCTTGAGGTCACTCCAAGAACACCCTATGCCACTAATTGAAGAGGTAAGAAATTAATATTAGGTTGAATCTATAGTTGATGATGATGATTTGGATAAGATTGAAGAGGGGTTTGGCATTGGAACACCTCCTAGTGAAGAGAGGTATAAGCCAATATTCAAGGATGCCAAGGAGGATACGTTTCAATATCAATAAGAGAAATATATGGTTCAAGAAGAGGTAAACTAATTGATAAAAAATAAGGGTTGTATGAGCCAAGAAGGAAACTTGAAGATGAAATTGCAGTAGTATCTAAGGTCTTTAAAGATGATCTTGATTATATGCTATAAGAAGAAAGCCTAATGGTACCTAATCTTCTATATCTAGGAGATAACCAGTATGATGAAGTCCCAAAATACATTGGCTCTCTTCAAGAAGTCAAATGTAATCAGGATCAATAAGAGGTAAACTTAGATACACCAAGTGAGTATGTGTTCATAGGCCATCTATTTATATTTGATATAACACTTGAGAGCATAATAAGTGAATTGGTTTAATAAAAATACTGTTCCACCAAGTTTCCCATTCATGGAGATACTTGTTTCACATCATTGACTATCTTATGGGAGGAGAATCCAAAAAAACTTCCCCTTTGATCCAGGAGGGAGAAGATAAATTGAGGTTAGTTGTATATACTAGTTTACTGGGTTGTTTGTCTTGCTTCAAATAAGTGTGGTGTGGTGTGTTTCCTTTATACTATGTGTTTTTAAGGTTATTCATTTGTCCTTGTATTTCAAAGTGTCTTTTAATTTAAGCCATATTCTTTTATCAATTAGGAGTTGAGTAGAAGTGTGTCTTTACTTAAGGAGGGATATTCGGATTTCTCTTGACCAGTAGGCTGGTCACCCCTTAGATTCACTATAAATGTTTAAATTTTGGCCTCATAGGACAAATGTCAACTCCTAAAATTAAAAAAATTTAGTAACCACCACCCTAGCCTACCTATGGTGATTCCCAACATAGTCATGTCACCTTTGGTCCTACTGAGAGTTCATGAATCTTGTTAAGAGTGTCGTGATGTGTCATTGCTTTAAGCTTGAATCTTTTCTGTCATGAGTGTCATGATGTCTTATGGTTAGATGACAATGGTCCTTGTGAGATTAGATTAAATCAAGAAAATGTTTATGTGTCTTTAAGGTCTAATAAATGTTTTTTAATATTGTTTGAGGCTATAATATGAGGGTCATAATGTATTCAATGTTAGAAGTACAATCATTGATGTAGGTGGGGGGGTTAATCAGTGATGAAGGATATTTCAAAATTCAACTGTAATAATTTAAAAATATTAATAAATAAACACAAGAATTCATAAATCATACAAGATGTTCATAACAATGAATAAGAAATATGATGCAATATCACACACATAACACAAGATCTGCATGGGAAACCCTCTTGGAAAATAAAACCCACTCTCAAGCCTAAATAAACATGGACCACTTGTCCTATAGTATGATAAAAAAATAAGACACATTTTAGTGAAGCACACACTTCACAAGGAACACCTACCCCTAATTATGAACAAGCACCCACTTGTTCTAGATTTTGAGAACCCACAAAATACCTTATCAAATCAAAAACTCTAATAATCTGATTACATTTCAATCTAATTGGAGAAATAATGTATAACACCATTTTTTAAACTCATCACACAAAATCAAAATTTACCATATAATAAATGCATTAAAATACTCATTTTGGATCACTCTAGGCTTCTTCGCTTGTCCTCAATATACTTGTTGACCAAATTTGACTTTTAGTCAAATCAGGGCACCTATAGGTAAAAAAATGATTTAATATGTCTATAAGGGGTGTAATATTAGTGTCATGGGGTGTATTATAGTTCAATAGATGTCAATTAATATTATATTTTCTTTGGTCTTTTAGTTTTTATGTCCATTTATCATTTTTGGGTCATTTTAAGGTCAAAAAGGTGAATTTAATGATTTATATGATTTTATTAGTAAATTTTAAGGTATAAATGGGTGATTTAATGTCAAATATGTCGTAATAATTATTAAACCACTATTTATAACTAAAATTTGTAGGTTTATTTGAAGAAAAGTTAGGTTTCTTAAAGAAAAGGAAGAGTTTGGCACTTGTACAGCCATCTTGGGAAGTGTGCCTCTTGGAAAAGGTTTAAATGTGACTATTTAGATTCAAAATACTAATTAACATTATTTTTTTGATCTTAAAGTGTCATTTTGAAGCCAAAACCATTCTACTCCCTTTTCACCCTTCTTGGCAAACAAAAGTGACTTGCAGGTTTTTGCTTGACATGGATAACTCATGAAATTTCAGCTCAAAAACCTTAGGTAGGTTGTATTAAACATGGATACCTTAATTTTAATATAATTATATTAATATTTATCAATATTTATTTATAAACCATTGAAAACAAGTTGATTGTGTAAATCTACGTACTAATCTGTGAACCCTACAAGTTTTACCTTGGTTTCGGAATTTCCATACAATCCACTTATTGATATTGGTTCTAGATGATATTTGGTATGTACCCTCATATATCCCATTCTTTTTTCCATGTTATGTAGAATTTGGATGAGCCAATAACCCCAAATTTGTAAACTGGTTTCTTTTGAGTGCAATAGGTAGTTTTCACTATTTTTAGGAACTTTGTGATTTTTTATGGATTTTTATGGTTGTGATATGTCCATTTAAATGTCTCAAATTTCATTATCATTATATATACATATTATACCATTGGAGTATACATCTACAAGTGATCTTATGGAGAAATTCACATTCGAGATAAGGTATTGACAACTATTTAGATCCTTTAGAATATCAATGGTGCATTTGAAAGTGCTTGGACAAGCCTAAAATTCATAAGGGGATAAAAATTCATGCACACTAGCTAAAACCACTTTTTCTTCCTACATCCTATAATTACCATCTATAGTTGGTCTTGATAGAAGACTAAAAGGGTCATTCTAGAGCATTAAAACATGAGAAGAAACTATACTTGAGTCCCTAACATGAAGTGAGATCGTGATTTACATTTTTGAAGGGATTGGTTGGAAAATAGAATGAAATACTACCTTCTAAGACTCAATGACATTTTTTTAGGTCCACAATCCCCAAAAGAGTAAAACAAATGTCTAGGAGGCTTCTATAGGCACCTTATGACTTGTTTGAAAACACATCTAAGGCATATAAATGAGTTTGATAGACTCTATATTGTAGATGAAATATTCCAAGGATGAGATAAATAATATGGATGTAAAATGGTTTTTTGACACCCTAAAGTTACTTGAAAAGATACTTAATACATGCAATAATGTCTACATCACTAAGTCCTAATGAGACATTTTCACCTAAGAATAAAAAACTAAACCAAGCCCTCACATCCAAATGGTTCCAAATTTTTAAATAAAATTTAAAATCCAAAATACCATTCAAGTAGGATGATATATCTCAGTTGGTTTCCTATACCCAATCTCAGTCTATACATAGGCCTGAGATGCACCTAAAATAGGGTAATGCAAGTAGTGGAGGGTTTAAGTGTGGCCAAAGGTGCAAGTTGAAGTCCAAATGGGAGATTGTATTGATAATAAATAATGTGACCACATTATTCAAGGCCATGATGACTTTAAATAACGTTTTAATGTGTGAACAAACCTATTTAGGCTTCTTGAATCCCTATGTACACCCACAACTATGTGCATTCACGACTAGACAATGAGAAATTTTTAGGAGTAAAGGCATTGAAAATGCAAAGAAGTGAGATAAGTGAGTCCAAAGGTATAAATAAATATTAAGAGTGTTAAATTGAGTTTTTCAAAACTTTTTTTGAGGATTAAACCATGCTTTTACCTATAGGTAGGGTCTCTAAGACAAGTATATAGCCGACCTTAAGTGACATGGAAGACATTGACCTAGGAAATGGGTTTTGATGGTGTTCAACCACCTAGAATAAGTTAAAAAATCATATATAAAACTTTTTACCTCAAATGGGATTTCAAAAATAGTCGTTTAACATTATGGATAAGCTAGAGAGGAACATAGATACCTATAGGTATCAAAGGCAGTTTTCTCAGTCTAATAGAGTTAAGATAGTTTGTGAATCCAAAGAGGAATGATTTGATTACAAGGTAAATAAATGTATTTTATGACCTTTGGGATAATAATAATGCATTAATATTTCATAATAAACTTCAAGTGAAGCAATTTTATCTATAGAAAAGGGCAAAATAAAAATTTCTTAGTCAGAGAGTAGGGAATAATACTTGAGTCTCTTGATGAGGATAAGACATGGAGTTGAATAAAATAAGCCTAAAACAATGCCAAGTGAATATAAGATAAGTATAAAATGTTGAAATAGTCCTAGTTAAATATTCCAAAGCTAACCTCAAGTTATTAATACCTACAAGACCTCCTAATGCAAAACACAGTCAGGCATATTAAGGCCCAAACTGAGGATTCAAGGTTATAAAGAGTATGTATAAGTTTTGAAATGATGATTGAAGATAATATAAACTTACTCATGATAATAAGACCATAATAAATTAAATAACATGTATAAGGGATCCCTCAATCATGTATAACATAGTCAATCCTCAAAAACCCCTACACAGTCAACCCTCCAAGAGGTCTATCTTAGAATCTGGATGAATTAAGGGGAATTTTGACCCAATCAAGGGATAGTTTTTGATTAATATCACCTATATGACCTATAAAATCCTCTAAATTATTTATTTATTTTTTAAATTATGGTAAGTACCCCTATTTTGTCTCAGACAAGGGGTACTTCCTCTTGTGAATAGACAAGTAGGTTTGAAGAAGGGAGGTGGTAGGGTGAATTTGAGGTTGTCTAGACCTTGAAAAGAGGTGTGTGGAGTTTAAATACACATATTAAAACATAAAATACCAATCATATAAGGATTAACTTTAATAAATTTCTCTAAACCACAAGATTTATAGTCAGGCTTAAGAGAAAGGATTAGACCTAGGAGCCAAAAAGAGGGTCATTGTTACTTCTACCTTGAGATTACTATTCTACCTTGTTAAAACATGATTTTTGGGTGAAATAAAAAAAAATTAGGCTATTTTGATGAAATGAAAATATTAAAAGGTCATTTTGAGCTTTAGAGGCAACTTAGGCCTACTTGAAATGATGAGGCCTAAAGCCCAAATGAGGAGTCATTTCCATTTTTAACATAAAGTAAGCATATAAATGGATTGTAAAATTCTTATAATGTCATATTATAGGTTTTAATTCCTTACGAGTGTGTAATAAATCTCAGGAAAGAATTTTTTGGCTTAGAAACCCATTAGGCCTATTGGAATGAAGGAAAAAAACTTGATAGGATAACTAAGAATGCTCATATATTTCATGAGGCATAACATGTATACCAAAGGAATTTGGAATAGTTTAAAGGGGCCTTGAAGATAATATTTATGAATTTTTTTTGAGTTTCCAACAGTAGGGTTTTATGAACTAACCTTAAGATTAGAATGCACTTTAAACCCTTTCTAGACACCAATTTTGAGAAATGATCTTGGAAAGCTGATCTAATGGAATATTTTGATCATTAAAGATTTTGGACCTTGGAAAGGACTTTCTCAGGCTCCCTCACAAAGTTTTTGCCTATATGGACTGTATTGATCGGGGTAGAAACAAGGTCTTTCTCACTATTTTGTGTGTTTTTTAGGTTGTAGGAGGTTTAAAGAGATTCAAATGACATGGATGAAAATATTAAGACCTATTATAACCCCCCATATCACTCTCATGTCTTGAAATAAATCTTAAGTGTCCAAACTAGTTATTTCAACTCAACAAGTCAAAACTAGCATAGTGGACTTGCTAGGGAGAAGTGTGAAAACTTCAAGTGGATGGATTTTTAAGGTGTACCTGATACTTATAATTCCATGAAGTTTCTTTACACATGTCATTCAATTCATTTTATATATTTTAATGAGCAATCGATAATAATTTTGAGGCCAAGTGTGCAAGGTGCATGGAAGAGCCATTTTATGGATAATAGATGGTGATTGATCCTTCCCAGGTGATTATAGATGATAATATCTTAAAAAAATTCATGGAGAGGAATTTTTGATGTCCCTAAACTGCATTCCAATCATCATACTTGGTCCCAATTAATTACAATGTGTTCAAACAGAGCTATTCATGTAGGTAGTTTTATTGAGCCAAATTGAGGAGTTTCTTGCCACTTTTCATGAGTTTTATGACTTAGATGTAAATTTTTAATTCCATACCTTGAATGGTTAATCCCATAACCTCTCCATATACAAAATTAACTCCTTGCATCATCTTTAAAAGTGCATTTGTGACCCTTGGGCTTATCTCTTCTTCTCTCTCTCACAAGTTCTATAAGAATTAGCCATTTTCGCATTGTATTGCATGATCCACATGAGTATGGAAAATAATTTATCATTTTTATACATTTTGATAAATAAGAAAATTTATTTTTACCCCTTACATGACTATTCTTAGTGTGTTCATTTTTAATGTTTGATTTTTCATAAGTGAAGACTATGGATTCCTTAACATGTTTTGTCATTTTTTCATGCTATTTACAGTTGGAAAGCTTCTTCTTATAGGGCATGTGAAGTGTTTTAGGAGATGTAAAAGATTTAGTGAATTATTATTTTCATTATTTCCCTCATATGCCTTTTTTATAGTCCTCATAGCTTTTTACATTAATCCATAACCGCACAATATAACATTGATGTGAGAAGACAAAGATTGGAGAAATGTGTTCAATTTGTCCTTTAATTTCAAGTTTAAAATGCATATGGTTGGATGTCATCATGTTATTTGGTATATCACCTCCCTAGGTTAGTTTTATTTTAGTTATCCTTTCCCTTTTTCACCCCCAAGTTTAGTTTTAGTTGTAATCCCAAAGTGGTACATCAAGGGAGCTATCCCTATCTAGAGATTCACCTCATTCCTTATGCTACCCACAAGTATAGAGGTGATTCCATTGTGACACTTAGATGAAGATAGATTTACCATCTACTTAAATAATTAAAATTAAAGTGACAATAGTTTTTGGCATGCCTAGTAGAACTCTTGGTCTAAGAAGTTGAGAGATTTTTGGTGTTGTATCTCAACAAATAGCTTTTTGAGGCATCTATCAAAGCATTAATAGAGACTCCAAAGTTGTATCAATTGGTCAAGCAACCAAATTTATACTTTGACTATTGATTGTAAAAAAATTTCTTTGTGTTCTTGCTTTCAATGAGGTTTCATGGCTAACTTTGGTTTTGAGTTTTTCTCTCTAGAAGTTAGTGAAACCTTCCAAGCTTGTACCATTCCTCATCAGTATGAACAAGTTCTTAATGAACCTTGGGGTGACTATAATCAGCCTTGTCATGAAATTTATCAATCCTAAAATCATCCTTGTTATTAATGACATTTTATCCCTCAATATTCCTATGAGCCATGGCAGTCCTGTAGTCCTTCATTTTCTTCTCCATATGGACACTGTGTTGGTGGAAAACCCTATGAGAATAGATACTAAGGAACCTATAAAGAGACACATATCTATCAGCTTCAATATCATTCCTATGAGCCTTAGAATATGAAATCAAATGTTTTCATGGTTCATTTAAAATATGTAACTCCTGCTCATGTAGATGTTAATCCTCCTAATAATTAACAATATGTAGCTCCTGCTCATGTAGATGTTACTCCCCTTAATTAGTCCAAAAATTCAATTCCATATTAGCTCACTAGTGTTTTCCTCTTTTCCAAACCAATTCATAAGCCTTCTCCTTCATCCCATACTCCATCTCCATATCTTTCACCTCAAATCCATGAGCTTATCTATCAACCTTTCACACCATTCTTTCTCAAGGAGGAACCTATCTTGATAGAAGAAAGTAAAGAAGAAAAAATCCAATTCATGACTAATCAAGAGAATCTCATGAGTGATTATGTGTAAAAAATCACCATAGGGACTCCCCTTAGTGAACAAAATGATATTCCACTATCTAATGTCTCTATATTTTAAGGGATGTGTGTCCATGAAGATCCCCCTACACTTCACCCTTAATCTGATTTTGAGTTCTATATGCCACCTCCACCAACTAGCTCATCTTGTTCTCACCCTATCACTATTTGCCTTGATGGACCTATGGTATGGGAACCTAAGAAGGATTATTTGGTTGATAAATAAAGAGAAATCTTGCTTGAAGAGAACCTACCTCCTTGGCAGCCTCATTAGGCTAGGTCTCATGATTATTAAGATGCCTAGTCTTGGCATTACCATGAAGGAGAAAGAGATGGAGAATCTTATAGCCCTCGAATAATAATATACAACTAATCAAAAGGTTGTAGATGATCATCTCAAACATGAAGTATAATGTACTATAAAATATGAGAGTCAAGTCGTCCCTTAAGGAGTGGCAGTCTTAAGAGAGTTTTATGAGACAAATATAGAGGAAATAGTTCTTAAGGATGGCATCCATGAATAAGAGGATTTATGGTAGATGTTTAATGCCATTTTGAGGAATTTGATGGGTTGTGTGAAGCTTCTCCTTCTTGAAAATATTTCACACCTAATGATAAGATTTTTGATGAGTCTAACCTTGATATTGAGTATTCAACCAAACATAAAGAGGAAGCTCTTTATACTAGTTAAGAACCTGTTGTCATGAAGTCACTTAGTGATGTTAATAGACAATAAGTTGTTGAAAAGGATTATTGGTAGCTACAAATGGAGCTCTTTCAAGAGCTAGAAGAGCTTTGGAAAGTTGAGGTTTAATTGCATGACAAGGTGAATAAATAATCTTCCATGGAGGACAATGATTAATATTGGAAATAATTTACAAATCTCTTCGATGAGATAGAAGAACTTGCAGATGAGAGGAGGCCCAATATTATTAAAAACACTATGGAGGATAAGAAGGTATGCTTTGTTGAATCATCATTTGAAGTTGCAATTGAGGATCCACATGAGAAGGTTGAAGATGTTTGGATGCAAGAGGAATACTTTTACATTACAAACCTATTTAAATTTGTTCTACTTGAAACAATGGTAATTGAAGTGCAAAGGAATAGGTCTAATCCACAAAACATACAATCTAAGGAAAAACATGCTTAATTTGCACCATGTTCCATCTAATGAAGAAGTTGATACTTCAAACTTCCCATTTGATCCAGGTGGAGGTATGTTCATTATACTAGTACATAGTAGTTTTTTATTTTCTTCTCCTAAGTTCCTTGAGCACATATGTGTGTGTGTCCTTTGCTTTATGTGGTTGAGGTAGTGATTAGTAGTCTTTATTTTGATCAAAGTTTATAATCAATGGTCAATGGTCCCCTTGTTTGTATCAGATTTAGATGAATCCTAATCCCAATGGATTGATAAGGCTACTGATCTAGTTAGTATAGCAAGCATACTACCCATATGAGTCACCAATTTGTTGACTAAGTTTGACTTTTTAGTCAAATTAGGGTACATATAGGTAAAAAATTGATTTTTTACGTCTATAGGGGGGTTAATATGAGTGTCATGGGTTGTATTATAGTTTAATTTATGTTAATTAATGTTATATTGGCTTTGTTCATTTAGTTTTTATGTACATTCATCATTTTTGGGTCATTCTGAGGTCAAAAAAAGTACATTTAATGATTTATATGGGTTTATTTTAAAATTTGAAGGTAAAAATGGGTGATTTAACATAAAATATATCCTAATAAGTCTTAACCCAGTATTGGTAATTGAAATTTGTAGGTTAATTTAAAGAAAAGTCATGTTTCTTAAAGAAAAAGAAGAGTTTGGCACTTGTATGGCCTTATTGGGAAGTGTGCCACTTGGAAAAGGTTAAAATTTGAATCTTAAGATTATAAATGCTCATTACCATTCTTTTTTATCTATAAGTTTTATTTTTAATCCAAAACCATTCTACTCCCTTTTCACCCTTCTTGGCAAAAAAAAGTGACTTGCAGGTTTTTACTTGGTACAAATAACTCATGAGGTTTCAGATAAAACACCTTTGATAATTTATATTAAAATCATATACATTAATTTTAATATAAATATTTTTAATATTTATCAACCGTACTTTATGAACCATTGCTAACAATTTTACTATGCAAATTTGCCTGCTAATTTGTGAACCCTACAAGTTTTACCTTGGTTTGAGAATAGTCATACAATACACTTGATTATATTAGTTATATATGATATTAGATATGTAACCTCATGTCTATAATTATTTTTTTCATGTTTTGTGGTGTTTTGATGATCCAATAACCCTAAATTTGTAGATTGGTCTCTTTTGAGTATAACAGGTAGTTTTCACTATTTTGAAGAACTTTGTTATTTTTCATGGATTCATATGGTTGTGATAGGTTAATTTAAATTTATAAAATTTATTATTTATGTCCTCCTCTTTCAATCCCATTCTATAAGACAAAATTTCCATGAAGTTGCAATCATGAGCAATATATATATATATATATATATATATATATATATATATATATATATATATATATATATATATATATAGTCTACCATTGGAGTATGCATCTACAGGTGATCTTATGGAGAAATTCACATTAGAGATGAGGCATTGAAAACTGTTTAGATCCTTTAAAATATGAGACATGCATTTTAATGTGCTTGGAAAAGCCTAAAACTTATAAGGGGATCAAAGGTAATTCTCACTACCTAAATCCACTTTTGCTACCTGCATCCCAAAATTACCACCTATAGTTGTTTTTGATAGAAGATTGAAAGGGTCATTCTAAAGTATTAAAACATGAGAATAAAATATACTTGAGTCCATAAAATTAATTGATATCATGATTTACATTTTTCAAGGGCTAGGTTGGCAAATAGAATGAAAGACTACCTCCTAAGACTCAATGACATTATTTCAGGTCCACAGTCCCTGAAAGAGTAAAATAAAGGTCCAAGAGGTTTCTATAGGCACCCTATGACTTGTTTCAAAACACCTATAATGCATTAAAAAAACTATTTTTATATCCTCCATATATGAAATGAAATATGACAAGGATGAGATCAATAATATGGATGGAGGATGGTTTTTGAATGCCATAAAGTTGCTTGAAAAGACACTAAATATAGGCAGTTATGTCTACAGGACTGAGTCCTAATGAGACATTTTCACCTAAAATTATAAAAATTAACCAAACCCTCATTTCAAAATGGTTCCAAATGTTCAAATAATCTAAAATACCATTCAATGAGGATGATATATCATTTTTGGTTTTCTATACCCACTCTCAGTTTATCCACAGCCCTAAGATGCACCTATAACAGGGTAATGCAGGCAATGGAGGGTTTAAGTGTGACCAAAGGTGAAATTTGAAGGCCAAATGGGAGATTGGATTTAAAATAAATCAAATGACTACTTTAATCAAGTCCATGACTACTTTCAATAACTTTTGAATGTGTGAACAAACCTATTCTAGATTCTTGAATACCTGTATACACCCATAGTTATGTGCAATCATAACTAGATAATGAGAAATTTTGAAGAGTAAATGAATTTAAAATGAAAATAAGTGATATAAGTGAGTAAAAAGGTATCAATAAATATTAATAGGGTTAAAGGTAGTTTTTGAAAACTATGTTTGAGGATTAAATCATGCTTTTACCTACAAGAAGGGTCTCTAAGACAAGTACACAACCAACCTTAAGTGACATGACAGACTTTAACCTAGGAAATGGGTTTTGATGGTGTTTAACAACATAACATAAGTTAAAAAATCATATATAAAACTTTTTAACAAAAATGGGGTTTCAAAAAGAGTCATTTAACATTATGGACAAGCTAGAAAGGAACATAGACACCTACAAGTCTCAAAGAAGGTAGTTTTCTCAATCTAATGGAGTTAAGATAGTTTGTGAATCCAAAGAGGAATGATTTTATTCCAAGGTAAATACAAGTATTTTATGACCTCATGGATATAAATAAGTCTTTAAAATTTCATAATAAACCTTAGATGAAGCATAGTTACCTACAACCAGAGGAAAAATCAAAATTTCTCAGTCAAAGAGTAGGGAACAATACTTGAGTCTCTTGATGAGGATAGGACATGGAGTTGAATAAAATGAGCCTAAAAAAATCCAATTGAATCTAATATAAGTATAAAATTTTTCAATAGGGTTAGTGTAATATTTCAAAGGTAACCTCAATCTATGAATACCTACAGGACCTCCTAATGCAAAACACAGTAAGTCATGTTAAGGCCTAGTCTGAGGATTCAAGGTTGTAAGGAGTATGTAGAGGTTTTTAAAGGATTATTTATGATAATATAAACTTATTAATTATCATAAAACTATAATAAATTAATTAAAATTCATAAGGGACCCCTCAATCATTCATAACATAGTTAACCCTCAAAAACCCTTACACAGTCAACCCTCCAAGAGGTCTGCTTGGAATTTGGATGAATTAAGGGATATTTTGACCCAATCAAGGGCTGGTTTTTGGTTCATATAACCTATATGACCTATATAATCCTATAAATTCTTTATTTTTTAAAATAATAGGGGAATTTCCTCCAATTTTGTCTCGGATAGGGGGTATTTCCCCTTGTCCATAGATAGGACATGTACTAATGGGGGTAGAAACATGGTTTTTATCACTTGTGTTTTTATAGGTTTTAGGAGGTTTAAATATATTAAAATAAAATTTATTAAAATATTAAGACTTAATATAACCCCCCATATCACTCTCATTCCTTAAAACAAATCCTAAGTGTCCAAACTAGGTGTTTTAACTTAGCTAGTCAAAATTAGCATAGTGGACAAGCTAGGGAGAAGTGTGAAAAATTAAAGTGGATGGATTTTTAAGGTGTAAATGATTATTATAAGGAAATTTATGGTATTTTCACATGTTATTAATTACCTTTTATGTATTTTCATGAGCGATTGATACCAATTTTGAAGCCTAGTGTGCAAAGTGCATGGAAGAGTAATTTTATAGATAGTAGATGGTGATTGCTCCTTTCCAAGTGATTATAGAATACCAAGCATACATAAAATTCATGGATATTCATTTATTATATCCTTAAGTTTCATTCCAATCATCAAACCTGGTCCCAACTAGTTATAAAGGATTCAAATAGAGTTAATTATGTAGCTAGTTTTTCTGAGCCAAATTTAGGAGTTTCTTGCCACTTTTCATGAGGTTTATGACTTGGATTAAATTTTTTACCTATATAAATTTCCTATTTCATCCCATACCCTCTAAAAATTCACAATTAAATCCTTTTATTATCTTTAAAACTGTCCTTGTGACCCTCGGACTTCTCTCTTCTCTCTCACACAAGTTCTATAAGAACTAGCCATTTTGGCATTGCATTGGATGATCCACCTGAGTATGGTGAATCCATACTAATTTTTATAACTATTAATCAATTATAAAACTAGTTTTTACCTTTTACATGACTTTTATTAACGTGTTCATTTGGAATGTTTGATTTTGCATAAGTGAAGACTATGGATTCCTTAGCATGTTTTGTCATTCTTTCATCCTATTTATAGTTGGAAAGCTTCTTATTGTAGGGAATATGAAATTTTTTAAGAGATGTCAAAGATTTATTGAGTAATTATTTTATTTATTCCCTCATATTCCTATTGTTAAATCCTCCTAACTTTTCACATTCATCCATAACCTCACAATGTAACATTGATGTACGAAGATGAATATTGGAGAAGTGTATGTTCAGTTTATCCTTTGATTTAAAGTGTAACATGCATATGGTTTGATTTAATAATGTTATTTGGTGTATCACCTCCCTTAGGTTAGTTTTATTTTAGTTATCTTTTCCCATTTTCACCCCTAATTTTAGTTGTAGCTGCAATCCCAAAGTGGTACATCAAGGGAGCTAGCCCTATCTAGAGATTCACCTCATTCCTTAGGCTACCCATAATACTAGAGGTTATTTCATTGTGACACTTATATGATGAGAGATTTTACATCTCCTCAAAAGGTAAAAATCAAAATGATAACAATACTCTACACTTTAGTCCATCCTCTGATCACACTCCCTATAATCTATGTTCTTCATCTCTATCTTCTATTGTCTCAACACATTCACATCAAGTATAGAAACCATTGCCTTGGTCTTCAACTTTTATAGAGTCTTCATGAATATCAGCTTATAGGTCAGACATAATACTTGCCTTAAAACTTAATACATTTACCATGCTAACATGTTGCTCAATACCATCCTCATAGGTTGGCCATAGCATCCATGGGTCACACTTAAGAAATTATGCCTTTCAATTAGGCCTTAGTAGCCCTTATAGGTCTCATGAAGACATATTAACCATTTAACAATTCATCAAGGAAAACAAGCATAAGATCACTTTTAAATACAAGGGTACACTCCGTATGACCTGTAAGATATCTTAAAATGAATACATCCAACAAAACACTCTTTTGATAAAGTAAAAATTTCTTAAATAGTATTTTGTACTCAGTAAAACCATGAATAGACAAATAATCAACTTTGAAGCATAATATCTAGACTTTTAAAGATATTAAAACCTTATAATAAACTTTTTTCATGCATCTTGAATTATTATTCAACTTTTTTTTTTACACCACCAATGAAATTCATCCTGTATCAAAAGATATAACTGAAAAATTATATAGTGATTTTCCCTCATTAATTTGAATATTCAAATTCTAACAATCACTATTCAAACACTAAACATCAAACACTTTGTCATCATCTCATGATTTATGGAATATTTGGAAAAATACAAACCATTTATCTCCTTAGAATTATCTTGGTATTTACCTTATAATTCTCACTATTGTTATTATATCCTTGCTTCCATGATTGTGCCACTTGGTAGCTCTACATGCCCTCTGTGTACCCTGAAGTTAGTCTTCTAATGAAATTTCACCACTTTTCAACCCCATGTAACTTCTAAGAACATTAAATATTTAACTCCAATTAAATAATGACACCTAGAAGCCCTACATGCAATATTGAATATTTTACTCTATACTCTCCATTGGATTATAATCTTCATGATCACACACTCATTATTGATCTCTATCTGATAGGTTTCACACTCACAATAAGATCTACTGCTCAAAATCCATGATTGTGACACATGTTACTAGTGCATTCAATCTTGACTATTTGAATTTGAACTACACCATTATATCCTTATCTAGTTAGATTAAATTCTCACTATTAGATCTATGATCTGATTAAATTCTCACTATAGATATTTGATATCACAAATTTGAACTTACTAAACTTTGTGTGAGAATCCAAACTTGCACCTTAATAAATTTTACTATGCTCTATGTCTAAAACTAAAATTTGAACCACATGATCAAATTTCATAGGGTAATCCATCCATGTATTGAGCTAATCTTGAAACCTTCACATATGTGAAATATGACATCATCAATCTTCTCACTCAGTTTTATCTGTCAAGTTGACTACTTGAGCTTAGACATTCATATGACTATTCTAATGAATTCCATTCACTTCCATAAACATTTAAATCACTCATAACATCCCATAGGATCTCTAAAACATGTCTATATCATCAATATTATCCATTAATTGCCTCATTAAGTCAAACACTCTCTAATCATCAATTAGATCACTTTGTCAATAATGCATTAGTACCACAGGCTATCTTTGACATCAATAACAACCAAACATCAATGACCATGCTCAATAATCTCCCCCTTCATCACTGATGGAAAAATATCCTTAGAATGACTTCTTACTCATTTTAACTTCTTCATTATGATCATTCTCCCCTTTGGCATTAATAATAAACGGTCTCTTTCTTAATCATGCCAACAATCATTCATCAACATTATACATGCATTAAAATACTATTTAAGATGATCAAGATACTTATTTTTTTTTTTATAATATGAATCAATTTCTCCAATTTTAACATGCACCAATTTGAACTTGGAATTTTCTGATCCTTGGACCTAATAAAGTGCTTACAGAGATTACAAATCTACCCTTAACATCATGATCCATCTTATGTCATATGTTATTTGACATAGACCAATACAAACTTGGTATTTTATGATCCTTCAACCTATCTACCTAAATAAATCACAAGCTCTCTTTTCTCATGCATGAAGATTCAATACCTAGACAAAATACATGACTTGGTTTGATCAAGTCATCATGTAAATCTTCTTTAATTCACAACTATAGAATACATCTTTGTACTTATATCATGATTGAATCATATTCACATATGTTCCCCCATACATCATTCACATCTTCTTCAATACAATTAAGCTAAATAAGTTATCTCCCCATTAGCCAATGCATACCTTGCATATTATCAAATTGAAGAGAACATAACTTTGTATTGATTGGCATTTGATCATTACCTAGAGCACACACACTTGCTTCCACATATGAAAGATGTCTCTTAAGAAGTATAGGTAGATACACCCACTTTTCATAGAGGGAATAAACATCTCAAAAATTAGGATAATCCCATATATCCATGATCTTACTTGAAATATAGTCCTTACTCATCTTTAGATTGATTTTGAATGAGTTCTCAACCTTAGTCTTTTATTTTATCTTAGGATCCTACTTGATTTCCTTATCCATTTGGGTATATAAGGTTTATTCCTTGATACTTTAACTTGTTCTATATTCTTTAATGTCAAATAATCTACTTTGAGCCTTTTTTTCATTTACTTGCTTAAGCCTCCATTAACTATGACTCCTTCTCTTCATGTCATGATTGACATTTTTTGAAGTAGAATACTGATCATTCTTGTAAAACGTTTCTATGTGACCTCTCTCATGAAATTTGAAACAAATGAGGTTTCTTGGATTGTACATACCTTTTGATTGAGATATATTATGATTCATTCAAGTTTCATGAATTCATTCAAGTACTTGATCATTTGGTCTCCTAATGAAAATATTACAAGACTTTGTAATATGACCAAATCTTTGACACTTGTAGCAAAAGATGTCATTCTTTCTATGTGAACCTTTTTGACTATCTTAATTGATGATTTTCTTCATGATTGTAATTATCTTTCTCATAATTCCATGAAAATTCATTCCTTGAGGATATTTTATAATCTTTTGACCTATGACTAAACTGATTGTAAGATTAACAATGACCATTGAAATTTATATACCTCAAATCATTTGGTTGTCTAATCTGATTTGTCCTCATTTTTCCAATACCTTAATTCCTTGATTGATGATTGATCTTAAAAGTCTTATTATCCTTGTTCACATTAGCCTTTATCTTATCTTGAGTTACATGTTTTTGTTCTTCATTGTATCTAAGACTAGTTCTATAACTTGCATGCTTTTGAATACTTAGAATATTGTCAAGATCATTTGAGCTCTTTTCAAACTTCACAAATGACTTCACCTTACAATATGTCTTGTCTAACTCAGATTTTAATGAATCAATTTTAATCACATACCTTAATCTCTATGTTATTTGATTTTTAGGATTGTAGACATAGTTTTTAATTGACTGTTGAGATGCTTGACAATATCTTCATGTTCCTTGGTGTCATCATTCATTCTTTCCTCAAACACACTAACTTGGTCTTCATAGTCCTTGATTTTTGACATCATATTCTTGTTATTTTTCTTCTCAATCTTTATATCTTCAAGATCATTTATCAATTAATCCTTATTATCTAAATCATCAATTATATCTTTGCCTAGAATTTAATTTATTTTCATCTACAAAGACTCTATCTCCATTTGATATATGACACACTCTTCATACTTTTTATTTATTTATTAAGAGTATAAACATGAGTTTCAATCTATTGTGTGATCTCATCATACTCCTTGACTTCATTACTCAACCTTCCTTCAAAAATTCCAATTTTCTCCTCATAGGATTTGTTCAAGGAATCTTATTTTTTGTTCTTTCTATGTAGTATCTTCATTTATTTCATAGTATCTAGATATTTATCTTCAAGAATGACTTTTTCATCTTCTTATTTTGATTTATCTTTTCCAAAGAAATCTCTGTTTAAATAACATTCACCTTCATCATAACTAAATTCCATGAACAATGTCTTTATGTCCTTATTATAAAAAAAGTCATCCTTGTCAGATGTATTTACTTCTTCTATAGATGAGTTACTATCATCTTAATGGTAAAGTTTATTACTAAATTTGTATGATTTCTTCTTTCCATTTTTCTTACTGAAGAAATTTTTGTACTCATTAAGACCCTAAAATTTATTGGGTTCATCCTCATGATATTTATTATAAGCTTTTTTGTGTTCAAACTTGTCTCTACCTAGACATCTCACTGTAAAATGACTAACTTTTCCACATGAAAAACATTTAAAAGGAAATTTTCCTTCATACTTACCTGATCCTACATTCAAGTTTCTTGAAATCATGTCTTCAAGTTGATCTTCATTAAGATCAAAATCTTTAAGACTTAACTTCTTCTTCTTAGATTTTGTCTTCTTGATCACCTTGAAGGATGGTTCCTTCTTAGGAGGTTTATCCTCATCAACTCTCATCTCATACGTAGTAAGGATGCCATTCAGTTCATCCATCTTCATCTAAGTGGGATCATGATTTTATTTTACAACTAAAACATTTGAATTAAACTTGAGTGTAATATGATGTCACATTATCTTCTTCCTTCATTTTAAGACCTTTAAATTGCCTTTGGTAGGTCTGTAACTTATCTAGTTTTACCTTAGAGTATCCTTCATAGATAGTCTATAATTTGACCCAAATTTCCTTGACAGACTTGTAATGAAACACTTTGGTGAAATCAGCTTCAGATAAACCATAAATGATAGAAATCATAGATTTACAATTATTCTCACTCAAGTTCTTGTTATCAGAACTAGTTGGAGGAGTAGTTGGTGTAGTGTAACCATCTATGATATATTTCCAAATATAAAACCCTAGAGATATGATGTATGTCCTCATCCTTGTACTCCAAAAAGCATATTTTAAACCATTGAATAATGGTGCTTACTTTGTAGAGAAACAATGCATTTGTCAGCTTGACATATTATACCTTGGATCACCTTTAAGTGGTTATAATTGTAGTGAAGGTCCTACTTTGATACCAATTATTATAGGTACAATCACTAAGGGGGGGTGAACCAATGATGAAAAATATTTCAAACTACAATTTTAATCCTTTTAAACTCTTAATATATGACCAAAATCATTCATAAAATACAAGATGTTCATAAAAATGAATAAGAAAGATGATGCAAGATCAGACAGATAACACAAGATCTATATGGGAAACCCTCTTGGGGAATAAAACCCACTTTCGAGCCTATAAACACATGGAATACTTGTCTTATAATATGATCACAAATAAGAGACATTGTAGTGAATCACCCACTTTACAAGGAACACCCACACACCACCTTATGAAAATAAAAACTCTAGAACTTTTATTGCATTTCAATCTCCTTAGTGAAACAACATATAACACCTTTCTTTCAACTCAACACACACACTTAAACTTGGTCATATAATCAATGCATCCAAACATCCCTTTTACATCACTCTAGGCTTATTATCTCATCATAAATATACTTTGTACTTTGGTTTGTACACTGAGCACACTCCCTCTGATCTCTTTCCTTTGTCTCTATCTTCTACTTTCTTAACACATTCACATCAAGTCTAGAAACAATTGCCTTCGTCTTCACCTTTTATAGAGTCTCCATGAATATCAACTTCTAGATCAGCCATAATACTTGATTTACCCCTTAAGACATATATAATGCTAACACATATCTCAATACCATCCTCATAAGTTAGCCATAACATCCATGGGTCACACTTAAGCAACTATGCATTTCAATTAGGCCTTAGTATCCCTTATAGGTCTTATGGATACCTATTACCCCTTTA
Organism: Torreya grandis; assembly: GCA_037957365.1. NCBI lineage: Eukaryota > Viridiplantae > Streptophyta > Pinopsida > Cupressales > Taxaceae > Torreya > Torreya grandis. The sequence goes on along the minus strand of JARHVA010009929.1, from coordinate 28,693 downwards.
ACACTTTATCAAGAAAAAATAAAGCATAAGATCAATTTTAAATATGATCTACTCCATATGACCTCTAAGACATATTAAAATGAATATATCCTCCAAGACACTCTTCTACTAAAGCACAAATTGATCAAAAAATATTCTATACTTAATAACACTATGAAAGAATAAATAGTCAACTTTGAATCTTAATATCTACACTTTTACAAACATTCAGGCATATAATAAACATTTTTTTATGTTACTTGACATATTCTTCAAATTTTATTTTTACACCACCACTAAATTCATCTTAGATCAAAATATATATCTAAAAAACTACATACTAGTTTTCCCTTGTTAATTTGAATATTTAAATTCCAATGGTCATTGTTCAAACACTAAAAACTCACCATCTTGTGCTCCCTAAAAACTTTGGAAAAATATGAACTATCAATATATTTAGAATTATCCTCATATTTACCTTTAAACACTCACTTTTGATCTTATATCCTTGCTTCTATGATTGTGCCACTTGGTAGCTTTGCATGCCCTCTACATACCCTGTAGTTAGTCTTCCAATGAACTTCTACCATTATTAGCCCCACGTGCCTTCTGAACACTTTGATTATTTGAATAGAATGAACTTACACAAATTTTAATCCCTACATTTATTCTTGACTACTTGAATAAATATGCTCTATTGGATCATAATTTGCATAATCACATGCTCACCATTGATCTCTATCTGACATGTTTCACACTTACCATTATATTTATTGCTCAAACTCTATGATTATGACACGTGATTAGTGTGTTCAATCTTGAATATTTGAATTTTAACCATACCATTTTATCCTTATCTAGTTATATTAAATTCTCACCATTATATCTATGATCTGATTAAACACTCACCGTAGATCTTTGATATCACAAATTTATGGGAACCTGGTAAACTCTGTCTAAGAAGCCAAATTTTCACCTTAATAACTTTTGCTACACTACATGCACAGACCTGAAATTTTAACCACATGATCACCTTTCATAGTGGAATCCATCCATGTATCAATATACTCCTAAAACCTTCATACATGTGAAATATGATGTCATCAATATGCTCACTTAGTTTTATCTATCAAGATGACTACTTGAGCTTAGACATTCATATGATTATTCTAATGGATTCCATTCAATTTAATTATACATTCATATGATTATTATAATAAATTTAATTCACTTTCATAAGAATTTTAAGTACTCATAACATCTTATAGGGTCTCTAAAACATGTCCATATCATCAATATTATCCATTAATTGACTCATTAAGTCAAACACATTCCAATCATCAATCTAATCACTTTGTCATTAATGAACTAGTACCACCTACTCTTTTTGACATCAATTAAAACCAAAAATCAATGACTATGATCAACATTCAAGTCCATTGTCCATGATATATTCATTCTAACCCATATATCACCTTCATCACCCTTGTTAAAATATTAAACACCCCTTAGATGACCACGTATAAGCCTATCTTTCCTTGTAAAACCTTAGGAAGTGGAGATGTTTTAATAAATTATATTAAAATGGGGTCATAAAAGAGGTTTTATCCATGACACACTGACTTCCTATGCATTTCATGACACTAAAATCCTTTTTAGACCCACTCACACCCTTTCCACTAGCTAAATGGGTCCCCACATGCCAAATTGTGGCTATCCCACTTCATCCTACATATTACCCTATTTGAAATGGATTACTAACTTGTCACTCCCCCATTGGGACATAAAATTATGGATCAAACTCTGAAATTTGAAGAAAATGTAGAGAAATACATTTTAATGAGTTTCATGTACTTGTATAAAACTATAAAGACTATATATATATATATATATATATATATATATATATATATATATATATATATATATAGAGAGAGAGAGAGAGAGAGAGAGAGAGAGAGAGATGAGGATTAGAGAATGAAGATGAAGTCATGGAAGGTGCTTAAACAAAGTTTCATGATTAATGGATGTCAAATAGGCTCAAAACCAATCATTAACTTTACCTACCTTCCTTTTTAGACTCAAATAACTCCTTAAGTTTATGCTTATACCATTCAAAGGAGAGAGAGTGGGGGCCCAAGATCATAACCAGATGGGAATTTGTCTAGATATTGGTCTCATAATATTTATGAAAATTTATTTATAAGTTAAGGAATTTTGATTCTATTCTCATTTGCATAGGGCAGTTTCAACAAAATGGTTTTATTGGGTTGTTGAATTTTCTGATCAAAGCAATGGGTGATCATGTTGCCTCAGGTGTAGAATGATATTTTCATGTAATTTTTTGTGTTTGACTAAATGTGTGATCCCTTAAAACTATCAAAATTTAAGATTTGATCATATGTACAATTTATAGGTAGAACCATGTATTGAACAAAGGTTGAATATCTACATAAGGAGCTATGGCATAATATGGAGAGTGAGGAGAATAGCCCATGTGTATTCAATTAAGGTTTCATATAAATTCTTGGTTCACTATGAAGAATCACTGTGTGCTTCTCATGGCACCAACAAAACTTCTAAATCACATCTAAGAACATGGAAGGAGATGTTAAATTGATAATGGACCATCATCATGCCTTCTGAATAAGTTTCTAAACCCCCATGGTAACACCAATAGGACTAAAATCACTAACATTGCCTCTCAAACTCACCTTACCACTCTTAGCATAAGTTAAGGTTCTTAATAGATATTAAGGATCTTTGGAGATTCTTAGGTTACATGTTTTGAGTATATATGTCCTTTCTTGCCTCCAAAAATGTCATGATTGTAAAGATATGTCTTAATATCCTTAAGGTTCATGTTGATTGTAATTATAATGATTATAATTCTCCATTAATTATCATCTTTTTCCTTTATAACTTCACATTATTTTCACCACCTCATTACTATGTCTCATTCTTGTGTTAGTCTTCCACCTCCTGATCACCCCACAATCACCCTCCCTGATCCATCTATCCATCATTTCAAGGCCTAAACCATGAGAAGGGGCCTATATTCACCTTTTAATAGTTAAGATCCATAATATTATGGAGGATGGATCCATTTAGGTCAGATACCTTGTTATAATGGCAAAAGGGTACCTACAACCAGTCGCTTGGGATACTACAACAAGTACTAGAAATGCATTTCAATGAATGACCAAGAAAGTATATTCAAGGATAAGTATATATGAGATAAGAGAATAATTTTAGTGATTTTTAAACAATAACCTAATACTATATGAACACCATAATGTTTTTTATAACATTCACCTTAGGTGGCACACTTGAACTGTCTCAGTCTGGACAATGAGAGAGATAACAAACTCTTAACCATTGGATTGTTGGAAGGTAATAAATGTTTCTCATAAATAAAGGATGAATACGGAGAGGTATTAAGTTCATGATGATATTTTTGTAATTTATAATTACCTCCATATCCATCAAGGCACTATGTCCATCACAGGTCAAACTACCACCTACAACCACCTAAATTAGGCTATCCATGGCATATGACTAAAGTTGATAAAAAGTTATGCTTAAGAGGATTATGAAGTTTATTATGGAGATTTAACAGTGTTAGTGATGCTTAAGGAGGATTAGGGATAAAAATAATATGTAATTTTAAGTCTCTCTATGAACTAAAAATCCACAAAGGCATGGTTGTAATTTGGGGGCTAGCCTCTATGAATGATCATTAAGAAAATAAATTGTCAAAAATGGTTTGTAGACTACCATAGTATCACATTTAAACATTTATCTCTCCACACACTATTTTCATAGGAACTTAGGATATTAATGGAATGTAAGGAGGTTGACACATTGTATATTCATGCCATTTGTTCCTGACTTGGATGTCTATAGACTATGAACTATCAATAAGACTCCTAAGCACTCATAAACCTCTCTAAAACCCTAGGTAGACCTAGTCATATAAACCTTGATTTTTTATTACCCCTATAATTTAATTATAATCTCATGTAATTTAAATTACACTTAGATAGGACTCCACTCATGGTACCTTATTATGTGGACACTATATGAGAGTGTCATAAATCTATACTTTTACAAGATTTTGAGTATAGAGGAAGGTAAAAAAATATTTGAAGAGATTATAACTATTGGAAAGGATGGTTTGGGACCTTATAAAAAATTTCAAGTAAAAATATTCCCAAATAAAAATTGGAAACATCTTTGTAACTCATCTCCAAACTACCAGTCTATAGAAATGGAAGACAGGAAAGCCTAGTCAACTACTAAGACAAAATTACAAGTGTTCTTGATAAAAAAGGGCTTATGCCATGGTATAAGGAAGTTTTTTAGGTATTAATTTCATGTTATCACATATTTCTAATATTTTTTATATTTCTTTCATGGTACCCATACACCAACACTTGAGCATGTAGGCTTAATTGGCCTATTTGGTCTTTTGGTCAACAAGAAAGAACAAAGTTGGCATAAAAGGGATGATGAAAGAGTTAGTAAGAGGTTTTAAGTTCCATAATAAATTATCCATAGAGATATACTGTACACTTCATAGTAAATGAGGAGAATGGGGCAATTATCAATCCCTATTTGGAATGCAAGAGGAGGTTACCCCACTAGTGCCTCATTGAAAAAGGCTCGATACACCACTTTTACTATTTTTAACTAATTGGGAGAGAGAGAGAGATATTTGGCTAAATTTGGCATACATTTGTTCCTCATAGGTCATAATTTTCATAAATTAGACATTAACACCATAAATGGCCATTTAAAGCACCTATTTACTCAACCAAATCATGGAGATGCATAAGGAGGGTTGTTATAGTAAATTGTAACTACAAAAAAAAATTTATTTATAGTCATTCATGACCCTTAATTACTACTATATACCATTATTTCTCTCATCCTCATCTTATTTATTATATATATTATAATATTTTGGCCTTATATTATATCGCTTAGGTTGATATGAGGAAACTCTGCTAGGATTTATACTTAAAAACCTCTTTGATTGATGAATAAAACACTTGAAGTTGCTTCTTAATTAGTACTTAGTGTTTTCATACTTATCTTGATATGAAATAATGGTATGACATTCCATTTTTTAGGTCTAAGTTTCACCTATGTTATAATAATCTTTACTTTTAGGTCATCTAGTGTGTCATGAATTTGATGACTCAAGCTTAAAGTGGATGTATTATTAGAAGTGACATGAAATAAACCTTATTCTCATTTCCCTCTTGTTCTAGCCACTCAAATTGGCTTTTAAGTGAAACATTGTTTCTTGGAAGTCATGAAGGTAGTGTGTTAGCTCTATGCATTGTCCATTAGTGTGATTAAGAGTTCAAGTTGAGTGGATAATGTTAAAAATATATAAATGTAATAAGCATGCATCTAGAATAGATTTAATGAGCAAAGCATAACATAATGAGCCTAGATCAATAAAACACAACATAGGTATTTATCCTGGGAAAAATCTCAAAGAGGTAAAAAACCTAGCAAAATGATATTCAATATTGAGAAACAATAATAACCCCAATATATCAAATCTTCTTCATCTCTCTTTCTTAGATAAATTATTCACAATTTTGTCTCAGATAAGTATTGACCACATGCAAGAATACTTGAATATCTTTATGTTCAAGAGATATTTAACAATAGAGGTAAAACCTTATTTATAATGATTCATGAGGGGATGTCACCATTGTGAAAATAATGGTTCCACCCTAATAAATCCAATTAATAAACATTTGGTAAATATTAAATAACTATAATAAGATTATTTATTTTCCAAAAGTTTCCACCTCAAGTAAATAAATAATATATTATTATTTATTTAATAACTTACTAATCTAATCAAAGGGTTAATAATAATCACTTAGACATTAATTATTCTAACACTCCCCCTTAATGCTAAGTGGAGATAAAAATCATAGTCACCATAAAGGAATTAAACTATGTGCAAATTTCGAAGGATTTAAAAACTTTCATCATGCCAAAATCACCTTTCAAAACAAAATGAATTATAATCTGTAAACTACTCAAAAGTAAGTTTATGCTAGCACGATTGTGAGATTACATATCACTATTTTTCATGAATAATCATTAAGCATATTTGAATCATTTTATAACATAAGGACCTCCATTACAAATTATGCTTTTAAATGAATGAGGGTAAATAATTAAAAGTTTCACATGAAGTTTACTTAAATCAAATAAATTTTACATGAATTTTTTACAATGATTTATAAATTAGAAGAAGTATAGAGAAGAAGAAGAAACACATGGTCATTAGGAAGTGGCATTGTCATGAAAAATTATCATCAATGGTAACTCTGAGAGGCCCAACATTTCATGAAACTGAAAAAACTTGGTACCACCAAGTGGTTTTATGAATATATCTACCACTTCTTCATCTATAAGATAGAACTGCAAATTAATATTACCATTTAGGACTTTTTCTTAGATAAAATGCACATGAACTTCAATATGTTTAGTTCTTTAGTGTTGCACTAATTTTTTGGCTAGAGTTATACAACTTTGGTTATCACAATGATGGATGGTACTTTGAGAAACATCCCAATAAAGTTGTCTGAATAACCTTCATAGCCACATGGCTTCTTTAGCAGTTTTCATAAAACTTTTTTAGTCAAATTTTGTAGAAGAGACAGAGATAGTAGGATGATTCTTGCTTCTCCATGTGATAGCACCTACACCAAACTTAAACACATATCTAGAATTAAGTTTTTTGATTTAAATTATCACCATCATGGTAAACATCAAAATAACCATAAAATTTAGCATTATCAATGAAAGAATAAAATAAACCATAATTAATTATTCTTTTGATATAATAAATAATATGTTTAGCTAATTTTTAATGATCCAAATAAAGATCGTGCATAAATTTAGAAGCAACACTAACAATATATGAAATATTTGGCTTACTAATAGTTAGATAAATCAAACTACTAATAATTTGTCTATACAAAGTAGGGTTAGATTTTTCATATGCAGTTTTAGGATCATGTTTAATACCAACTACAATAGGATTAGTGGTAGATTTACAATCAATCATGTTAAACTTAATAAGAAGATTATGTGTATACTAAGATTGTGATACAATAATTGAATTTTCATCTTGAAATATAAACATTCTTAAAAAATGATGTAGAATGCCTAAATCAATCATTTCAAACATTTGACTTAGTTTATCCTTATAGTTATGAATTAAACTAGTTACATCACTAGTAATCAATATATCATTAACATACAATATAATTAGAATCAAATGACCATTTTCAACTTTAGCAAAGAGATCATTATCTAAATAGTACTTAAAAAAACTAATTATTTGAAAAAATAAGTAATATTATAATACCAATCTCGAGGATCTTGTTTTAGACCCTATAAATATTTCTTTAATTTGCATACATAATATTCTTTTTTAGGGTCAGTGAAACCTTTAGGCTGAGTCATGTAATTTTTTAATTCTAAATAACTATTTAAAAATTAATTCTTGACATTCATTTGGTAGATAACCAAAACATTTTGAGCTTCAAGTGCAATAAGAAGTCTGATAGTACTCATTTTTACTACAGGAATAAAGGTTTCAACATAGTCAATCCTAGATTTTTGATTAAACCAACGAGCAACTAATCTAGCTTTAAACTTGTCAATTTTACCAATTGTATTATATTTTATATTACAAAGATACCTAAAACTAACAATATGTCTTTTAGGTGGAAGAGGGAAAAGATCCCAAGTCTGATTTTTAATTAAAGCATTAAATTAATCTTGCATGGCTTCCTCAAAATATAGAGGTTCACATTCATACATAGTCATCAATGTATGATTAAAATGTTGACTTCTAGTTAATTTATTAAGATTGTCAACATTAGAAGATTGAATTAGGGTTTATACCCATTTAAATCTTCTATATTGAACATGAAACTCCAAGGTTTACTCATACTCTAAGTTATCCATAACTAGATTAACTTCCTCAAGGGAATCCATTTCATCACAAGAAGAAATATGAGAGTCAGGTTCATCAATAGAAGAATACTAAGGAGGATCCATAGAGAGCTCATAAAAATATTTTTAAAGAATAAGAACATTCTTATTCTTAATGATCTGATGTTTAGAGGGATCATATACTCTTAAACCTTTGGTCTTACCTCCATATCCTACAAAAATGTAAGAATAAGAAGTGGGTTCAAGCTTCTTCCTTTTAAATTTAGGGATAAAGATAGATGCAATATTGCAAAAATCTTAAGATGACCCACACTAAGTTTATTCTTAGTCCACATTTCTAAATAGGTAGAAATATGCAAAGCATTGGTAGGGACTCTATTCATAATATGAACAATAATGTTCATGGCTTTGACCCTTAATAACTTAGGAATATTTGCAGATTGTAACATTGTTCTAGCTATTTTTATGATGGTGTGATTTTTCCTTTCAATAATATCATTTTGTTGGGGGGAATAGGGAGTTCTTAATTTCTTATTAATACCACAACTAATGCAAAAATAATCAAAATCTTTAGTAATATATTCACCACCATTATTAGTTATTAATCTCTTAATAGACAAATCATATGCATTTTCAATATAAACTTCAAATTCTTTAAATATAGAAAAAACATCATATTTCTTTTTAATGAAATAAGACTAGATCATTCTAGTATAATCATCAATAAATGTAATAGTATATAATAAAATATTAAGAGAAGTAACTTCCAAAAGACCTAAAACATCACTATGAATTAATTTTAAAGGATGTGAGGAATTTTCATCATATTTATTGTGAAAGGGTTTAGTATGTTGCTTCCCACATAAGAACCCTCATAAATTTCATGATGAGAGGGGATAGAAGGAAGTCCTAATATTTCATGCCATAACTAAGATCCATTCTTATTATGCGATGAAAGTAAACATACAGAAGGAGAGAAGATATATAAACCATTCTTTTGAATACCTTCAATAATCAAGGAACCCGATTGATTTCTAATGGACCAACTATCTTTAATCAATACTACAATGAAATTATCATTAGTAAGTTAAAAATAAGATAGCAAATTCTTTTTAAGCTTAGGTACATAGAAAACATCATTAGTAAAAACATTTGAAAATTTCTCTTTTCCATGTTTAGGTGCTTCTAAAATGAATTATCTCATAATTAAATTATTTTAGAGATATCTCTAGAATCACACACAATATTAGATAAGCATGTCATTTGGTATGATGCATTGCTATCTAAATTCCATCCATTTTCATTTGAAACAAATAAAGCTGCATATAAAGCAATACCATTTGAATCTTGATTAGTATTATGATTAGGGTTTTGATTAGTTTTCTTCTCTTTTTTATTTTTAGAAGATCGATTGTTAATTCTATCCTTATTTTTATAACAGGTTTACCTTCTATATCTAAATTTACTACATAAATTATGGTTTTCACTAAATTTAGATTTATGATTTTTATTACTAGCTATTTTGTTCCCATTTTTTCCTTTATCAGAGTTAGGGTTATATTATTGGTTTTTATTATTACCAAAAACATTATTTAAGGTGAGAAGTGCTTGAGTGGCATTCTCTTTAAGATCAAAATAGGTCATTACTTTCTCTTCTTAAATCAAAAGAATAGATAAGGTGGTAAGGTTAGGAATATCTTGCTTAGTTTGATACTTATAATTCAAAATTGAAATTAAATTTCTAAATTTCTCATGAATATTCAATTTAATGATAAAATAAAGCAACCGATCTTGAATCAAAATATAATTACAACCATCTAACTGAGCTTTAATGTTTTTAATTTTAGCTAGAAAATTCATAACTTTTTCATCACTCTTCATAGGTGTTGTTAGCAATTCAAGGATTAACTTAATGATCTTTAAGAGATAAGTGCCCTCATACATGGATTCAAGAAGTTTCATGCTTTGTAAGGATATTATTGATTACCAATGTGGAGAGAAAATTCATCCTTAACACTTCACAAGATAATGGACATAGCTTCTTATAAGATCAAGGGTCACGTGTCATCCAAATGAGGATTTATCAGTCCCAATGATAATATTACATAATATGAGCCATGAATTCAACTTTAATGTGAATTTTCCATATGTTATAGTTATTTACATTAAGCATTTGGGATTTGTCTAAGGAAAAGCGAGGCGAAGACATGACTTCCCTTTAAACATGATAATATTTAAATGATTAAGAAATAAACTTTTAAATGTAAATTTCAAATTTATTAATAATTAAAATAATTTAAAAAAAATAAATACACACTATTTTTTCAAATTAAATCTTGATAAAGCAAGAAATTTCATAAATTTGTGACAAAGCAAAGTGTCGTAAAAATATATTAAAAATAAGAATAATCTTATGATTTAACATTTTTAAATGAGATTTTTTTGAACTATTTATAAAATAAAGTGAATTGTGCATCCAACTATATTTAGATGTACAATTTAGATACTAACCAAAGAAAAAATTGAAATAAAGTTGCACAATTCTAAGTGTCAATAGAGTCACACTCGCAATGAACACCTAGGCACAATTAATTAAAAGAGGTATAAAATAAATAATAAAAAGTTTAAAAACATAAAAATTTCCATACTAATGTGTTTGGAATGTGCCAAAACCTTAAGATATACTGGTTGGATGATTATACTCACCTAGGTTTAGACTAGATCAAGTGTCAAAAAAAGGACAAGTCGATAGGTCAAGGGGTTTTCATGTGAGAAGGAAGACACACAAACCAAAAAATAGAATTCAAATTAAATTAATTTTCAATTAATTTTGACTAGAGTCAACAAAAAATAAAAAAGGAAATATGCTAATGATAATTGAACACTAGACTTATCTTTTACAAATTTTTACCAAAAAAAATATAATCACCAACTTATGTATGAGTGAATTCAAAGGTTTACAAGAAAAATATTATATTTAATTATTTTTATCTAATTTTTTAAATATATATATATATATATATATATATATATTTATTGTGTATGTGAACAAAATTAAAAACAAATTATTTATTTTTTAAAACTTTTTGGTGAAATAACTTAATAAAAGGTAAATCAAAGTTGTAAAATTAAAAAGAATAAATTATTTTTTAAATATTTGAAAGAAATTTATACTTAATATTTATTGTAGGTGGAAATGGCATAGGTCTAGGAGGAGAGAAAAAAACTTGAGGGAGATATAGGCCTTCTCAGGCCTTCAAAATTTGCAAACCTTCCTAAAATCCTCCCACAATGCCAACAAGCCTTTCGAAAAAAAATTGGTGCTAAAAAACAATTTTTGTCAGCGTTCCAAGCTATATAGGCACATTAATGGAGGAGAGATAAATTTGAATACACTGATCTAGAGCTTCTTAGGCCTTGAAAAATTACATCAGTCCTTATATTTGTAAAACTAAATGAATAAATCTTTCAAAAGGCAATTTGATGCATAAAACCTTGATTTTAATTTTTTTAAAGTGGTCAGGTCATACAATGGCATCTAATTGCCTAGGAGTTGAACAAATTAGAATATCAATTCAATTTTTCTATATGCTTTCCAATCAAAATCCTCTCCACTGACTCTGATACCATGTTAAAATATATAAATGTAATAAGCATGGATCTAGAAGATATTTAATGAGTAAAGCACAACATAATGAGCTTAGATCAATAAAACACAACACATGTATTTATATTGGGAAAAACCTCAAAGAGGTAAAAATCCCAGTAAAGTAATATTCAATATTAAGAAATAATAACCCCAATACATCAAATCCTCTTCATCTCACTCCTTAGATAAATTCTTCACAAGTTTGTCTCAAACAAGTATATGCCACATGCAGGAATACTTGACTATTTTTTTGTTTGAGAGAGATTTTAAAATAAGGGTAAATCCATATTTATAATGATTCATGAGGGGATGTGACCATTGTGAAAATAATAGTTCTATCCACCCTGATAAATCTAATTAATAAACATTTGGTAAATATTAAATAACTATAATAAGATTATTTATTTTCTCAAAGTTTACACCTTGAGTAAATAAATAATATATTATTATTTATTTAATTACTTACCAATGTAATCCAAAGGTTAATAATGACCACTTAAACATTATTTATTCTAATAGATAAGCGAGTATATTAGTGCATCACTACTTTAGAGTAGGTTTCATTTATGCAATCTCTCTTCCCTTTTCATCCTAATAGGATTGGGACTTAGAAAGAGATATCTAATGAACAAATCAGGGGAGCTCGCCCCATAAAATCTAGATATTTGGCCTTAAAAATAGGTAATCCATATTCTATAGGCCACTCCCATGTTAGCCTAGGTTTGAGTTAGACATGAATAATCTTTTCCTCTATAAAGGTACAACCTATATTCCTAATAGGTACATTTACCTAGACATTGTTCCTTCTATATGCTACATGGTTACATTCACAAAAATTATACTTATCTTACCTTTTTGATGTGAGATAACTTCAAAGTACTATCTTTCCCTCACCACAAAAGGAGGAATATTAGTGGGTGAATGCTTAAGAATCATGTTATTTAAACTTTGAAAAATTCTTAGATTCAATTGGGGCATGTCATATGGACATGGCTTCCATACATTCTTATCTTATAGAATACAGTGGGGGAATACTTTGGAAGCATGTTCTCTACATTTATTTAGTATTGTCTACTTATATCAGTTTAAAGATTTAGTGGGATCATGTAATATGGACATTGATTCCACACATTAAAGTATTTAGATTTAGTGGGGGTATTATTTGTAATCATTTTATCCACATCCATTCAATATGGTACTTATATCAATTCACAAATTTAGTCAAGGCATGATTTGAAAGCATATTCTCCCCACCTACTTATTATTTAGCATCTCCAATTTATAGTGGGGGAATGTTTTGGAAATGTGTCCTCCAAATTGGTACTTTTATTAGTTTTCATTTTTCTCTATATATAGTGGGGGAATGCTTTGAAGGAATGTTATCCACACTTACACAATTATTTTAATTGGCCAAATCACAAAATTATATGATTTAGATTCATAGTTGTGGAATAAATCTATACATAGTCCCATTGTTATACATAGTTTCAACATGAGGCATATCTAACATACATATGTTATGAAACATGTGCCTAATATTTAAAAATCCAAATCAATTTCATATTCCAAAACCAAAGCAATTATTGATACCCCATAGAATTTTATGGACTTTAGTGAGCTAATATACTACAATAGTTGCTTCACCTTTTGGGATGGTTGAGATGATTGAATCAATTAAACTTTTAATTTTTTTTAGTTTAGAATTCATCATATAAATTAACCAGGTTATAAGTATCATTGGATTACATGGTTGAGCTAATCTCAACTGTCATGTGATAACTTACTTTTGCTCTAAAGTTGGGGGCATGTGCATTCCATTATCTCTCTATCTCTTTAGACATATGAACTTTAAATATTTTATATATATTTATCCTTATATCAATTTAAGAGCCTTATAATGATAATTTTTTTATAAAAACAAATTTCCAATAGGCAAGATAGTTACATTGATGCACAAGTGTACTTCTAAACCTTGCTCTTTTAATTTCAATCTATTTCAAGTAATTTTTACCTAGATTATATGAATGAATTTTATAATGTAACATGCTCTTGGTTGCAATTCAGTCACCAAAAAAACACTTGTATTCAAATTTAGTGAAGCACTCAAAGTTAGCTCAAGTAAATACAAGGTGTACACACACACCTATGTACTTATTAGTTTCTTTTACAAAAGTAATTTTATTACTTTATTAAATTATGGGAAAATGTAGATGATATTTTTTGATTATGTTACAACTTAGTCTTATACACTTGAAAAACACAAACCCTAGTTTTTCCTCTTAGTTTTACACATTGCTTACTTTTACAAGCCTCACATCTACTCCATCATGTGCCCCTTGGCCTATCTTTTACTCTGAATAGAATTATATTGATGAAATAGATATCTTATCTTTCTTAAAATGCTTAAAATGTACTTATATTACCCCTTTGTAAGTTATGATCATGTACCTACTCTCATGATCCATAGACACTAATGTCTGGGACAAATAATAGCATTGACATTACTATCATTACCTGACGTAAGTGTCTAGTTCCCTAAAGTCATATAATTTTTAAATAAAATTTATTAAAATGTTTAGTTTAAGTGATTTAATATGATTTATCTCTTGATAGGATTGGTATAAACATAATATCAACCTTCATTCATTCTTCACCTAGATACACTTGGGGAATACCTAGTAATCAAACCAAAAGAGCATTCAATATGTGCTCAAGTTACCAAAAACTTTCCTATTTTTCCCTATTCTATTATCAATCAAAATAAAAACCCAGCTACAAGTTTGAAGTACTAAAGTAGTAGTCATAAAGTCATATTTTCCAAGTTATAAGCTAGGTAACTAGGTAACTAATGTACTTCCTATACACATTGCATGACTCACACACAAGCCAACACATAGGGTAAAAATACATGAGTCTTATTGGTTCTCAATTTTACACCTTTCTAATATAGCCTTGAACACTTTAAATAAATGGAAATAAATGATGAAAAACCCACTATAATGGCATTGTAGTCAAGGGAGGGTTTGGAATCAAGAATGGACCAGATTGGAAAAAATGACTGGGAGGCACCTACAAAGGTTATGGTTAACTCCTTGCTACTTTTAGCTCTACCTAAACCAAGGTGAGAGAACCTATGAGATAGCTTGATCTCATGGAGTGATTTTAGACTTCAATCTCCATCGGGATTCTTAGCACAAGGAAAAAATATGACCAAAACATAACCAAGTTTTAACACATTACCCATGAAGGGTTGTCACACAAAATACACAAATGATTTATGTCATACACAAGATACTAAAGACAAATGAAAGGATGACTGCAATCTTCATTTTTATGAAATATTCAACAATAAGGGTTAAATGTAAAACTACAATGCTAGGATTTAGAGTACAAATTACAAACACATTTGAAATATGAAAGGCCTCATGCATTTTTAATGAAAATAAACCTTATGGTATGTAAACCAAGTGTTAAATGTAGGGTGGAATAGGGTAGGATAGTTTGTTAGTTATAAAAGGGAGGGTGGTGTGCTAGTGTTTTTCAAATAGTGTTTTCTTACCAAATTCATGAACCTAGGGAGTCCTTAAAGGGTATTCAATAACATCCAAATATAACTACAAAAATGGATTTATAAACTAGATGAATTATTATAATGACAACCAATAATGAACACAAACCTAGATATCCAATCAATAAAACTTACAAATCATATTATTACATTTCATTAACAAAATATAGTAAAGAGCCACAAATATTTTCCTCAGGATTGAAAAGAAATATTATAGACATCAACACTTCTAAATACTACCATGGGGATAGGCATGGTGAGACTGCTCTTTTGACAAGGGAGACATAAACATGATCTCAAACCTTGCTAGTGGTTGTATATATGAAACCACCTTAGCAAGGAAGATAGAGTCTATACACAACACTTGATCCTAGAAGAATTTATATAGAAACTATACTTAGATGAAATGGATACCTAAAATAACCTATATCACCTTGACAAGCCAACAACAACTAACAATAATTGAATAGAAGACAAGCCTTCTATTTATACATTTTCAATTCCTCCAAAATATGGGACCATGGGCTGCAATTTTCAAAAATGCATAACAAACTTTTATAGTCTTGTCAAGATGCTCCTAGCTATAAAATGCCTTTTACTATGCTTGAGATATTTGTTAATTTCCAAGACAAGTCATTGTTGCAACTACCTTCACAAAGAATGATGAGGAATTACAACCACCTAGAACAAACTCCTTGATTTTGTGGTTGGAAATGTCCCTCACATGAGTTGGGATAGGAATATTCATTTGAGGAGCCAATAAAACCATTTTTATTTTATGTAACTGATTAGAGATGCCCTTTTCACCACTCATTAACACAATTAGAACTACCTAAATAACTACCATTTCTCTTATGCACACCATGGAACAACCCACTCTTGTAATGATTTCCTAAAAATATTCTAGATCCATGGTCATTTGAGAAATCTTTCTTTAGAGTGGCCCATGTAGATCTTATAAACCTGTAATATCCTTCCATAGAAGAGCTAGGACAAAACAAAGCAAGTGAAAATAGAACAACTTAGATTTATTTTACCCTTTTTACTTTTTTAGGTGTTTAAGCCTTTGGGGATTTTTTTCACCTTGCCCACCAAAATGCAAGTGAGGAAAGCTTCAAAAAAAGATTAGATCTTAAAAAACTTATGGACCTACCACATGAGATTCATTTGGCTCATCAGGTAATTTATCACCATTGCACCATTCTTCTGATTCTCATGGTTACACCACTTCTCACCCTTCTGATGCTTCCTCTAAGATTTGAAATTTAAACATTGGCCTCATTCCATTAGATCTTCATCTCTCAAGCACACATGAGTAATAGATCTTATAATGAGATGCTCAAATTATAACCTTCTAGCATGTAGTTACACCACTTATCATTCTTACATTTGTTCTTGGGATCTCTAACTTTTTAACCTTGCTTGTGCACTATTAGATCATCCCATTCCAAATAAGCACATGACATTGGATTTGTCCCTTTTAAAAACAAATTTATACTTCATGAGGTCTAAAAATGATGATCATGTGACCATCCCAACCATTTTAATCCCAACAGATAATCCCTATAGCTTAAATATGACATCATTGAACCTATTAAAATCATCCATGAGATCAACAATTGAAAGTTAGAAATATTGTTATAGGGAGTTTTTTTTCATGGGAATTTTGTTTGAGACTTATCCTCCTTGCTTACTTTAGTACTATTGTCCTATAAGAAATGAGTCCAATAAATTATCTTGAAGGAATTGAACCTTTACACTTCTGTTGAAAGAATTTGGCACTTAGCTCTTTTTCCTTTGTCAAGATAATTGTTTCAGACAGTTTTTATTTCTCCTAAAGATATGAAATTTATTTCAAAATCTTTTCTTGGATTTTTTTTTTTAAAGAAATATAACTCTACCCCATAACAATTTTGCTAAAAGAATCTTTTGAGCACTTGAACATACCTTTTAGAATTTTTGTTAAGGGAACCTACCCTACAAAAAATCCCTTCAAACTTTTTAAATGGTC
Source organism: Torreya grandis (assembly GCA_037957365.1). Classification (NCBI taxonomy): domain Eukaryota; kingdom Viridiplantae; phylum Streptophyta; class Pinopsida; order Cupressales; family Taxaceae; genus Torreya; species Torreya grandis. The sequence goes on along the minus strand of JARHVA010009929.1, from coordinate 11,485 downwards.
CTTCAATCTCTTGAAATTGCCCTTTGAAACTATTGAAAGTGTCCTCCATCTTCAAAAAGTCCCCTTCCAAAGTTTTGAAAATATCTCCACCATCTAGACTTTTCCTTTAGAATTTTTTCTTAGGAAAAATGTTTGAAGGAAATGGACCTCTACTTAGCAACAATTTTGCTAAAAGTACCTTTTGGGACTTTGAAAATATCATTTGGAATTTTTATTAAGGGAAATTACCATACAAAAATACCCTTCAAACTTTTTGAAAGTACACTTTGGGATTTTTATAAGTGTCCTCTGAATCTATAATTATCCTTCAAATATTTTTCAGATATCCTTCAATAAATTTGCAAGGGCAAAATGCCTGAAGGAAATAATCCTTCAGGCATTTTGTAAAGGAAAAATGGCCCTTCAAAAGTCTCCTTTGGGTTTTTTTCAAGTGTCCTTTGCCCTTCAAAATCACCCTTTGGGAAATTTTCAAGGGCAAAATGCCTGAAGGAAATAATCCTTCCGGCCTTTTACAAAGACAAAATGATCCTTCAAGATTTATGGAAAGTACCTTTGGCTGAAATAAATGACCTTATAATTCCTTCAGGTTTTTTGTGCAAGCAAAATGACTGAAGGGAAAGTACCCTTCAAAACTTTTTTTACGAACATAAATTCTAAAACAAATGACCCTAAACCAATGAAATATCCCTTCAAAAATTTTGTAAAACACTTAGCCCAAAAGTTATAAGACATTGAATTCCTTTAAAAATTTTGTAACAGACAAAATGTTCTACAAAAATAAGTCTTCAAAATTTCTTTCTAAGATAAAAAATCCAAAGACCTATTTCCATTAGACATTGTGTTCATATAAAAGGCCCAAAAAGTCTAAAGGAGGGAACACCTTAACCAATAAAATACAATAAGAAAGATTTAATAAATCATGTCTATGAACTTGAACTTAAAAAGGAATACATGGAGACAAAAATCATGGTAAGGACATAAAATTTGATATAGATAAGGGCCCAATTACTCTAGTGTAATTTTGGGCACTAAAAATTCTAAGGCCCCCTTATAGATTATCGGATATTTAGATAATTCCCATTGAAAATGGGGTCATCATAGGTCAGCTCGACACCATGTTTCCACTAACCCATTTTCCCTCAAGGTCACATTAAAGATGGAAAACTAGGGGTTTTCCATTTCAATAGGAGTGAAAGTTCATGACCTAAATCTAAATGCACTAATGTGAAGGTGAATCCAAACCCAAATTAATCGAGGTGGTTGCATCTAATTTTAGTTGATATTCCATATAAGACACTAGTGTCAAACCCAAATATTAGAGTCAACACAACCATACCAAGCTGACACAACTATTTAGAGAGCCAAAGACACTAGATCTAGAATTTGATAATTATTTCAAAAATTTCTTCATGCCTACTTTCAATCTATAGTAGATCTATATCTACATTATCATTATAAACAACTAAGTACATTAAATTTTTATAATTTTATATATCTATAGTATTTTTACTTTCCATTTATAGTTTATCTTAGTTTAATAAATTTAGTATATGTTGCATTTAAGTTTAACACTTTAATTGGCTTGTTGTAGATCTAATATTCACCCTTATACCCTATCATTTATATATCCTTAACCCTATCTAATCAATAAGGTTTATAGAATCCAAATTAGGGTTAAACATATATCTACACTATTTTTATCTGTCCCTCTATAAAGGGTAGGGCCACTCCTAATGGGTGGGTGTGTGGGAGACCATTAGTATATTGTTGGAGGTAAAACACTTGAATGTTTCTCTCCCTCTATTAAATTATTTCAATCATTTGTCATCATACTTTCGGTTATATACATGGATCATTTAGATATTATTGAGGTTCATTTATATTGATGTACATACTTTATTATATATTTGACTTTGTACTAAAATGTAACATGTAGTACATTAATATTTGATGGATATTCAACATAGCAGTGGTTGTGAGACATTTAATTAATTATAAATATTTTCACAATAGTATATGTATGCTTATTTATGGATAAAATATGGATTATATCAATTTTTTTGTACTTGAATTCTTCCACTATTTATTTTGTGAGAAATATTCATTATGTAATCCGATATAGACTATTTTGAAACTAAATGAATCATTTTATTAACCAGTAGGTTAATACATTTGTACATTTATTATTTTAGATGAATTTAGTAGTCAAAAAGTGATTATACAAATAATTTTAATGATTGTATAATTAAACCATTTCTATTTTTTTAAAATCATGCAAATCTATTATAATCCAGTAGGGTCCAGACATAAAGAGCTCATTCAATTATACCATGCACAATTTAAATTCTTTTCTAACAACCATTTTTTAGTCTCAAGGATAATATAATATTTTTGGTCACACACTTCATTATGCCTTATAAGTTCAATAAGTTTACCCAATCATCAAGGCATTGAACCTTATTTATGAAACAATAAAACTTTTCTTGATGTTGTTACAGATGATCCATGCCTGAAATCAAGTCATAGGATCTACGAGGTTCTATAAATTAATTAATAATTATAGTAGACACAAAATATAACTCCCATCATTATCTTACTTAATAATTTTTTATTTTACATTTATTAGAAATTGAAGGGAAAGAAAGCTATTAGTAGCCCCATAATCAATGAGAATATACAATGCATAACCATAAATTAAACCTTTGGTTTTGTGTGGCCTATAAATCAACATTTATATTATCCATCATAACATGAACATGTTGATTAGTATGATAAGTAGCCTTATTTAGCTATAGATAATCCTTCTTTTAGTGATTATAACCACATACCCAATATTCCATTGATGTTCATGGAGGCAAAATAATAGAATTTCATATAGTGGTATGGCCATGAGAGTTTGTTTTCTAATGATTTTGATTTCCATCATGGTGCCTTATAGAATTTTTTGGTTTATAACTAATTTTAGAGCTCTAAAATTTTCAAAAACTACTATTGTACTTGGTATCATATTTCTTAAGGTCAATTTTATTGAAATTTATACTATTTAGAGGAATACAAGTCTTAGGCTTAGATGACAACCTATTGTTTTGGTACTGTTATCTTGCCTTTTGGTGAGACTTCTCTTTCTCTTCTACATGATGTGAAAAATATATGGTAATAGCTAAGGTATGAGGATTTTTAAAGTTAACCTCATGCATCATCAACTTGTTTAAGCCCAGCATGAAATTAGTTACCCTTATTTATTTTTCATGCATATAATTAAGATAACATGAGAGACTAAGGAAATTATTCTCATATTCTAGACCAGTCATTATTTCCTACTTGAAAAACTAAAATTTATTAATATTTTAATCATTTTATTTACCATTTAAATACCCTTTTCTAAATTTCCTCTTAGAGGTCTCTTAGGAGAGTGTCATGGGTTCATGCCCTTTAAGGGAACATAAGGGATTACACCACAAGGGTTCATTGCCTAGAAACTATTAAGATCATATATGGGCCTTCATATTATATCCCATATTATGTAAGGCAAAGTACTTTTTAAGTTTAGTATACATGCTTTAATAACATCACCAATTTTCCCACTAGAATAGGTATGTGGAGGAAGTTTTTTAATATCTTTGATTATTGGATTCACAACATCATTATACCTAATATTATTTTCCCTTTGAATTACTTCCTATTCATCCCCTTCTTGAACATTTTCACAATTGGCTAACCTCTATCCATATGCTTGCATTTGCACCTAGATTTTATGAAACACACCAAAATATCATTTAGGACAACATTATGTCCTAAAATTTCATCTAAATTGTTATTAAGGATAAAAGATCCTTTTCAATAGACATATTATCATTATTTCATCTTATATCATTTTTGTCAATATTAATATTGACACAACAATTATAAATGTGATGATCAACATCATTTCAATCCACACTTTCATAGGTATTTCCATTTTAGAAAATATTCCCATCATTACCTCTACTGGCTTGTGTCCTCACCATCCTTAGCCAAACCAATAGTTTTTTAGTTTCATACTTCCTAGAGATCACTAGTGTAATAATTAGGCTCTCATACCACTAGCATGAATGACAAAACCCAAATACAAAAAAAAATGTGTCCTAGGGTTGTGAGTCTTGATTTTAAACATTAAACCATTTACACCAAAGGTAGTTCAACAATTATGTGAGTTAGGCACATTGTAGATGCATCATGGCATTGGAGGGTTAAGTAGAATCAACTATATGTGCCTTGGTAGTCTACATCTAACTATTATTACCTAAGAAATATTTTGATTATAAGTGCCACAACAATGATATGCTAGCCCATAACCCAATTAACTAATTTTTTTGTCAAAGATTAATAAACTTGACATATTCAACTCATAATTTAAAATATTATAAAAGGGTTGTCATAGCTTTTAGAGCATTTGGGAACCAATATATTTAACTCTAACTTTCAATCAATAACCTTTTTATGCTATAAAATTAATGAATACATGATATAATATTTTCAATGGCTCACAAAAGTATAATTAATATATCTAAACAAATAAGTGTGAGAATCTGTTTACTCACCAGTACATATTATTTCAAAGGATTTAATCATCATTTAACATCCTAATAATATATTTGTTTTCCAAATTCATTACACACTTAGTATAAGGAACAATACAATTAATAAATTTAAACTTCCTTTCTAACATGAACTTCAATGAAGGTTTGATGAATGAAATAGAGTTCCAAGGGAGACTAAAAATCCACATTCACTTTAAATAAAAAGTTTTTACTTCACCTTAGATGATCTTATGCAGATGCATTTATATTAGGAAAGTGATTCGTTTTAATGTGACATTAAATATATTACAAAAAACCATATAAAATCACAAAAAAATATAAAATAATTTAAATCTCACAAGTAATCCTAATAACCACATAAAATATGGTTCCTCGACCTTCTGTTGTCATTGGTTACCAATTTTTGCACTAGATTCACAAAAATAAAACATATGCTTTTAAATATAGTGTTACAAACCAAGACTTAATAAATTTATGTAATTTTAACCTTTTTAATAAAATTAAGTTATATTTAATTTCTCAAAGAAGCACTGTATTAATCTCAATTTCCACTATGCCACCTTTTTGGGGATTTTACAATAATAGGAATAATTAGGGTAATCCTTTTACCCGTAAAGACTTTCAAGTTTACCCCTACCTTAATATTATATATGCAAGAGTACAATTAATTAAGTATATTTTAGTTGATGCTCCAATTCTAATGTAAGTATTCCAACACAAGTTCATAACCATTTAACTGCTCAATTATAACCCATTAAAGTTGACCTATAATTGTAGCAAGAACCTCATAATCATAATAAGGAATCATAAGTAAACAAGACACATTAAAATTTCATTATAATAGTTAGCCATGGTAAATAGTAATCCCCATTCATTAATTATTAACAATAAAATTATATAACTATGTCTAAAATCATCTACTATAGTTGAGGACAATCAACTAATGATATTCATAATGACATGCTCATATTATAAAAAGGACATAGTTGAGAATAATATGTTGGGATATACTATTAGAGAAAAATTTCAAGTGACTCAACACATAACCAACTTAACTCAACAACTAATTCCCATTATAAATATGAAGAATAAAATTTAACACAATCAATTAAATAATACACATCATATTTGATCAATTCATCATTTGTATACAAGCTCATTAATCAATAAAATTAAACATAATATATACATTTATCTAAATAAAAATTATGATATTATATAGAACAAATCACCAATATTCATATACATATATTTCAAATGAGAGAATCAATTCATTATTAAGTATCCAACTACAAAATAAAACCTAATTAATACATATATGAATTTAAGCTTGAATAAAGCCAAAAGTCTACCAATATTTAAGTACAATACATTACAACATAATAAATTATAGTGGTTTGAACTACAAGACTTTTAGAATGAATGCCATATAAAATATCTTATTTGTGCCTACTCAAGTCATTAACACCATTAAAATGATGATTCATTATCCCTACAAAAATTTATGCATATGAAAATAAAATAAATTGCATAATCTAATGTCCCAAATGATCCCAATAATTAGGTAGGAGGTATCTATACCCATGCTAACCATTAATCTAAGGCTTCAATGAGTCCTTTGAAGGTCATAAATTAAACATATATGGAATGAAATGAAATTAATTCAAGATAAATACTAAATCCACCACATAAGACTCAAGGAAAAATATACCATCACAATAAGGTAACTTAACCAACACATTTTCACATTGAGACAAAAAATTAATGACCAAGTTTTCAACTTGTATTTATGCCATTTTCAAGTGAGATGAGCTAGAACAACCCTTCACAATGTGGGAAATTATTTCCATAAGAAATTCATTTCCATTCAAATAAAAAACCATTACACATTCATGCCATACATGGACACTTATATTCTAATATTAAGGTTTCATCCCTTTTGTATCCAAAATGAAAATATTTGAATACCCAACATAGTTTAGGGTCCCAATTTTTCTAATAATCAATGAAAGTAAAATTGAATCTAAAAAAGGAGAGGATCTACATGTGTAGTGACATTTTTTGGATTTTCAAAATAACAAAAAAATAATTATAACTAAAGAGAAATTGTAATGGAGTCTAGTAACTTACTTCTTTTACCAACACTTTGCCAAAAAGCCTCCCCCATTTTCTTCTCTCTCATTCCCTTCCCTTTTCCTTTACCTTTCCAACATTGTCCTCCCTTTTACTCGATTCCATTCTCCTCTCCACATGTTGTTACCATCCCCATGATGTCACCACTTCTTACAACTACCATCACTTTCTAAAAATAACTAGATGCATTTAGATAGTGGTGCCCTTGGCATGACACCATCAAACCCCCATTTTAAATCATTTCATTTTATAGTAGTTGATCATTAAGAAAAATATAAAAATGATGTCTTTTGATTAGTTTTCCAAGTTAATATTGAATCTATCAAAACACTAATCATTAAAAATTATTATAATTTAATATGCATGGTAATGCATAATAAGATCCCCATCATTAGTCTATCTAAATTTCAAGGTTCTAACTTCATAACCTAACATGACATTAACCATTTACCTAAACATGATTCCAAAATATTCTCAACACCTTTTAACAAAATTTGTAATAATTATATGAACATACAAAAGCCAATGTGAAATAAGGAGACAAACCATCAATGTCTTCCTTTACATAGATCAGGCACTATGCAACAACACAATTGGCCATATGTCAATGACGGATACCAACCATAATAAATAAACACATAAAAGTACAATATGAATTTAGTTAAATAATAATAATAATAATAATAATAATAATAAATAATATGTTACATAACTAACAATGTAGAACTTGGTTGATGATATTGCATATGCACACTTACCACACTAACTTTCGATTACATGTATGCAAAGCCATGACATTTGGGGTGATCCTTTCAGGCCTATCCTAGCTCATCTATCAACCAATTAAATAAAAAATTGAATGACATCATAATTAATAGTTCATAAAAATAATCATGAAATCATATTGAAATAATATACCTAGCTAGTGAAGTAAATCCAGAATTAAATTATTAAACATGAATAATATGAAAATAGATATAGTCCAATAATGTTACAACTCAAAAATAATTACAATGTCATATGAAGTAATGAATAACACATGATCATGGTATATTTAAGTGGGATATTGCATTTAACCCTAGAAAGGAACTATCCCTAAGGCCTACATAAAGAGGTGGAGATAATGTTTCCTAGAAAAAAATTCATCTTCATCCATTGCACTATTATTACTTAGTTAATCCCATTGGCCTCAAAAATGAATATTTGTTTTCTATAGATTAACATTGTGATGAGCCATGATCTCGATGGGGTCTATTTGAATCATATCTTCTTCTTATCTTGGATATTATTTCATTCTATAACTTGAGAGGGATCATAAACATATTTATGCAACAATGCTAGATGAAACACATTATGTATTTTTGAGAGAGGGAGGAAGAGTTAGACAATACGCAACATGACTAAGTTTTGCCAATATATCAAAATAATAAACATATCATGGAGTCATTTTAGATGCCTTGCCAAACTCTATTGAGCTCTTTTAAGGTCTAACTCATAAGAATACTTTATCCTACACATCAAATTCTCTTAGTGATATTTTCATATCAACATAGCTCATTTTATTATAAAAAGTAAAACATGTTCCTTTGATTAATAAGATCCCTTTGTTTATCATTTTCATGAAGAGGTTTTGGACCAGTAATGACCCAATTTTACAAACCATCCTCGCTAAGGGGAGTTATACACATTTGCCCATACATTACTTTAAATGGTGCCATTTTATAATAAAATAGTAGGTGATATTATATTCAAATTTGACCAAATAGAGGTAGTTCTCCCATTTAGAATATTAATCCATTACATACATTCTCATCATATCTTTCAATACTTTATTTAACCTTTTAGTTTGACCATTAGTTGTAATATGGTATGTTGAACTAAAGTTCAACTTTATTTCAAAATTTGACATCATAATTTGCCAAAACTATGAAGTAAACAATGTCTCATCATAGATAATGACTTCAAGAACACACGAAGTTGAAAAACATCCTTCACAAACTTTTTGGCAAGTGTAGGGGCATCATTATTTAGATTTATAGTAATGAATTGTGAAACTTTGTTGAATTTATCAATCACCACTAAGATTATGTCATGCTTACTCTAGTGTTTGGGTAGTCCATAAATGAAATCCACAGAGATTAAAACCTATTTTCCTTCCAAAACATGGTGAGGATACAAAAGGTCTCATAGATCGTAGTGTTCATTCCTAACATGCTAACATTATAGGTATTTTTACACAAACACAACAACATATTTATTGAATCTTGGCCAAAAATTAAATCTTTTTAGCTCATGTGTCATTTTGGTGACACATGGGTGAGAAAAATGAGGTGTTGAATGTAATTATTTTAGGATTTAATCTCTTAATTTTGCATAATTTGCAAAAAAAAATCATCCCTTGATACCTTATAATTCCATATAATTCTATGAAATAATTCATTACAACCTTATCCTTAGGCTCATTATCTAGTTAATCAATAATATTGCTACATTTAGGGTCTATTTATTGTTGTTCCAATACAACAATATTGAAATTGGGCCATAGTCCTAAATTGCATCAAAATATGTCCTTTTATCAAGTGTATCATTGACTTTATTATTATTTACCTTGACATATGTAATGTTAGTATATAATTTTTTGAAAAATTATATCCACCTTCATTGTTTGGAATTCAACTCATCTTGGGAGAAATATGTACAAGGCTCCAATGATTACATTTCACCTTGAAGTTTTATTGACCAAATTTGACCCCATGTCAAATTGGTCACCCCATCCAAATTAAAACTTGTCATGGTATAATGATGTGTTCAAGTCATACCCTATATGGTCTCTAGAGTCTTCATTAAACTTTGTTATTAATGTTTAAGGTTAGTTTGGAGAAGTTAAGGTAGAATCATGTTGTGGTCATATAGTGGTTTAGGCATGTCATGGAGGAATAATTCATGGTGAAGTTGTGTCATAGGTGATTATGAGTTCATTAATGCCATTTAATGTGTTAAAAATATTTTCATAACATTTCATGAAGTTTTGGAATGCCTAAGGTTCATTTACTAGCTTGAGGATGGTGAACACGAGTGAAAAGGGTGATTTTGGCTAACATTTGTATGTGAAAAAGTTCCCTAGGTACCAAATTTGTACCATAAACCTTCAAAGAAGATTTTATAAGCTAAAAAACTACCACACATGTCATCAATCTAAATAAAAGACAGATTCTTTGATTTTAATACTAGTTTGAGGAGTTAAAGGAAGTTGTACAGACTCTTGAATTCACTTGTAAGATAAAATAGATTCATAACATCCTTTGGAATTATACTGTTTAGGAAAATTCATTGAAATAAGTTTCAAGATACACAAAAGTATAATTCTCTCTCTCTCTCTCTCTCTCTCTCTCTCTCTCTCTCTCTCTCTCTCTCTCTCTCTCTCTCTCTCTCTCTCTCTCTCTCTCTCTCTCTCTCTCTCTCTCTCTCTCTCTCTCTCTCTCTCTCTCTCTCTCTCTCTCTCTCTCTCTCTCCTTCATCACTCTATTTGTAAGCTAGTGAAGGTAGATTTCAATCAGATAGTATAGGTCGTACAAGTAGAGTTTGGGATGATATTTTGTAAAATTTTTGGGGGAACCATATGGGATTAAAATTTGTGGCATTGTAAATTGTATTAGTTCTCTTAGATTTATAAACAATCATTAAAAGCCTAAACTACTTTTTGAGATAACAAAACCCCATAGGCTGAGTTTAGAACGACTCCAATGCAAAATGTGAATTAATTTTTGATTGAAACATATTGAAGTGAGTTATCATATGTCTGTATATTCCTCACACACATTAAATCATCTTCTAGGCATGTTTGTATGTCATTTTGGCATAAACAAGTGGTTTTTATGCATAGTTTGAAGTGTATGACATCATTTCTATGTTTTTTAGTTATTTAGGGGGTTAAATGTATTTTAATAAATTTTAAATACTATTATAATATTGCCATAATTATTTCATGGATTCATGATTAAATGGACATTCTGTACAAGTCCCAGGGAGGTCACATCTCCATCCACTTGGTAGATTGTGTTTTCTATGGATTTGCATAACAGAATGTTTTGAGTGTTTGGACATGTATCTACATTAAATTAAAGTTATATTTAATTTTTAATGTTATTTATCAAATTATAATCAATGATACTTCAATCCATAATATCCATTTTACACTTCTCAAGGTTTTAAAACACAAAAGTTGTAGATAGTCACCTACATGCCTATAGGTTTGCAACCCCATAAAACTTAATGTTGTCAATTTTTTGTGAAGGATATCCAAAGTATGAAATAATTTTTTTATTTTTTCATGAATATTTAATGATATAATAAATTTTCTAAAGTATTTTAATCCAAAATAAGATGATGGCTAGCAATACTACACCTAGAGAGACCTATAGAACTATATGTCTAGATAGTGGATAAAAAGGGTGATAATATGCCTTGAAAAGGATAATGAAATTTAAATGAAGTAAGAGAGAGGATATTCAAAAATAATTACTAATATGAGTGTCGTAAACTAGTTGAAGATGCCTAAACTTAGACTGCATAATCAAGATTTCCATATTGACACCCACAACCACCTACTGAAGATTTTGGTCTTAAGATAATCATATTGATGAGAGTATGGAATTTAAATAAATAGAGAAAGTTTTTAGTATATTATAAACATGAGGTAGAACCACTAGTGTCATTCCTAAGAAGAGGCTAGTTGAAGATCAACTTCAAAACTACATGTGTAGTTAGACATT